>CAJHNH020002603.1:40000-101333 GCA_905116865.2 Candidula unifasciata | reverse complement strand
TAAAATTTGTGTATGTCACTGTAACAAAAATGTATGTCTATTGCGAAAAAACATTCTTGCAGGCCCCCTTATTAGTTACCCCCTCGTAAACCATTTTTTGAAGTCACACTTTTAACGGGTTTTTGTGAAAGTTACGACTTTGTTAAACATGCCAACATAATTTACGTTCACCAAATATGGTGTGTGAAAACCCCCAAAAATTTGGTGTAGGGGCCCCAACATAAAACTTTTTGTGTAAGTCTACCAGATACACTGTGGAAATTTTACATCCCGAAAAAGTCTAAAAAATGTAAAATATTTTTGTAAAACCCATCTTCTAACACGAATTCAAATGTACATGAACATTCATTATTGTATATGTCTTCAACGGTAATAAACCAAAGATTTAACTATACTTGTCACATTCATTACTCTCTAAATCGCTGACTTTCGGTTTATGTTGCTTTTTTCATGAAGCGACGCTCCTGAACGTCATTTCAAGCAAATCATGGACTTACTGGACAATGAACAACAACCTTCCTGAAGTATTACAATCGATTTTGCTTTTAGCACTGAGAAGGTATTTTGTCTAGATGGATTGCTCTAAACCCCTCCTCTTCAGGCTTTCTTATTTATAACTGATGTTCTAGAATCTCTAGATGATGATTAGACAGTCTGATGTGTGTGTTGTGTACTGCTTGTTGCAGATAGTTCAGATTAAACTTAACCATTCTGAATGTTCAGCGTTCTTTCGTGTGGAAAAGGATTTAACAGTTAAACACGAGATGATTGCACTGTTTGATTTCATACGCACTCAATATCTTCCTGCAGAAACAGAAACGCTGGTCTCCTGGTCAATAAGATCGCACAAACATGCAAGCCCCGTAGCTCTTAGAGACCCAGTATGCAAGCCCAAAAATTTCCAATAGAAATGGACCTTCTGGACTGCTGATGTCCTTTGCTTGCAATCTGATGCGTTTCAGAAATAAAACAAAATTTGTTCTAAGCTCTTGAATTGGTTTCTCTGAGTATTTCACAAAGATAACTGATCTAAAAATATAATTAGCAGTTCTATACACAACGTTGTTTACGTTACGGCACCCTGGAGAGTCTCTTTTATCTAGCCATCTTCACGCTCATGTGGCTTTTATAGCCAATGTATCTTTCATGCCTTGTATCCACATCCTATGAGGCATGTCTCTACCTCGTTCTCAGCAAAACTGTACACACCATTCATCGCCTTTCACTCCAGGCCATAATGACGTTTAACGTGGCCAAAACAAATGCTTCAGCTTTCAAGACAGGATACTGTTTATAAGTCCGATTCTCCTGATGCTCAAACACAGTACGTCGATGTTTTCTTGTTGTTAAGGATCTAAGCTATTATTTAAACACAGGAAAATAAAAAATTAGAAAAAAAAGCTACATATGTAGACATAAGGATATGTGTACTTAAAATGTAAGTACTAATCCAACATTTCATATCGGTCGGCGTTAGATGAGAAATAATGCCAATATCACACCCGTCGCCAATGTACACTATTCACTTTTCCGGTAGACATTGTGGGTTGGGTCTCCTGCGCATATATAGGTTAATAAAAAAAAAAACAATCAATAAAATATAACCACGTTAGGCAAATTTATTTAGGTTTTTTTTTTTTAGTTTTTTCACATTTTTTAGTTGTCTTGTCTTTGTCTGTAAATGTTAACAGTGCTCCAAAGACGTCCATTTATGAAATATTCTATAGATTGCTACCCAAATAAAAGGGTACTCTCAGACTGTTTATTTGTCCCCACCACACAGCAACATACAAGGGGAACAGTATGGCCTTTTTCTTGTTATGTTGTAATGGCGTACTGAGAGTTACACCGAGTGATGAGATGTTATGGATTTCCACATTAGTTTCACGCAACCGTGTGTGTATGATGTGTGATTCATTAGGCCACAGCGTTTTTAATAGGCTCTGCAATAGAGAATATGTCATAATAATATTATCCGGTGTACATACAAAACTACACAGTGAACTACTCAGATGAAACATATTCCTCATACCCTCTCCTGAAGTTGGCTGGTTAGTTGTATATCCTTGAAAAACAAAAACAAAAAAACGTTTCTACTCTGTCTGTACCTCAGCGTTCAAGCAATTCCTGTAAAATGTGACTAAAATGCTTAACGAAATGGAGAAGCAGAAAATAGAGCACAAAGCAAACACATATAGCGTTTTGGTCAGCAGCCTTTGTCAATCAGGAAGTGGATCAGTTCCAAGGTAATCCTCCAGCCCCCCCCCCCCCTTTCCCCATCCTTTTTCCACCTTTTTTCGACCGCCGGATGTTTAGAAGTGTTAAACGCTTTGGTATGGTGAAATATACAATAAGCGGTATGAGCGCGATTGCGGAATATCCCTGTGACATTGTGGTGAAAGTCAGATCGCTCGAAAGCTGACCTATCAGTAGTGAGGTGGTCAGTAGGTCTTCCAATCAGAAGCGAGCTAGTGTGTAGCGGTGTGCAAATGAGGAGACCAACCTATAGGAATAGGAATAAACTCACAGGGAGCAAGTACAGCAGAAATCTACCAGTCTTCAGTAGAAATTATCCTCGTCGACACGCGTTTCGGCCCACGATTCCTAGACGTATTCGGAGGTGGGCCCTCCTGAGTTCATGACGCTCAGGGCTGGTTCCCCGCTGCACGGAATTACCGGATGGTGTTATGTTTACTTCGGCCAGAGACAAGACGACTTGGTGTTTTCGAAGGAGGTACTGTGAGATAAGAAGCCACCGCGGCAGCGTAATTAAATCAGTCCGCATGCCTGGACGACCGAGCGACAAGCTTATTTTGGTTTACCGGACAGATGTTGGACTTTTATTAGCAGTTGGCAGAGGAACACTGGCAGACAATTCGGACACGATGGACTTTCAAAGGGATGAGAAACTCTTTTCCACTAGACACCCGGACCAGCTCACCGAGGCCCGTCCCCTACGTTGTTGCGCTGCGTCCAAAGCCAGCTAGAGGCCCTTTCGGCCACCTCTCCCAGTTTTTGAGTGTTCGTTTCCGTTTCATTACCGCGCAATCCTAGTTCTTTCACCACATTGTAGAGCGAAGTGGAAAACGAGCCTCTCGCTCCCACTTCGACGGCAAATACCCGTACCGTGTAAGCCTCGTTTCTCCTCAAACCGGCTGCTAAATCACTGTACTTCTCGAGCTTGTACAAATGATTCTCCTCCATACGCGACTCAAACGGGACCGTCAACTCAATCAGGATGAGCTGCCTTTTTTGCGCAGAATGGAGAACGATGTCCGGTCGCAGGCCGGTTTTACGGATCAACTCGGGATACCGTTCATGGCCTGGCAGATCAACCGCCAGTAACCAGTCTCTCGCAGAGTCTAGCACAGATGGAGCGAATGCGTTTTTGTTGACCTTACCAATTGGAACCTGCCCAGCCTTGAGGAAACGAATGGGGGCGATACTAGAACTGGCTCTGGCGTTAGCCCTCATTCTAGCCTGGTCGACAACGGCTGCTAACTCCTTTAGCACCTTGTTGTGGCGCCAGGTATATCGGCCTTGACCTAGGGCTTTCCTGCACGCGGACAGGACGTCTCAAGAGTTTGCTTTGATTTGCACAACGGGCAAGTGGGATCGTTGGTCGCAGACCACTTAACCATATTAACACCGGACGGTAATACATCGTACGCCGAACGAACGATAAAGCTCAGTCGCAGCGGGGTCATCCGCCAGATCTCACCCCATGTGAGTACTCTTGGCAATGCGCTCTCCAGGCTGACCCAATGGCCCTGCTGCGACTGTTGGGCTGCTTTCTGGACCCGAACCTCGTTTTCGTTGTCCCTCACCGTTTGTATTACCATGTCTCGGCGTTCTTTGGCAGAGGCCTTCGACCACCAATTGACCTTCCCGTGCCCTAGGCCTCGACGGTCGGTTTGTGTGTAACCCATAATCTCTCTCAATTTTAGTGCGTTCTGAGCAGATTCTATCGCATCGAGGACTCTCCATTTGGTTTCAGTCTTTAGAGCGGGCTGGACAGCGGTGACATTTGGGTCTGAAGACTCGCGCAGAAGCATGGCGAGACTTACCTTGCCGACTTTAAACTCTTCGGTCATCGACTTGAACGGAAGTACCAGCTTTGCCTGTTTACAATACAGAGCCACGTCGGTCAGACAAGGCGGTGCACCAATCCACTTTCTCAAGGCTGTGTTGATTTTCTTTTCCATGGCTATCACTGCAGTCATCGTCACCTCGTAGACTGACAGTGGCCATAGGAGTTTCGGAATCAACATGAATTGGAGACACCATACCTTGAATTTCCCGACCAGCCTGCATCGCTCGATCGCGAGCAGGCCTGTAGCCAGTGACTCATGTATTCGCCGGACCTCCGCTCTATCGGATAACTTCGAATCGTAAACGCGACCGAGACTCTTCACTGGTTCCTCCAGAACCGTGGGGATCTTGTACCTTGCCACCGTAAAACTGGTTGCCACCACCCGACCCTTATTGATTGACAGACTCCTCGACTTCTGCGGTTTGAACTGCATACCGCTCCATTGGACCACCGCGTCCAATCTTTCCAGGATCGTGCGGGCAGACTCCTCGCTGCCCGTTATAATAGTCGTGTCATCCATAAAGGCACGTAATGGTGGCATCCAGTGGTCCCCAATTTGAAGGCCCTGTCCGTAGCCGGCCGCCCCGTCTAACATGATCTGCATTACCATGACAAACAGTATGGGTGAGATCGTACACCCCATAGCTATCCCAATCTGCAACTCAGTCCACCTCGTGGTAAACGTCGAGGTAGAGAAGCACAAAGCGAACTTGGAGAAATATTGCTCGATCATTTGACTGATCTGTGTCGGTACGTGAAACATGCGAAGGGCTCGCCACAGTAGCCTATGGGGGACTGCCCCGTAGGCGTTGGCTAAGTCCAACCATATAACGTGCAAATCGGTTCTCTCATGCTTGGCTCTCTGGATATCCTCCCAAATCATGGTCGCGTGTTCAAGGCACCCAGGAACGCCTGGAATACCACCCTTCTGAACACTCGTATCTATGTACTTGTTAGTCATCAGATACTGTGTGAGCCGGCGAGCCATGACTGAGAAGAATATCTTACCCTCGACATTCAACAGCGAGATGGGCCTGAATTGGGAAAGACTCTTCGAGTCCTGCTCTTTGGGAATGTAGACCCCATTTGCCTTTGACCACTCTGGACATATGTGATTGCGGATCCACGCTTGTCTCAACAAGACGTGAAGCATTTTAAGGATTTTCGGGCAACGCTTATAAAGAACGTACGGGACACCGTTCGGACCTGGGGCAGACTTACCGCTGGCCTTTTTAACAACGTCCTCAACCTCAGACCAAAGGGGAGGTACCATTTTAAATGGTACCTTCGGCACCGAAGGCTGTTTTAGACCGCTAAGGATCTCTGGATTGTCATCGAGAGGCTCTCTCCTCTTTTGGTCAGAGTACATCTTGCGTAGATGTAGCTCCAGTTCTTCCTGACTGACAACCAGAGTCCCAGACTTCGGTTGCTCGAATAGACCTCGGGCAAACTGATACGGGTCCCTAAAGAATTTCTCTCGCTCCCTTTTGGTTCTACGTCTGTTGTTACAGAAACGCTCGGCACGACAGAGGGCACTGTGTTTGTTCTTTAAATGCAACCAAACTTCGTACAGCCCCTCCCGTTCGCTGCCTGTAGCGGCTTTGAACCGTTTTCTGAGGGCATTCTTGTCTGCCCGACACTTCAGAATGTCCCTCTGCCTCCTGCTAGTATTCTGCTTGGCACCCGGCTGTGCCTTTACTACTGTCCCGAACTCACGGGAGCAGTGTTCATATATTACATCACCAAATTTAGTAAGCTTGTCGCCTAGCGTCTTTGTTTAGAGTTTGTTTGAGTATCTCACATAATGTAGCCTCCAACTTACACCACACCACCTTCTCGCTCGCAGGTGGAAACCTGATTCTGGAACGCACTTCTTCAGAAATCATCAAAGGTGCTCCTCCGCAGTCGACGTCATGGGCCTCTCCGGGCGAGTGGGGTTCACCCTGCCCGTCGTACCCTGACGACTCAGAAACTACCACAGGACTGGTAGTTTTGCGACGGCGTTTACTGCGTGGAGCACCCTCGCATTTCATTCTTTCGGCATGCGTTCGCAGACCATGCAACCCCGTGAAGCTTTTCCCACATGTACAGAGCCAGCCCGGACGTTGGGCGAGTATCTCAGTCCGGGGGCTAGCAAGGTCGTCACCGAAGGTATCAGTTGGATTGGGCCCTTCATTCTCCCCCCCCCCCTTTTCGGAGGGCCCTGGGGGCATATTTCATTGTGGTCGTACGAAATCGGAGGTATTATACTGTGTTAGGGGTGATCAACCCGGTCCACAGTCGACATCTGTCTCCAGATGTCAGTTTATCCCCCCGGCGATACCGGGGGGCCAGTCTTTCCATAGGTGTCAAAAGTTCTTTCCCGATAGTCACCAGTCTTTCCTGGTAGTCTTGTGGGCTAGCCACGTACAATAGGAATAAACTCACAGGGAGCAAGTACAGCAGGGATCTACCAGTCTTCAGTAGAAATTATCCTCGTCGACACGCGTTTCGGCCCACGATTCCTAGACGTATTCGGAGGTGGGCCCTCCTGAGTTCATGACGCTCAGGGCTGGTTCCCCGCTGCACGGAATTACCGGATGGTGTTATACTTTCGGCCAGAGACAAGACGACTTGGTGGTTTCGAAGGAGGTACTGTGAGATAAGAAGCCACCGCGGCAGCGTAATTAAAACAGTCCGCATGCCTGGACGACCGAGCGACAAGCTTATTTTGGTTTACCGGACACATGTTGGACTTTTATTAGCAGTTGGCAGAGGAACACTGGCAGACAATTCGGACACGATGGACTTTCAAAGGGATGAGAAACTCTTTTCCACTAGACACCCGGACCAGCTCACCGAGGCCCGTCCCCTACGTTGTTGCGCTGCGTCCAAAGCCAGCTAGAGGCCCTTTCGGCCACCTCTCCTAGTTTTTTGAGTGTTCGTTTCCGTTCATTACCGCGCAATCCTAGTTCTTTCACCACATTGTAGAGCATAAAATTTACTGACCGCTGATACACACACTAGCTGACATTTGATTGGTCTACCTTTAGTCACACCACTACGGGGTTGGTCTGCAATGCCGTTGATATCGAGTGTTGTATATTTAAGCACGCCAGCGCTTTGAACACTAAAAATTTAGATATTGAGTCTAACACACAACCCCCCTAGAGAGTGTTGCAACCTATGTCCCAGGCATTCTCTTTCTCAGAAAAAAAAACGTAAATACAAGACAAGCCAGAAAGGAAACAACATAACAGCACCCTAACCCCCCCCCCCCCCCCTTCCCCCCTGACAGCAGACGAGTCAAAAATGTATGAATAGAACGTGACCTAGTTTCCCTGGTGGAACTACTGTAACTAACTCATGAAGTGAACTACAACAATGTAACAAAGAGGAGAGTATTCAGATCTCTAAGGGGTGACGTAAGCAACGTTTAATAAATTTGATTTGGAATAAATGAAAAAAATAGGAATAAAATACAGCTAAAAAATGTATTCGTAAAAAAAAAAAGGTAACAATGGTAATATATAATATAGTAGAAGGAATAAAAGAAATACACATTTTGATGATACATAAATTATGCTGATAAGAGACAGAATAATGTATTCAAATGAAATATAAGAAATATGAAGAAAAGAATTACAATTAAAAATGTGATAATAGTATAAGTGTTTAGATAAAGGTATGTTGGAAATTGATGCCATTAGGACTAAGAACACCTAGGCTTTTTGGGTCCTGGTGGCATCAAAAATAGTGACGTCGCCCATCAGGAAATCCCCATCCAATAAAACCCTTATAGGAGAAGGAAAATGTTTGGAAAAGCTCTCCATTCCCCCTTCATGCTCAGTTCAGCCATTAATGCCAGGCCACCACTGACATTTTACATCTACGTTGAATAATTTTAGAATGTGCAGTGAAGTTCATACTAGAGATAGTACTGCAGATGAAGATAACTTATTTTAAGCGAAAGAAAGAAGAAGAAGAAGGTTTAAGAATGCAGCCATGTCATAATGCAGCACGTAATGTTGGCAAGCTTGTATCAGGCCTACATTGGTGACGTCTCCACTGCAGGGTTCAGACATTCTAATGTCGGTATGGTCAAGTCAAACGCCTAAAGTGAGAAATATGTTGATAATTAAAAAAAAAATAATTTAAAAAAAAATCTTATAATGTACTACAACTAGACTATCTAGCAAACAAGAAAAAGTTGTAGCAAACAAAGATCACATTGATACTCTTCTTTGTTCGGTGACGTGAAGAAGCAGTCTCTAATTAAAGACTGCGTACTAGTAAAGAGGAGCGGCTGGTCCAACAGGGAATATGGAGAACACAGACTCAAATCCTATGTAAAGATGTGGATTTTTCTTTTCTAGCGGGTAACAGTAAAATCATATCCTGCCCAGTCTATGACGACAGCATTAGCCACGAAACAAATTTTGGTGAAAAACCGTGCGTTTGCATCACTTCTCTAAGCATGAAATATTACGATATAAAATAATACTGCAGCATGGGACATGAATAAATGCAGTCATTTGTGTACTTTCAAACATAATCACAACTTTATGGCCACATATGTAGCCCCATTTCTTGAAAATAATATTTGAGCAGATTGTCAGAAAAAACACACACCAAAAAACTTAGTTTAAAAAATCAAAATTACAACCCACTTCCATGCAGACGAGAAAATATCATAAACACCACACAACAGTACACTTGGACATAGGGGAATACTTTGTGTACACCCTTAAATATGAATGAACCTACTAGACACGCCGACATAAACTATTTGAAGAATACATAATAGTTCCTTGTAAAATACATTAGACTCTACGAGCTCGCCGTGACTGCGAGTAATCAGGGACATCTGGGTATCTTTACTCTACATGAAACTTCGTTACGCCCGCAGAGACGCTCCATGAGGGCAGCGGGTTAGCTGATGTACTCTACCACCAGTCTGAAATATATTTATTCTTCACTGGAAGGAGGAGTGGATCAGACAAGTAAAACGTTTATAAATGCTGCTACGTACGTTAGTTCTAAGTATCCTGTTCTCGAGCTGGTGTAATTGAGAAAGATCATAACCTTTTATATTCCCAAATTATTATCCACACTGTACTGTTTGTATTTTTAACGTGCCTTCTCCGTAGCAGAAAGTCGCTGTGTTGTTATGGCTAAATGTTTACCTGCGGATCAGAAAGTCGTGAGTTAAAATACTGACGGAGGCTGACTTTTTTTTTTAAATTACATTGAATATCAGGTCAGCCCAGCCTTAAATAGGTACCAGGTAAAATATGAAAGGTAAAGGCAACCGGCGTGAGTTGACCACATCAACCACCGAATGCTGATTGGTCTATAGAATATAGGTCCAGCAGTAAATGCCCAATGTACCTGAAGGCGTGGACAAGTATTCTTTACTTCTTCGAGTTCAGCGGATGTAAACTCCGGCAGACAGTTCTGGTTGTTTGTCTACCTCTGGACTTTAAGTCTTGTTTCAAAAGCCGAGGGGTGTATGCGCATCCGTTGTATGCAGACTGTTGATTCCTCGCCATTATGGCAGACACGCTCCTACTTCAAACTATGTCCCTAATTACTCGACTCCTACGACATGCTTGACAGGGGAGAATTAGATCTATTCTACTTTTACCCACAGTGAGGCACCGGATCCCACACTGGCAGATCAATGTGTCCAATTTGGAGTATTCTGATGAATAATATACGACCAAACTGTAATACATTCTCCCCCCAGATGCCATTACCTTGTAGTGTTGGGGGAGCTTGAGAGCCTCAATGATCTAATGAGCTATGCCAGCGAGAACGTATGTTCCTGGCAGGGTTACCCAAGCCGGACAGGTCATTGGTGAGGGGCCAGACTAGAGATGGCCTCTAGGTCATCCAAGCTTGGGGGTTGGGCACAGTGTTGACAGCTCTGCCCTGTAAAAAATCTACAACGTTACTGAAACTTCAAGAGGAAATAAGTGCTCTAAACGTCCGGCGGTCTTGGGATAAAGTCCCTCTGTCAGCATGATTACTGAAACTGTAATACCTTCTTTAAAAAAAAGAAAATAATTACCAAACATTTGGTGTAAATGCTCCTATAAGTTCCACGTATTACAGTTAAGTGCACAATATGAGGACAATATGTTTATTAATATAAATAAACAATTTTGAAACAATTCACATCAACACGCGGTAATCTCCTTGTGGCATGCAATTTTAAGATATTTTGAAACCCCCACCCTGGAGATGACCGCATTTTTATGCGAACTGTCTCAGAATTGTTTCATTATATTAATATTCTATATTGTCCTGATATTGTGCACGTAATATATAGCCCGACCATGAATATGGTCTAACGACTGAAGGCGGTTTCCGGGACCTCTCCACGGGTGATCCTCGTCCGCATGGTGGCACTTTGTGTCATCAGGTGTTTATCGCTTGTGTGATGCTTTAGTAGGGTTAAACGTACTACTACTACTGCTACTACAATTCGCATCTTATGTTGCCGAATACTTTGGAGTAGATCTACGAAGCCTACTTCATACAATCTCAATTGCTAAGGATAAGTGATTAATGTGTACACCCAAAGTGACATTTATTAGAGCTGGTTCATTGGTTGATGTGAATCGACTTGAAAATTCAGTGTTAACTCTTTAGCTATCTGACTTTAACGTTTATGTTGCTGGAGCTCTGTAAAGGGTTGGAGTCTACTGGGGAGGAGGTGGGGGGGGGGGGGAGGGGGGGAAGTTGGTAAAGAAGCTTTTCTCCTAAATCAGTATCAGAGTAGATAAACTCTGCGAGGATAGATTGAGGAGTTTTTCCTTTCTCGCCATAAACCTAACAACTTGAAGGGAGCGCAAGATTTGTACTGGAACATCTTAACACTTCCCAAAAAGATGCTTCGCCTCATAAATCTTATCATAAACAAACATACCTCACGCACACATACACACACACCACACATACACAATGTCTAACATTGTATATGCATTCACATTTCATATACGAAAGTATATATGTTTTACACACACACTCGTAAACATGCACACACATACGTAAGCACACACGCACACACACACATAAATACACACACTCACACACTATACGAGGCTACTTACAGAGGCAGAAACACCCTACACGCATACTCACTACACTGCGCACATACGCACAAAGTGCACTAATAATTGTCATCATATCAGAGCGCTGATAACGCTAAATGATATGACATTCCTCAGACAACAAGTGTCGTAAGGATGACATATATTAATAATTACAGTCACTCGCTTACTGTGTAATATTTGTCTCTTTCATTATACTATAACGTTAGTAATTAGATTAGGGAATAACAAATTGCAAAAGTCAAGAATAATTGGTGCACTGGACGTGCGTGTGTGTCTTAGTGTGTGTGTATGTGTGTGTGTGTGTGTGTGTGTGTGTGAGAGAGAGAGAGAGAGAGAGGGAGAGTCAGAGAGAGAGAGGGAGAGGGGAGAGATTTTGTTAACCAACATATAAGTAACACAATTACTGACGTACGATAATGTAACCTGAAGGAAAAATGTGGGATTTGGTGGAATCCGAGGACTCATATATTCTACTTCAGTACCTCTACGTATAACATAACAAAAAAGTATAATTCAATGCACATTAGGTCGCTAAAGTTTCTAAAATTGATAAGTCTCTTCTCTCACCAAATTTTACATTTCTATAAAAAAACTTTTTTGGGAGAGGATGTTGGAGGGGCAGGGGAAAGGGGGGTGGGGGGGGGGGTGTGAACTACCTGGGTAAAGGTCCTTAAATCGTTCCTTCCACATCTTTGTACTTGTGCCAGAAGGAAGTATACCGACCGAATTTTCCCAAAAGAATAAAAAGGAAAATATTAATTACTGACTGACTGACTTTCTACTCAACCAGGACATCACACAAGCGATAAACACCCGATGACACAACGTGCCACCATGTGGATGAGGATCGCCGTGGAGAGGTCCCAGAAACCGCGTTCAGACATTTGGCCATATTTATGGCCTGCCTATATTGCGGCAACCCGGCAAAAGCCAGGGTGGAGCTTCAAATAAAAAAAATTTATCCTGAAAAGGACGATAAAGAATACTGAGTAATTACTCCCCATGAAACGACTATTGTTATTGACATATTATAAATTGATGGTGTTTACAATTTTAAAAATACTGCTCAATACTAAAACACATGAAAACTAAGCCAGTTGTAGGTAATAAAGAAAAATTTGTTCAACATCCTTTACTTTGATGAATTGAGTCTAATGACTACTATAGGGGTGCTTAGAGGCGTGGAAGAGGCAATGTAATGGTTTCCACGGAGAGACCCATTATAAGGCTTAGGAAATCCTAAATTTGGAGCCTTTTTCTTTTTCCCACTGTCTCTTTTCCCTACTTTGACTTCATTAAGGCTCCCAAGTTCTAGTAGGAGGGTCGCATTCCATACAAGGGTCGTATACCAAGCGGAAATTGTCGCGTCTAAACACGACATATACAACGCTGGACTTATTAGAAAGTTGGGTCATACTGAAGTCCTGATGTGTTGCTAGATAATTCAAACTTCCCAACAGTGGCGTTAGCTTCAATTTTTGCGTCCAGAGGTGCTGACGTCCTGGTAGCGTCACAACTAGAGGCCAACCTGCTGACCAGAGGGTCTGGATTTCAAATCTGACATGATGCGAATTTGTTTTCAAAATGTATTTCGGCTCCTAGGTAAACCCAGACTAAAATATCTGCCTAGTAATATTCTTTGCGGCCAGCATGATGTTAACTCCAATGGCCATTGAGTGACGCAAAGTCAGGTTTTGTGACTGACTGATTGCGCCAACACAGTGAGCTGGTGTGGGACCGTTAGTGTCGGCATATCTGACAGCTACTTTATGCTATTTTACTTTGTGTGAGCAGACAGCTTCAAGATTTTTCTGGTACTGATAAGTGTTAACTAGTGTTGAAACTGGGCAGTGAAAGGCAATTTGTGTGATTTTCACTAGCACAGAAATGGGGAAGTGATGAGTCGACCACTTTGCAGTTATGTAGGAAGTTCCGTTGGTCTGAAACAATATAGGTCTGCCACTTCATGTCCGATGCATCAAAACCGTAAAACGAGTCCTTCTCAGATAGTAAAAAACGCTCGCCAGTGGATCGGAAGGTCGTAAATTTAGGTCCCGAAGAAGCCAGACTTTAAAAAATAAAATCCACTCAGCCTTACGTACAAAGTGCTGGATGTAAGGGCAACGGGCTTATTAATGAAAATAATGAAAACAAAGTGCGGACAAGCCCTACATTTCTAGTACAGCTAAGGGCGTGGGAAAACAGATTCTTTTGTCTCTTTCTACTGCATGCTCGCATAGACGTACAACGGAATGTTTATATGGTAAAATCACCATGCAGCGTCATGCGACCATCCACGCTATTTGTGAATATGTCGAAATTCTTCTTTCTGGAAAAAGAAAGAAAGGATGAAGAATGTCGCCATCTCCACAAATCATGTAGACAGTCACATAACGTTGTATGACGTATGAGCAAACATTCTGAGACCGAGCGTCGTTAAAAACATTACAAGGTCCTTGAAAGTAAAGGCAGCCGGCATTATGCTCATCATATCACTAAACGAGTGCAAATTAATCGATAAATGATTAGTCTAACATCACATACCTGATGAGGCTACTGGCTTAAACATGTTTTTTTTTCGGGGGGGGGGGGGAGGGGGGGGGGTCTCCTTTGCGAAGTGGTCAAGCCGTTTGCCTCGAGCTCTGAAGTTCGTGGGTTCGTTTTCACAGCAGCGCCGTTTAGTTTGCGAGGGGCAATTTTTACAGGGATAACTGGGTATCGTCGCTGGAGCTACTGATGTCGTGCTCTGTATGATGCTTTCGCTGGCAACTAGTTTTTCTGCGACGAGAGACTGAGTCATATGTGATAAAGGCCGGTGTCGATTTTTATAAACAACCACTGCTCTGTCAGGAAAATAGTCTGTCAATTAGTTTGATAGTTTAAATGGCTCTAAATCAGCGTTTCCCAAACTTTTCTTGGTCGCGGCGCCTTTTTTTTTCAATCAATTATTTTCCACGGCTCCCTAACCTGAGTAAAAGTATGATTATTCATTCCTTGGTTAAATTAATTATGAAACTTTAACAATATGTCCCTGGGAAGAGGTCGCGGCTTCCCGGGGCACAGTTTGGGAATCACTAAAAACATAAATGTTGGAAAATAACTGGTGTAGATGGAAGGGGGGGGGGCGCTCAATGGGCATCAGCCCCCTGCTTCCTTCACCTATGCTTAAAGTAACCAATGACTGTCTACTTAATAGTATTTTGCTATCATGATATAGACGTGCGTCAGTCGACAGTGAACGAAGAAGTGATAAATCAATGGAGCCAACATGTGCTTGAAAGGAAACGATTTCTAACTTATGTTAGTGTATATTTATAAGCCGGGGGATTCATCGAAACAATGGCGGCAAACAATAAATTTGACCCTAATAATAAGTATGGAGCAGAGAGAGGAAAACATGAGATACGTCTCCAGTATGGTGCCTCTTCTGCTACTCTGTCCCATTAATTAGCTGACTGAATCGTCCAGCAAGATTTAAAAAAACATAATTTACGCAATCCATTAGTCAAGAATGATAAGAGTATTTATTAACTATGTAAACCGAGTATCTAATTGTATTGGAAGTTAAGGATGTTAGAAAAACTGTTTTAAAAATATTTCTAAGGGTTTTTATAAATAATTATGTTATTTTTACTGTAATCTTTGCATTTATTTATGGACTTATCTAATTATTTAATGTATGTACAATGTGTGTATGTGCTTAAGAGAGAGAGAAAGAGAGAGAGAGAGAGAGAGAGAGAGAGAGAGAGAGAGAAAGAGAGAAAGAAAGAACGAGAGAGAGAGAGAGATACAAAGTGGGAGAGTGAATAAGATAGAGAAAGAATAAGAAAACGAGTGCGTGCGTGCTTTTTTTTAACATGTGAATAGGATTCCTAATTGTGTTTTGATGAACATACACTCCAGGACTTCTTCCACGTCAGATTGTCTAATCCTCTAAGCGTGTGTTTGATTATTTGAAAGCCAAAATAGCATCCACACACATACACTTTACTAACTCATAATTAGGGCTATTAAAAAGCAAAGGTTTATAACAAATCACTCAGTTCGGCCAGACATAGGACAATGATGACGACGTCAATGAAATTCACTGTTTTCATATTTTACATATCTGAGCATTTGTGTCTTGGACTAGATTCACTGAAACCTATCCTTTCAGATGTTCCATGTCCTACAAATCCAACACACGAAGCTGTGTGTTAATATGCTGGACATGTCAAGCGGTATCGTCTTGTATACAAACATGCAGATTACACAACAGCCCAGTCTAGAAATGAGATAATTGTATCAACTCACACGTCTTGAAGTTCTTTCACTTCTGGAGTCAGCTTACCCGTCAAGTTTTAACATGATAGAAGCAACATCGTGAATACAGCTGCTGTTCCTGAATACACTCAAATTTTCATAAATAAAGCTCTGAGTTTTAACTATGTGCACTCATTATTAACTTGGCAGAGCCTCGCTCTCATAATTTGGTTCCCTGCAAACTTTTCTCGTGACTGTCACACTCCAACTGAGCCTGGTATCATGTTTCCATACTTAGCCTGGTAAATGAAAGAACTTAATGACCGCAAACAAGGTTTCACCTGATCTGTGGGGAACTGTTTTCAATATGCCACAAGGTGACATATATACAGCGCTGTGAACCGTAGGGACTATCATGAATAAAACATATATCAGTGAAAAATTAGGCAATATTAACATTTAATCAGGATGGTGGATAGAACAGCTGTGATCAGAGTGGTTGCCATTTACATGTAGCTTATGTATTTGTTTACGCACTGTTCTTGACTTCTAAATTAACTTCTCACCAAGGTTAACATATCGCATTGACCAAAAACATTATATATATATATATATATATATATATATATATATATATATATATATATATATATATATATATATATATATACACACACACACACACGTACACACACAGAGTTAGGATAGCTTTTCGTATAGACGGCGTAAAGAATATTAAAACTGTAAATTTAAATATACCCTTTCAAACACGCCTTCTACTGCTATTGTTGAAAAAAAAAAAAAGAGTTTCTTGCGCATGAACAATTATATCAGAGGATTTATTTTAAAATAAGGAGAATTACTGCTCTGCTGACAGACGTTTTATACTGAGCTTTATGCTTTTCTTCAGGCAACGAAAAGAGAGCAAGAAGTAAAAGAAGAAGAGGGTACGTTTCTAGCCAGCCCACTAAAAAATTAGCTAAACAAAAAGAATCAGGCAGCAACTAGCATATCAGTATACGAGAGTTTCATTGGTTTCTGATCAGTGTGCTACAGCAATTCTGTGAAAATCTGGAGTGTAATGTGACAATTCTTCTAAAAAGGTACAATCTATTAGAGAGAGAGAGAGAGAGAGAGAGAGAGAGAGAGAGAGAGAGAGAGAGAGAGAGAGAGAGAGAGAGAGCCAACTAAATCTAAACCTGCTCCTGTTAGACCTAAAATGATCTTCACATATCACCCTAATAATTTAGCTGTGTCTAGAAACACCCTAATATTCTTCTCTCTGATCCTGATACCCGTGAGATCTTTAGTGACAACTCTAGAGTGGTCTACATGTCGCAATCTTATAATCATACTTGTCAGAAGCAGACCGCCTCCGATCTAGAAAGAATTTCATTTCGGTACTTCTAAATGCTCCGGTACGAGTTGTATAAAACATGTCCATTTTTAATTCAAACCCCATCGGCTGCTTTTCGAGGAATTAATTTCACAGCGCAGAAAAACACTTTTGTGTGTGTGTGTGTGTGTGTGAAGCTAGCAACTTATGCCATCATCTGCAAAAGTTGTAAAAAAAAAAAAAAAAAAGCATATATTGGGAAAACTAATAGGAAGCTAACAGATCGCTTCCTTGAACATCTTGCTAACATTCAGAATGAGGCTCTCAAACCTTTACCCTCCATTTCAACAATTCTGACCACTAAGGCAAAAGCAATATCTCAGTCACTGCTAATAAATCCTGCACTGGTGATCAAAATAGCCGCTACTCATTAGAAAATCGATTTATCTATATTTTTGGCGTTTTCAGTCCTGGAGGAATCAATACTAAGCACAGCTATAATTTTATTGGTTTATTTACTTGTTTTTTATTTCATTTTACTTATTTATATGTTTTCCTTCTTTACAAATACGCCGCCTTACTTATTTCGTTTGGTATTATAGACTTCATATTCATTCTTTTCCCTCATTAAGCACTTCTTGCTTTCATTTTGACCTTAGTTTTTTATTAGCTCTGTTGCCTTGACTGTTGAGTTTTCTAGTCATAGTATGTGCTGTTTTTAGTGCTCCGTTGATAAAGATTTTGGTCGAAACGTTAACTTGTGTTTGTGTGCGTGCTTTCTTTTCCTCCGTTGAGCTTTCTAGTCATATTTTGTGTTATAGTTAGAATTAATTATGTGCTGTTATATGCACTGGTCACTGGTAATTGTTTATCACATGACAATGACACGATCATGTTCAACGCACGCCGCAACAATTGAAAATTAACATTCCCAAGAAATTTTTATTTGCTGGTAAATTCGTTCCTTCCATCATTTGAAGAAATGCCTTCAGATTCTTGTATCCAGCGCTAGAAAAAATGTCTTCCTGTCTTAAATTTCTGCCTTTGAGGAATTAGTTGTTGTTGCTTGTACCACAATTCAAATCAGACTTTGAAAAGATTACATGCTGTTTCTCTGGTCCAGTATTGAAAAGGTTTAACAACGCCCACCTACTTCTGTGTCCTCTGCATCTCGATTTATAGGCACTATTTCTTGTATTTCTTTTCTCCATTCCCACTGGTCATCCAGTAAATGTATTGTTTTAATTCAGCGCGAGATTTAGAAATGACTTTGTGTCTCTAATTTTCTCACTGTCGTCTGTGACATTTGTCTTGTAATATCCCCGTTCTCTTCTTCCAAAGTGGTGATCGAAATGGAACTTGTTTGTTTTTCTTTTTCTTTGTAAGTCATAGATCCTTTAGAATTGTGAACATCTCTTTGGACTTACTGTTTTAATATTATCACTGAACAGGGTTTCCTACGTGTATACTTTATCAATGTGTTTACAGATCCATCCTATGACCCCTGCTTTGTTGACTTTGATTATTTATATATTATTGATGACACACGTGTGAGAAGCCGAACAATACACTTATTGTGTGTTTTTTTCTTTCTACTGTGTTAATAATTTTAGCTGGTCATAATACAATCTGTTATGTATGAACCTCGCGATGACATCTTTTGTGAAATTCTTTCTAAGCAACAAAGGAGAAAATGTCGCCTAACTAAAGATGGATGGAAGATTAATATCGGGAAATATAATTCATGGGACACAACATGTTGTAGCTTATTCTGTGAGTTGCAATATATCTTTACTACAGTGGTCCATTGATGCGTGTACTGCTTGAACTATGTGGTGATGTTCATTCACATCCAGTGTTTTATATTTTTTTGTGACGTGAAGCCAAATGGTAATTGTTGGTTTCTGTTAAAAACACGTAAAACGTCTGTGTGACTAAGTTAAAATGTTGCAAATTTGGAAAGCCACAAAGGCAGGTCCGTCTAAAGTCATAAACTGTAGCGTAGTAAACAACTTGTCTCTACTACGTGGGGAAATAAGGAAGTAAAAGAGAGTTGTGGAAACCAGAAAAGGTAACAAACTGTCTGTCAGGCTGAAGTACTTTCTTCATCTCTCATTTACAGACATCTAAGTGATACAACAAGTTTCGATTGCTGAAAGTAATATGGTACATTGTGGTTTTGAGGATAGAGACATCTTTCGACAATGCAATTCTTGACGTTTACCAGAGCTCGATTCTTGTCGCTGGCGATTTTGAAAAAGCGGACTGCTCCATGGTATTCAAACAGTGGTACGAGAGTCACGCCGTGAAAGATATAGAGTCCTCACGGGCATTATTCCAAGGGGCAATAATGGATTCATAGTGGCATACTCTTTCCCTCTAAGTAATGCAGGCTTGTTTATCCATGCTTCTTCTAATGTTCATTTAGAATTTAGTATGTACATATCGGGGAGTCGTCTTCACGAAGCCACTAGGCTCTCGCTTGCCTATCTATAGGTCATGGTTTAGGTGCTGATGGAGCCAGACTTTAACAACAAAAATATTAAGACCTTTCTCCCAAGACGACCCGGCCTTAAATGAATACCAGGTAAAGGCATATGAAGGGAAGGCGCCCGGTGTGTTGTTGTCTCATCATCCACTGATTGCCGGTTGTATTGAATATATAGGTCTAGTCTTATATGCACAATACATCTGAGGTCGTGCAAAATGACACTTTGTTAACTTAGATATCGCAGGCTTGTATGCCCGTGCTTTTTTTATCCTTCACTGGATGTTTGAAGTTGGAAATGAAATCCTAAACTGCACTGATCGTGGAGATTGCTCTAGCCATGCAATCCTAAATCATGAGGCTCGAAGGCCTCCCCACCCCCAACCATTCCTTACATCGAAAACGTGATAGATACATAGGGGGCTGCGTGGTCTCGACGTAGTGTGTCCGCCTCGAGTGCTAGGGGTCCCGGGTTCAGGCCCCGGTGAAGGCTGGGACTTCTAGTAATTTACCCTGGTATCTGATTATTAAGATCGGACGCAAGAGTGTATTGTTGCACACTTTAAAAAAAAACTTTGGCAGTTGGAAATCGGAAAAAAGTATCCTAGCCAAAAAATTCCAGGATCATCGCCGGTGCTACGCAGTTCATGCACTGCGCCGAGAACCTTCGGACTCAGGCTTGAGTTAGAAGTAGAACGGTGCACTTATGGGTTACTACTCGTGTACCATAATGTTTATCTGTTGTTCAAACCAATGTTCAAACTAGGGCTGTACCGAACAGTGATTTTCACTATTCGGCCGAATACGAATTGCGGGACCAACGTTTCGGCCAAATACAAATACGAATAGTGTATTATCATCACCAGGGGCCTTGCCGACTGGCGTGGGCTAATATGTCTCGCTACAATCTGCGATCTCCTGCAGCATGTATTAGTTCGTGTGCTGACACACCTCCTCTAGCAACAAGACTGTCAACAATATTCTCTCGTTGTCTTCCTCTATCCCTTCTTCCAAAGATTTTTCCAGTGGTCACCACACGATCCATTTTCCCTCTTCTCAAAACATGGCCGAAAAATGATGACTGTCTCCTTCTGTTGTCTGTAATTAGTTGTTTTCGGGCTCCCGCAACTTTCAAAGCCTCTTGGCTGCTTTTTTTTTTAAGGCTGTCCAGTGTATTTTAAGCATTCTTCGGTAAAACCACATGTCTGCGTCCTCAAGAAATTGTTTGGCCTGCTATCGTTTGTCAAGGACTCACAATGCAAATCCTTTAAATATAGGAGCTTACCTGACGAGGCTAACAGTGAATATTGTACAGACCACATTTTCCACTTTAAAATTACAGCCCAAATGTAATCACAACCTTACGTATCCGCTTCACTTTCACGAATACAGATGGAGGATCAGTCGCCCCTCGAGCTGAACAAAAAGACAATTTTAAGCACGCTGCCCTTGGCATTTTATGCAGTATGATAATACATTTTGAGTGTGAAACAATAAACAAAAATTTTTGACAGTGGCGAGGAGAGACAATTTAAATTTTAACTTTTAAGTATCTTCATGTCTTCTTTAATAATGTCACAATTTATAGCCGACTATTTTAAATTTTCGCCGTGCCACCCCTGGCATACGCACCCAGTTTGAGAACTTCTGCTGTAATGCCTTGTTCGAGTCAGCGGGCAAAGACTTTGCCAGCTGCTGTACCAAGCAACCGGGTCGCAGTTTCCCCTGCTGCGACAGACTTAGGCAACAGCAACTATTGTGTTAATGAGAGAGTTATTTCAGTCCATCGCAGTGTATGTAAAACGAGTGTAAGGTAACCACTATTCGTATTCGGCCTGACCACAAGAATTCGGCCGAATACAGATTAGGGCACGAGAACGTAAACTGACCTCGTATTAAAAAAAAAAAAAAAAAAACAGAAATATATCAAATAAGGTATATGACAGTAAATACAAAATACCCATGATTTAGTCTGTTTGAGACTCGCTTTGACATAGAAAGGCAAATCGAACAAGAACAAACAATGCAACTAGAACAATCACTATTTTACGTTGGTGTTAGGACAACGTCGGCTCTGTGGCTAAGTCGATGCGAACGCTTCGTAATGCCAGGATGCTGGGTTCGATCCCAGCTGCGGGCCGTGCTCCTTGCGTTGGTTTCGACAGTGTATCAAGAAAGCCGACCGTCCAGTGGCAATGGCAAACTACTGAACGTAAATTTGCCTAGAAAAACCACTCAACAGCCAGGGGCTGTTAGGGTTGGTTCTGCAAAGTCCTGTAAAGGATACGCAACTAACCTTAGGACACACAGTGTTCTCAAAGTAACTTCTTTTTTTGAAAACTTCCAAGTCGTTTTTCGAGGCGCTATTAGTTGTTTCGTTATATTTTCTTTAATCTCTTTCTTGCTTTTTAAATTTGTATCGGCTTTTTTTTTTTTTAAACGCAAAAGTGTTTGGTTGCTAAATCTGGGCTGTAGTGAAGATGAGTTAACTCGTTTATTTTATGTTTCAACTAAAACTTTACAATGGATGTGATGCTTTGGTGGGCGACTGGTCGTGGTGAAGACGTCAGTCCTCAGTTGCTCACAACTGCGGTCCTTCCTGGTACTGCATGTTTCAACGGATAGAAAACGTTGAGATGGTACTTAGTATTATGTGGTCTAAGAAATGTTCTTGCGATAGACGTGTGACAGGTAATTCCTTTTGCGTTGGGAGCAGAATCCGAATTTTTCCACACTGCGTCTCATGGGTCAGATAAAAAACCTTTGCATATCCTTAGATGATCTTCTAGCTAGTACGCTATCATTCTCAATCGGTGTAGATTGCAGAGTGTAAACATTCACAATTTTACAGTGGTCTGCTTTTCCAGAAATGGGATCTTATTCAAAAGATTCTTAATCTCGTATGCGTCGTTTATATCACACCTTTTTTCTTTTTGTGATGCACACAATTCATCATCCTCAAAAGCCTCTTGAATCATCCGAAAGGTTTTCAAGAATAACTGTTCAAACTTAATGCGAACTGTAATGCAAATGCTTTGCGTTACACTTGCAGCCATTTTGGAATGCTCGTTCTTATTAAAAAAAGTTTAACTGACGAATTGACTGGTACTGCGGCGTCAGCATTGCTCACGTATTCACATGACAGGCCATTTTATTTGCCTGCCAAGTTACAAATATTTGCAAACCGTTTTATTTAATATTAACTATGACTTGTCCCTTCCCCCGCCCCCGGGGCCGCGCTCGCATCTCCAATGCGGAGTCAATACTTGCATCATCGACATATTTAACAACACCAATATGTACTCTAAAATCACTAAAATGCCCACAAAACACACATATAAAAATATTGTTTAGCTTAATGGACCATTCTGCGTCAGTGACCCACCGGTCATACGAAGCTAGACAGGCGGTTCTCAACCTAGAGGTCACGACACTTTTTTTTGTGTGTGTGGGGGGGGGGGGGGGTCCAACGCCCCATTACCAGAGGTCACAAAAGACCGTTGCAAAACAAATATTCACTGAAGTTATAAAGTAGCTACGAAAATAATCGTATGGTTGGGGGGTAGACACAACATGACGAACTGTATTAAAGGGTCACCACAACTTGAGGAACTGTACTGAAGGGTCGCGGAATTAGAAAGGTTGAGAACCACTATGCTAGACTAATGTTATCAGAGACGAGTGAGTACTTAGTAGGCGAAAGTGTCCCGCTGGTTGCCGTTACTTGCCATAACAGTACAATGTGTTACTTTTAGGCAAGGTACCAAGTGTTAAAGTAAGTGTTAAAATGAAATCCGTCTGAATACAGATGTACACCCGAGATCTTCAGGCCAAGAAAACAGCGGAGTAATTAATGTCATCATCATCATCATCATCAACATCATCATAAACCACTTCTGCCTTTGAGCGACGTGGGGAGAAATAATTTGCACGCTGGCTGCAACTGGCTATTGTCATGCCATGAAGGCCTAGAGTGTCCTTCATGTTGTTGATCCATTTTTTTCACAGCTGTCCTCTTGCTCTTGCAGCTGATCTTCTGAAATGTAGTGCTTGTGATGGTATTTGATCTTGCTGCATTCTAACAAGATGGCCAAACCACTTGATCTGTTTGTTGATAAATCTAGTACAAGGTGTCGTTCCCACAATTTGTCTGATAGTATAATTATTCACTCGATCTCAGATGGTTAGATTGGCTGCTTTTCTTAGTCATCTCACGTCGCAGGTGTTGATTTTACGTATATGTGCTTTATATAGTGTCCATGTGTGGCACTGGTAGCTTAATATTGGAATGAATATGATCTTTATAATCTGTCTCTTTGCACTCAAAATTATGTTTGGATGTCTTGATAATGACATTTAAAGTCATCAACATTTATTGAATGATAGGTTCGTTCCTGAATAATGTGGAATGCTGTGAAACAGTTATACAAATAATAGGGGACCCCTCCCCCCCCCGCCCCCACCATCTCTCTCTCTCTCTCTCTCTCTCTCTCTCTCTCTCTCTCTCTCTCTCTCTCTCTCGCTCTCTGACCTGCAGGTTTGAAAATTCAAGAATATTCTGCAGCTGTATATGCTCCTGAAAGCTTTTGCAAGCCCAATCCCATCGTTGCATTGGGTACTTTTATTATGGTACTTACTCCAGCTCTGATCATGAGGTGTTCCGCATGCTAACGACTGCTAACCTTCATCTACTGTACCCAACCGAATCCAAACCCATTACTCATAAAACAAATTATAACCACAACAAAATGAAACACTTCAGTAAACATTACGTGCACCTGTTGTTGCAACCAGTCCATATACTTGTATATGTCAGTCTCAAATAGTGCCCCCCCCTCCCCCCCCCCCTCCCACCATTCCAGTTCTATAAGCGTTGCGAAAAAGGACCTGAATTATCTTGCGACCCTGATTAAACCAGAACCAGAAACGTGCCTGACTTAAGGATTTTTCCTTAAGAACCAACAGCACTCTGAAATAATAATGTTGAGTCGTTGGCTCGTATTGGTCTAAGGGATATCCCGTGGCCAATATACGCTCAACTTATTTCAGGAGTAGGGCAACTCAAGCTTTGGCACGACAAAATATATAATATTCCTAGGCACACTTGGCTGGACACCCCCACTACTATAAAAAGGTAGATCCCTGGTTATGATAGTATACTATCATAGCCATGTTAACACAGATTAAACTTATTACTCACACAAACACAAAAGCTAGACAGTTAGAATGGTGAAAGAGGGACACCCAAGTCAGCCATGAAAATTTCTGCATGTAATAAGTTCCATATATATACATACATAAATAAATAGAAAATCAAGAGTGTTCAGTGAATGGAGTTCAGGAATTAATGACACAACCCAGATGTTGAAGCAGCCAGATGTAGTTCCTGGACATTACATGAGTTCATCATTGTGAATCAAAGGGAGCTGTGGGAAGAGAGCGTGATGTGATTAAGAGATCACTTATCCTAGTTCGTAGGTCACTGCTCCCCTCAGACCATGGTGATTCGACTGAGGTTGACTCAATAGATAGCTACGCCTCGGTTTGATCTGGTACACGCTGACTGTCTTACATATGAGGACACAGGAACTGCATAGGAGCCCAACAAAGCTCTTGAAGACTGATTCTCTAGATTGATGACATAGGTGTCTGCAATTGTCTACTAGTCCTGGAACTCACATACAAGCTCCTGCCATGTTGAGGTAGTGGCAATCTTTTCCCTCTCTTTCTTTCTACATTTTCCTTCTCTCTCTCTTCTTTGTTTCTTCTCATCTTTTTTCCTCTCGTCTCTCCTTCTTTTCTCTGCCTCCTTTTTCCTCTCTTTCCCTTTTCTCTCTTTTGGTCCTGCCTCCCGCCAATAGGTAGGACTTTTGGGTATGCTTGGTGCCCAAAATGGTATGGGTTGGTGGTTGTTGGCTAGACTGTGATTCGTCTGCCTGATCTCTAAGGAGGTATTATCCTGTCAGGAAAGAACTCAGAATTAGTAATCATCCTTATTCACACACCAGCTCACCCCACACTCTGCTACCCTTCTCCATTCCTCAGAGTGTAACTCTCAAGAACAGGAGACAATGTCTCCTTTCATTTATATGTCTGTAAATTAGTACACTAGACAGAAGACAAAGTATATAGTGGAGATAGATAGACACTACCACACATAGATCATCCTCTCTCCACCCTCACATCTGCACTCGCAGACATACAGTGTATCCCATTAGTACCTATATAAATATTTCACGTCTCCACAGGCTGCCCACTACATACCCAATGTTGCCGTGCCAAACACACCTTTGACTCAGAGCGTCTAGCTCTGACGTCACAGCATCTAGCCAGTTAAAAGATGACCCAGATTCCATATTTATGCTATGAGGCACAAAACTTCGTTTGTCTAGTAAGAGAATAATTACTTGTAGGGTTTAATATCTTTACAAATGGTGTGGTTTATGTAGAGCACAAACTATTTAGTCTGCACAGGGAAAGGTTTAATGTTCGGAGCCTGATCTTTGGACATCAAGAACGGCTCAACTCTGTGCGATCACACAGCTGAATTTCCCCTCTCTGCAGCAGTGGCCGACTTTAAAAAGACATATATTATGGTACTCGTAAACTATAATCAACTTACCCAAGCTTAGGAATTCTTCAAAGATAAAACTAGTACTTTGAATGCACCAGTTTTATTCATAGACTGTGTACACGTCTTGACACTTTGGAGATCAGGCTAAAGAATGCCGCTCAAAACCCCCGCTAGCGTCTATTTGAAAAAAAAGTCCCTGTATTCCTTCGTAAGGGGTAACAAGGCTTACAGCCATTTCTGAATAACACTCCAGAAATCTTCAGCCCACCGTTGCAAGTTTGAAAATGTAGACTTCTCAAAACAACTAGAGGGTCTAGAAATGATTATTTTGCCAGATAGTGGTATATATCAATATAATGGACTATATACCCCCCCCCCCTTCCCAGACGGGTTCAAGTTTGAACTGTGACGTGCCCGCTTAGGGAAGTCAGCGTCACTACTCGTCCATAGTGTAGGGTTGGGTGTTCACTCCACGACAAAACTGAAGCCGCTTTCTTTAAATGTATTCGGGATGTCATACGAAGGTGTCAAAAGAACAGATGTTAGAAAAACAGATGTCAGAAGAACAGATGTCAGAAGAACAGGTGTCAGAAGAACAGGTGTCTGAAGAACAGATGTCAGAAGAACAGATGTCAGAAGAACAGATGTCAGAAGAACAGATGTCAGAAGAACAGATAATTGCAGCTATCATTTCATCTGACAATTATTTGTAAATGTCAGAGTTGAACATCATCATCATCATCAGCATCATCATCAGCATCATTAGCATGCGATGAGTCGATAAACGTAGGCTGTCACGTTTCACAATCCTATGCGATCACCGCGATCATGGATTAGGTCAATCTTCTTGCCTCGCCCCAAACACAAGGCTCAGCTATCCACTTGTTTATCTCTTTGCCTTCCTTTTTTTTCACTTTGTTATTCAAACAATCTTGACATTTGTATCCACGTTCCCGAATCTATTCCTTTTCAAAACGTGCTGTACCAACATTGACTGTATGCTTCTAGCTGGCTGGTTGGTCTTCGAAAACATTTTTAAAAGTCCGCACTTTCAACCAGATCCTTTCGAAACAATTGTGTCTGTGTTTTCTTGTGCCAACTTTCATTGCAAAAATTGGGTTCACGTGCTAGATCTAATGACTTAGTTTTCCTATCTGTTTAATGTGGTGTCCTTTCCTGCTCGACCAGGTCTGGACACTGATGATGTTTAACTTCTAACTTTCCTAACCAGTCTACGGTTTTGATCTGCCACGAACAGAACTGCCGTGTCTGTTTATACTGTAATTCCGTGATATTGTTTGCAGCATTCTCAAAACTCGGCTTTGAGAATTTGTCAGATTATTGTCCATGTCTCACTAGTATAAAACAACGCAGACTCTATACCAGTGGTTCTCAACTTTCCTAATGCCGCAACCCTTGAAATCAGTTCTTCATGTTGTTGTGACCCCCAAACATAAAGAATTTTGGTTTCTACCTCAGTACTCCAGTGAATATTTGTTTTTCGATGGTCTTGGGCGACCCCTGTAAAAGGGTCGCTGGACCCCAATAACGATAACGCGTTTTTATTAAAAGCAAGTAAAAGTAAAGGTCTCTTTTCCACGTCTTTGGGCGTATAGGGCATACATAGCTAGACCTATATTTTTATAGACCAATCGGCACAATATGGCGTTTTTATTGGTTTGTAAATTAAATATCGCACTCTGGTATCTTTTTCACATTTCAGAATTAAACGTTGTTTACAATACCCAGTGGACATGTGGGCGTGAATTGCGAGGTGTTTTTTTTATAATCATTACAACGCAGTGTTCATTTGTGTTTGAGACCATATTTATGAACATAGCTCATGATGCCCGCACGGGAAACACAATTAGGGGTGAACACTATTCAATGCGCCTCTATCGATAAAATAAAGAAATATTGCTATTGGCCAATTATAACAAGTCAAAGTTAGGTTGCCAGGTATCTAAGCGTGCATCAGAGTGCATCATTAAACTATAGCACCAGTTGCAAGCAACTGGTTCAGTTGAAGACCGACTGAGCAGTGGACGACCCAGTGTGATAACAGCCGCGTAGACTCGCTTTATTCGGCTTCGTCACCTCAAAGCCAGATTTACAACAGCTTACTCAACTGCGCAGGCATTGCCTTAAAAACGTCATGTATCTGATCAAACTGTTGGGAACAGACTGGAAGATGTTAAACTTTCGGCACGATGACCACACCGAGGACCTGTCCTTACGCGTCGCCACCGCCAAAGTCGACCTTTTTAGGCCAACTAACATCGTTCCTGCGCAAGCGACAATAAATGGAGACGTGTCTAGTTCAGTGACGAATCTTTCTCCTTGTTGCAGCTTCATGACAGACGACAAGAGTCTACCGTAAGCGAAATGAAGTTTTCACCCTAACTGTGTTGCAAAGCTCTGCTGCACGGTGGTGGAAGTGTAATGGTGTTGGGAAATGATCAGTTACAACGGAACTCATCAACTGGTGTACACTGAAGGAAGCTTGATTACGCAACGATATGTCAATGAAATTCTTCGACCACATTTCCTTCCAGTTTGGGATACCACCATATATTTTTTTCAACAGGACAACGCCACATCCCATTCTCCACTGTTGACTACGCAGTTCCTGGCTGCAAGTGATATTCAACCCCTTCCTTTACCATACTTTTTTGCAAACATGAGTCCGATTGAGCACCTGTGGGATGAGCTGCAAAATCATGTTGTCGCCGAGACGTTGTTCCAGCCCATTGTCGTTCCAGGCACACCAGGAAGAGTGGACAGCCATCACACAGGCCCACATCAGACATCTGATTTCATCAATGCAGAAGAAATGCCAGTCTTAGACCCACGCAAGAAGAGGCACCACACTAACAGAAAAGACATTCGCTTAAAAATTATCGTGACCCAGATGTAGACACACATAAATTGTGTTCCTTTCTATAGCTATGCGTTTGTTGTGTTTTTTTTTTTTTTTTGGGGGGGGGGGGGAAATTTTTTGTACAGTATATATATATATATATATATATATATATATATATATATATATATATATATATATATATATATATATATATATATATATTAAAATCAATGTTTGTGTGTTTGTTTTCCCCCTATAGACTCGGAAACTACTGAACCGATTTAGCTGAAATTTTCAGGATATGTTTGTTTTGATACCGGATGTTAAACCATCATGGTTTGAAATTCAACCTGTCACTGTTAGAGATAGGTGACCACAATTTAAGCAAAAATATTCGAAACTAATATTTAAATTGTTAGTGACATCTAATTATAGCCACGTTAGTAATTGCGCACGCGCCGTAGTCAGAACGCAAGTCTTCCGCTATTCGCCGGCGAGTTACATGCAGCCAACGCCTTCTCTAATAACATAGAGTAGGTCGTGGTACAACAAACAAGACTAGCTCTATATTTGTGTAGGCAGTGATTGCCACAATAACCATATTAAACACGATTTCTATTTTCTGTTTTTTTTTTAAAACAACCTTCGATGGGAAGAGGGGAAGGGGGGCATCATGGACTATCTCGACGTCGGCGCAGACATTGACTGCGAGATTAACTTCATTAACCGTGTTAGACACGTGCGATTTCTATTGTTGTGCCGTTTCATTAATATATTTGGAGTATCTGTCTATGAGAAAACAATTGCCTGAGGTTTTGAGTTGTGTTATAATCAGACACAGTAGTAGTAGGGTCACACATCTCAATAGTTTAGCTCTCTTTTTGTTGATCCTAGGAAGTAGCTGCTTGGTCGAATGGTTACAACACTGGGTTCCTGTGCGGGAGACCAAGGTTCGAAACCGCAGTAGTAAAATTTTTTTTTTACCCCGGACTAAAATAATATCCTTATCTGCTCTGTCGTGGTGACAGCACTAGCCATGTTGCTTTTAATACTAAAAAAAAAAAAAAAGACAAGTAAATGGGTAAACTATTTGATAATTAAATTTGACTATTTCGCATACTTATGATTGCATTTTTAAACTTTCCGATTGCTTGGTTACGCTGAAATTTCATAGCTTTCCATTTTTTTTCATTTAGATTTAGTTATTTCATCTGCGTTGGAATTTTAAGCTGTGCTGTTTACCATAGCGTTCATTTCCTAATTATGGTTTTTTTTTCCCTGTTTTCATTTGCTTTTCAAGTGTTTTTTTTTTCTTCCAACTACTTCAATGAGGGAAAGAGTTGTCGTTGAATTTTTTTTTTTTTTTTTTTTTTTTGGGGGGGGGGGGGGGGGGGGGCAAACTGTTAACTGAGAGAGCTTTAAGTCACAGTAACTGCTTTACCCACTAAAAGTAGCAGCAGCAGTAATAGTTGTGGTTGGGCTGTTACAGCGTAGTGCTCTCATGTGAAGACCGCCGGTAAGGTTATGGCGTTCTTCTGTCGGGAAGCGAAATTATACATCCTAACCTGACCAGTCTGTGGCGACAGCACTAGCCATGCGGAACCAAATCTTCTGGCTCACGACTCTCTGTCTACTCCGATGGTAACACAGATAGCAGTGACATTATTTTAGCTACTGTGGTGTTGGTCGTAGTAGTTGTACTGGTACTTGAAGGATGATGTGGTAAATATTACACTAGCTCCATTCACTACCTATTACAATTCCTGCTCCCCATTTTAGTCCGGATGGACATGGATGTCAATGTCAGTTACAGAGGGGAGGGGAGGGGGTAATGACTTCAAGTTCTCATTACCTAATTTGTTTATATTTTACTAATGCTACCTCCGTTTTTCTATTTTTTACGACTTACATTGTTATTTACAAGTACAGTTGTAGCTTTACTACCGTCTCCTATAAAAAATACAAACAGCTTTAGCATGTGATAACCAAATAACCATTTTTGTTACTGTGCTAATAACACCATTTAAACGACCAATAATATAAAGACACAATTATGAGGTGCGTGTTCTAAAGCTGGAAAACCAGACTATCTGTATATCTGTCCAGAAAATGATTGCGACGTTAACTATATCAGACACGAGCGATTTCCATTGTCTTTCTTTTCCAAAAACCTTTGATGAGGGAGAGAGTAGTAGGTGGATTTAGTTGTGGTGGTGAGGGGGGGGGGGGGAGTAATCAAAGACTATCTCTTATCTGAGCAGACAATGATTGTATTAGACACGTGCGATTTCTATTTTCTTTCATTTCCATTTAGCCAAACTATGCCACAGCAACGCGTGGCCGGGTACAGCTAGTATATATATATATATATATATATATATATATATATATATATTGGACGCTGATTCTCTTTATCTACAAGATGTATCATCACAATATATTACGTTACTGATGCATTTTACATTACGTTAACCTAAGAAGTTATGTTTCTTACAGACAACACTACAAAAAGATGTACCATGGTTTGGGACAATATTCTGTGCTGGGATGCAGCGCCCGCCGGAACACTGCAGAAGCAGCTTTGTCCTGACTATATTAAAGGCTTCAACGTACATGGTAAGTAACATGAACTGTTCGTCTCCAATTTCTGTTCACACCTATATACATAAACGTCTTGAGTATCGGGATTTAGTCCTAGATGATAAGGGCAGTTGCCACAAACTGTGCAGGTTGTTATCTTTACTATGGACGTCAAATATTCATTTCGCCTCACGAGGATACGAACCATTATTTCTGAAATGAGAAATAAGTATTCTAATAACTCGGCTAGCATCTCCACTGGAAAAAAAATAAACAAAATGTACGAGAGATAATTCCTAACATCATAGCATAATGTGCAATATATATTTAATACACTGTGCTAAAGAAAAGAAGCTGTTGATACGTATTATTTCCCTCAGTGAATGTCAAGTGACTTCGGTGATGATGATAATAATGTGGTGCGTGATAATAGAGTACATGCAATGCTGTTTACATCAGAATGATGTCTGCATTTGATAACATTCATAATATTCTTATCTGCAATTTTATCGCAGCCGAGATTCAAATACCTAATGTAGAGTGCAGCAGTGACGTCAAAGGATTGGAATAATCTACAGAATATGTTAAGAGAGCTAGTGGATATAGGCTTCACGTCCAGGAAATATCAATAAAGAAAGAGGAAATACATCGTCTCCATTAGCAACTGTCACGCTAAAATGTATGCCGTGTTCCTTGACCGCAGACTTCAGGGAAAAAAAAGAAAAAGAAAAACGTTGACTCTTTTCAAACTTGAAAAACTTCCTTAGTAAGAAACAGCTTCTGGTGTCCTCTGTCAGTCTCAGGCAAGCCATTCTCTAGCTTCTTCTGTTATAATGATTTATTGCTAACAGTTATAAGAATCAAGGTCTAATAGGGCTCAGCAAATATTTTTTAGTCTAAAAATAGCGTCTTTCTATTAGAGTTAGGCTGCACTGCGTTAACTGTTGTCTTCGGGTTTGTTACTTATTAAGGCCCTCATCGTTTTCGGTGTGACTTTCGTATTACTACTTCAAAGTCACGAGAGCAATGGCAACTAAACCCTGACAAGTCAAAGATTCCTCTTTTTTTTTTCTTCGATCCCTTCCCGTTCATTACTGCATAGTATCCTTCTCCGCCCATTTCTGTCATCGGTTTTCTCTCTTCAGCTGGCCAATGCAAGTGTTTAAATGTCTGGTATGATTAATATACATGCAGACGTCGGGGATTGGAATGTGAAATAATTTCGCCAACTTCTAAGCTATGAGAGGAAAAAAAAAAAGATTTGACAAAACAGGAGGGACTGATTATATTTAACTACATGTGGAATAGTACACAATCATTTTGTTAAAAAAAAAAATAGCATGTTGGAGATCAATAATATGGTTGGTTGCTTGGTACTTTGGGAGTTACGAGTAATTGCTTTATGTGTTTGTTACAAAATATTACTACACTGAAATGTAATATTGTTTGTCATCTGTTTGTTTTATGATAGTTTTTGTATTTAGATTACATTAATCATAACAGAACGATATTTTAAAAGTGTCCCCATCAATGAATATCGTGACTGTCTGGAGAATTGGTTGATGCGAATTAAAATAACTATGAGGTCAATAAACACAGGTTACATTATACAGTACTTTTAAACAATGTCACAGTGAAGCCATAAAAACAACAAGATAGTACGAAAATGTTGATACTAGCATACACATTACATTGATGTTAAATTTTTAACAAAACATAACATCATTATTATTATCTCCATCATTCTATTGTGAGGTTTTCACCTGATATAGGGTTAGCAAACTACGCCTCTATTCCATTCTTGCCTAATTAACGTCCTCCTATGCGAGTTTCTGTGTAGGATTGTAAAACAAAAACGGGTGGCCAACGAGTCGATCAGGATCGATTGTTGTCATGCTTACAGCCTTTATGATTTGATTTCTATTTTACTTTTTTGGGTACTCTTTAATAGTTTATTTGTATAGTCTGTACAGCCCATCGCCAGTAATTTCTACATTGAAAAGTTGCCTGTCAGCCTAATAAGGTTGAGCCAGCCCTCCTTCTTTGTCATCTGAGACGAACCAGCAATAAATAAAGAGAAAATTTAATTACTTGTAAATGGAAATATTTTCAACTGTGGCTGGAAGGGTTGTGAACTCCGTTTTATATTCCTAAATGTCAGGGTTTGAAATGAACTGCTATCTGGGAGCACCTCAGATTTAGTTGATTTTCACTATGGTCTACTCAAGGAATGTTAAGTCCTGACTGTAAGGATAAACTGAACATTCTTCCGCTTTTTCACTGCCTCTGTTACCTTTTCGGGTGTCCAGGGAGACATCAGGTTCTGCCTCTGGCCTTTCTGGCCATAAACACATCGTGCTGTCGTGGGTTTTTCTGGTGTTATCTTTCCATCTATGCAACCACTTGTCACGTAACAGTGTCTTCAGGGTACATAGTCAGATGTTGACAATATCCATGCGCTCCTCAGTTGTGTGAAGCGCTTGCAGCCAACCAGGCCTTCACCTTGCCGAAGAGATGATAATGGCTCAATGCCAAGTCCAGTCCAAATTTCCTGCACCAGTACCTCACAGAACTGTTTCTTATTACTTTATCACCGTTCAGACGACACAGTCGACGATATCGGCTGCATTTTGACCTTCTGCTTGAAGAAAACGAATATTTATTCGTTCGGAGTTCGTGAATCGCCGAACAGATGCCACTGTAGGTTCATATCTAGTGAGCTAAAAAGACTACTGAATGATGCAAGCAATGAGCCGTGTCGCTAAGGCAAATGTTTTATTTTTACCAGCAAATCGGCGATTTAAAAAAAAAAAAAAACCATTGTTTATAGAACTGGCTATATTAATTTAGCAAATAACCACTGCAATTTTCTTCTTTTTCTCCTCCTTCTCCTCATCTTCCTCATAATGATGCTGAAGGCTGTAGACACCAGTGGATTGTTCATCAAAACGAAAAGGACAATACTATTTAAATGGGGCACGAGATTAGATGAGCTGGATATGCAGAAATATTTCACATCTGCCAGTCTACAAATAAATTATGTGAAGTGAAGAGAGCTCACACTTTTCCTCTATTTTCATTTACTTTTTACCAAATCTGTGGGCGCTAACACAAGTAGGCAATCAGAAAGATAAATGAAAATAAAGTAACTACAATGAGAAATGAAATCCCGCTCTTGACTTGAAACATTATTGCATATTAGAGGAAACAGAAGTGAACGTTAAGTCAGTGATGATTGTTGTATTATTTCTTGTGTCATCATACATTTCTCACAACAGCCTCTACATTACTGCCATACTTCAAGGACACTTAAAGTATGCCCTTCAGAAAATTTGTTTTGTTCATTCTCTATACGCATCTAACTCTTATGTGCTTCCTGCATTTAGTTTTCGAGCTGCATAATTTATATTGTACGTCGTTTGAAATGACATTTGGAGCTGCAATACGCTTATATGAATCCACTATGCCACTTTTTATAACACGACTTCCATGTTTAAGCTGACAGTGTGAGATCTAAGCCTATTCTTCCTCTAATAGCTAAAGAACAGCATGTGCTATATGCAGGAGGCAGGTTCGTATACTTTTGGTGAAGAAGAGGTACTGATAGAGACAGAATACTAACACGCAAGGTGTGACAGATGTTTTATTGTATCTAGAGAAAACACGGAGAACAACTAGAACAGTTACTAACAATCTAGAAACATTCATTAACCGGAGTCTGCGCAGATTAGATGGATTCAAATAACAGAGACTAATACATAATTTTGAGCCTTAGAAGAAACACAAATAAATTGCAATGTTTAAAAGGCATATATTAGACATACGTTGGGGAATCACACACACACACATACATACACACACACATGCATACCTAATAACGTTACAGTTAGAGCAGCATTACACTGGTATCCATGGGATCAAAGATACCACACACACTCACACACACACACACACACACGCAAATACACACCTAAAGGAAAAAGGAACTTGATAGTGAGGTAAAAGATTTTAGGTAAAGGGTTGAAGTGAACGAAATACAATAGCGAAGGATTGGACAACATGGCGTAGGTTGATTGAGGACAAAAGCTCCACAGGGGGATAAATGACAGAAGAAAAAAATGAAGACGAAGAAAAAGAGGAAGAAGAAAAATAAAAAAATAAAAAGAAAAGAAGATGAAGGAGGAGGAGGGGGAGAGGAGAAGAAGAAAAAGAAGGAAAAGAAGAAGATAAGGAGGAGGAGGAGAAGAAGAAGAAGAAGAAGAAGAAGAAGAAGAAGAAGAAGAAGAAGAAGAAGAAGAAGAAGAAGAAGAAGAAGAAGAAGAAGAAGAAGAAGAAGAAGAAGAAGAAGAAGAAGAAGAAGAAGAAGAAGAAGAAGAAGAAGAAGAAGAAGAAGAAGAAGAAGAAGAAGAAGAAAAAGCAAAAGAAGAAGAAAAAGAAATAGAAGGGAGAGGAAGAAGAAGAGGCGGAAAACTGGCGACTAAGAGGAGGAGAAGAAGAAAAACACATTTATTTGTGTACATAGCTTGATGTGTCTGATTAGATTTAGTGAGGACAAATTAATAGCATACGTATGTTAAGGATTACAGGATCAAGCAAAACAAATAAAAAAGGAATTCAGCACAACGCAGAATGCAGATTAGATATTTAAAAAAAATGTAAATATTACTAACAATCCATGGATAAGATATGCTTTCAATGAATGTCGGAGTAAACGGAAAACTACCACACAACAACAATTATTTGCTATCTTGGAAACACAATAACACATTCTTGTAAAAAAAAAGAAAGAAGTAATGTTCCCTTATTACGCCTAAGGTGCATCGGGTATATGGGCAGAGCGTCCCATACTTTTACAGACCAATCGGCACTGGATGGGTAATGTGGTCAGCATTACGCCGGTTGTCTTTACTTCCCCAGGACAGCCATCCTGATACCCATTTTAGACTGGGTCGACCTTCGACGCCCCATACTACGATACAAATCCACGCAGCCAGCAGTGGGTTTCGATTGCGGTACGTTGGATTACAGTCAGACTCACAACGCCTAAGCCACGGACGCCGCACATTCTTGTAAAAGACATAAAAAAGAAGAATAGCAATAACAAGTAATGTATTTAACAAAATAAACAAACTGTCAAATGTTATGTAAAAATAATTTTAGTTTATGTCTCAAAGAGCAATTAGAATGTTAGACTGATGTCATAGAAATGGGAATGTGCAGAATAATAGGACGTTTCGACTGGAAATTTTAATTTTAAAAAATCAACTACAAATGTTCAAAAGAAACTGAAAATATAAAGAGAGGTGTTAAAAAAAGGCCTGTCAGAGAGTTCTGACACATTAAGAGATATAATACATTATGAAATCATTACCAGAAAGAAAAGCTGAAGGCAAAGCAAACAAGTGGCAGGTGACGGTAATTGAACAAAGGAAAGCAGACATACATTGAGATTTGCTATGCGGATTGTTAACGTCAGTCAGGCTCGTTTGCGGGGTTAAATGAATGAATCAATATTGAAATGAATAAATGAGTGAATGAATGAATGAATGAATAAATGAATAAATGAATGAATGAATGAATGAATCAAGAACTGACTTCACTACATGTGGAACATTTCCAAACGTGCACCGTCGCCAACTTCAGCGAATAGCTGACATACCAATAGTATTAGTTGCAACAAGATTAAAATGGTTCCTCTGTTTCCCATTCAATGTTGAATATCTTTCAGAACCTCGACTCGGCCCCCGCGAATTAGTATTTCGGAGTATAGAATCCCTGTCTGATCTTTTTCACTGTCTATTTGATCTCATAGAACCTTCACCACGTTCGCTTTATTACATAGTAAGTCGCTCACCACCCAGAGGAAAAGCAGCAACTAAACTGTCAGCCTGCACGTTACCTCGCGCACCAGAATATCCTGGACAGATAATCCATTTGCTCTTAATATGGGTCTTATCAAGTGATGCAAACCACTCTGTTGGCAAAACACCAGTTTCAATTTTCCAAAGAATGCTCTGTGAGTCTGTTACAATCACAAAATGTTGGGTTCCCTACCACCTAAAAGCTGCCGTTACTGCCTTCACCCCCATTCTCATACTGAATGTAATGCGTTTGCAAGCGAAGCTCTCTGTTTACAAGCAGTGTCCATTCACCTTTGCAATAAAACCCACCTACTAATCTTCCCACTCACTACAGACCCAACTACATTCAGTATAATGTCACCTGTGCGTGAATTTTCATTGATCAGCTCTTGTACAGCTTATTCTGAATTGTTGGCCACAACCCAAGATCTTGTTACTACATGTCGATACTAACTAAACTGTAGGTCATTAGGAGTCTCTGCTTCGATTGCAGACTATTTTGTTTTTTGATAGCATATTTCAATATCAACCAGATACGATTACTATTTTTTTTTTTGGGGGGGGGGGGGGGGGAGATGGAAAAGAATATTTTTTTTTTTTTGGTCACAAACTCTTATTATATAAGCTTTTGAATTTGGATAATGAGCCAGACCTCCTTGACACAGATGACAGACGTAATCTGAATGGAACAGTTTATTCGACGTATTTTTTTGAACTTGTTATGAGAAAAAATGGCCTCAAGAACTTGGTAACAACAGCAAAGAATAGTGTAAATAGAGCAGTGGGGGGGGGGGGGGGTTGGGGGGCAGAGATTAAAATATCTTGATGGCCTGGTTATATGGATAGAGAAAGACAAGAAAACCGACCTGGTCCATGATTATTGCGAACGTGTGAGAAAGTCGAAACATGACAGTCTACATTTACCATCATCATCATCAATTCTCTTTTTGCCTAGTGGCACATAAGGCTTTAGAGAGGACTTTCCGTGCTTTCCTGTTCTGTGTAATCTTCAGTGCAGTTTTCCATGTCAAAGATGCCGCATTCAGGTCACTCTCCATCGTTCGTCTCCATATTGTTTTTAGGCGCCCCTTCTTTCTCTTTTCCTCTGGTGTCTGTGTGAGAGCTGTTTTAACAGGTATATCAGAATTCATTCCCATGACGTAGCCAAGCCATTTCCATCTTCTCTTGGTTATCATACTGTCTAAAGTTTCTTGGTTTGTGACTTCAAGTAGTTTAGTGTTTGAGATTGTATCTGGCCAATAAATATTGATAATTCTACCTAGACATGTGTGGCGGAAGCTGCCTCCGTTGCGTTCATTCTCTACCAGTATGGTACATGATATTTATGATTTCGAATATTCGTTTACCTATTCGTGTCCCATATCTCATATCTCTATGGGACTCGCTCATGCATGAGGTTTTGCAACTTTCAAGATCAGTACTTCGAAATCTTCTTCTTATAGTCCATGTCGTGTGGCGTTAGCAGTCATGTGTACTGTCTCATGTACATTCAATCAGTTCTGACACATATTCTTTAATGACATGATGGCAGTCTGCCCAGCATCTTCCCTCTCGGTCTCCCTCAGCATGTAGATTGTCTCCTTCTGATGTGAATACTCAGTTTTCTTTATGAATGAGCTTCTTTCAAGACATTATCACGCTCTTTTAATCTGTTCAAGGTATTCTTGTCAATCGTCTACAAAACCACATCTCCCTGCTTTTTCCACATAGTTGTTTCACTAATCTGTCAACTGTTCATGATTCACCTATGTATATTAGGACAGGATGTATATAGCTTAAAGCTAACAGCTACTTCGTTCTAAAAGAGTTTAACCATTACATGACGGTGAATGGGGGTAAAGGAATCGACGACGTAGGGGGTGCCTCACTGTACAAATTGGACATAGATAATGAAGATAATAAACAAAATACTGCCACGAATAGGGTAGTTATGATTATCTAGCTTGTAAATGAACACATAAACTGCGATGACCGAGACAGACATACTGACAAAGATCATTGGATAGATTACAGTGATATAGCTTTGAGCGAGAGAGAGAGAGAGAGAGAGAGAGAGAGAGAGAGAGAAAGATATATATATATATATATATATATATATATATATATATATATATATATATATAGAGAGAGAGAGAGAGAGAGAGAGAGAGAGAGAGAGAGAGAAAGTAACATATTCAAAATAGATCAAGAGACACACAGCCTGATAGATCGACAAACAAACAGACACAGAAAACCGAGAGACCCCTGTCTTACTCTTACTAGATGCATTTATCCTTTTACTTATGATGAACTCAGAATTTCACGTCCTAGTGAATTATTTTTCTAAGTTAATGATTGTATACCAATTTCAGTTTTAGCTTATCAACTTCTAAACAGATGTCTCTACCACTATTTTAAAAGACATTCTATAGTCGTTAAATTCAACATACATAGGCCAGTTCAGCTCAATGCATTTCTCTATTATTATGTGTAGTGTGGCTATCTGGCCACTGAGGGATTTGTTGTTTTGAAAAATGTGTCAATTCATCCGGATTTTTCTCTGTAAACGGCTTATCCTAACATTTCTGTTGTTAAACTGTAATAGTTAGTAAGTTAATTAGTTAGTTAGTTAGTTAGTTAGTTAGTTAGTTAGTTAGTTAGTTAGTTAGTTAGTTAGTCGACAGATTATCCACACTGCACGTCGAACGACTCAGTCCATAAGTGCTCGGATCCCCTTCTCAGTAAACCTTTCAGCGTGAAGCGGCCAACGACACTAGTTCTGTGTTGATTTATTCTTCTTCTGTAGCTATCCGCGCAGTGTTCTTGTTTGGCGACACCCCTTTTAACAGTTTGTTTTTGCAGTCTGACCATGGTTGCAGATTCACAGTTCTCAGTTGGTTCACGCAAACGTTTTAACTCTCTTAGAGCATTCAGTATATCAGCCTGGTCCATGGTTTGTCCGGCTTTCACAGCAGCCTTACCTGCAAGTCAGCTTGCTCATTTCCTTGTACCCCCACATGTCCTGGCACGAAAATGACACTAATCCTTCTTAGCCGAAATTCAGTAGAGCCACCAACCACTGCCTTCGGATCCAGCCCTTCTCTATCTCCCTGAGCATACTCATCGAGTCACTGAGTAAGCATGCTCCATTGAAAGTCTGTGTCTCTAGCCATGTTACTGTTTTAGTCACAGCTATGACCTCCGTAGTCAGACTACTTGTAGTTACAGCTCTAGAATCTTCCTTTACAACTCTCCCTCCAGTCTGAGCCGTGAAAGCCCACTAGCTTCTAACATGTCAGATTACATACCCATCTGTGTTAATAACAGCATCACCCTCTAGAGAGTTCTCGAAAATCAAGGCTTGAACTTCTGCTTCCACAGCAGCCGGACTATGTTTCTGAATTTCCTGTCTAGTTAAATGCAAACAGAAAAATATTTACAGCACTCTGAAGGCATTATCACCCACTTCTCGCCAGGTTCTATTTTCTACTCAGTTTAGTTAAAAGCAATTTCTATCAGTTTCTGTTGACTCAGACGAGTGATTGTTTTAGACTACACAAGATACTTTCTAATTGAACACGACAAAACGAACTAATGACATTCTTCAGGATCTAACTATCGACAAGGACTGGCTCATAGACAGTATCATCCGAAATTTAAAAAAATGTGACCTCTCAGAAGGCCATACTTGTTTGCTAAAAACAGTAATGGGATGTTGGGTTATCAGAAGGGTATACCGGGGTCCACTAGTACAACGGAGGACACGGGATACCAAGGACACCCGGGCATACAAATATACGAATGAGAAAGAAAGCAGACATGGGACTGAATGATATTCTGCCTGCCACTATGAGAACGAAATTTATCAGAGGATCTGCCTCATGATAATAATGAGCATGTTTAAAGGTTCAGAAAGTTCTTTTCTTTAATTAATTGCGCATTCTTTACAGGACGTTGCGGAACCAAGCCGAGCACTTTCTGGTTATTGTGGTTTTTCTATGCAAATTTACGTCCAGTAGTTTGCCATTGCTTCTCGACGGTCGGCTCTCTGTACCACGGTCGAAACCATCGCAAGACAAACCGTCCGCAGCAGGGAACGAACCCGGCTTCCCGACATTAAGATGCGCGTTCGCAACGCCTAAGCCACAGACGCCGACTGAGTAAAAACACCAAAGGCAAATTATTAATGCACTATTTAATTTTTTTTTTTTTTTTTTTCAATTAAACCCCTTCCAACCATGTCTTTAATTTTGTTTCCTTCCTTAACGCCTCATCTGACCTCTGAACTCTGATAAAGGGTGGCAAGCATCCTTCTCCTGTGTCATTTATGCTTTTTCTTACCTGCAACCTGGAGAAAATTGCCTTAAGAACCACGTTTTATCACTTTTCACATATAACAGTAAACAACTCACAGCTAACTTGAGAAGATTGTCCCCATATATTACACTCACAGCAGCGTGTTCTAAGCTTCGACATCAGCATTTATTGGCTCAACAAGATAAGACAAGAGAGATGCATTCTAATTTTACGGCTAACGCTCTGGAGTTGTGCAGGGACTGTAGATATGTTGCCTAGAAACCAAGGCGACAGCCGGGTGAAAGGTAAGCAGAGTGTTAAAAATATCATTGTAACAGGAGGCGAACAGTTGTTACTCTTTGAATCTCAAGTTGCGTGTTACTTATCATTGATTCTTCCCTGTGAATCCAGGCCATTGTGTATTATTTGAGTATTTACATAAGGTGAGAGTTGATAATCGTTGAAATTCCAAATTACCATCAAAGTACTAGGACAGTTAGCGCCTTTCCAGCATCACATACAGTCCTAATGGCTGTAAAGAATATCTCATACACAAATTCTTCCGCGGCCTATATTGTCAGTGCCAGATATAGACACTCACAACAAAATAACAAAATGAGTAAACACAGAAAAGCAACACAATAGACGAGATACAATCATAAATGAAGTGGTTACAGGTTTTATAACACTAACCCTAGATTACATTTCAAGACAATGAGATTTAACATCTTATAATTTAGTCTAATTGTTGGATGTTGAATTGGGATTCGACATAGCAGCACTTGGGACACTCCCTTAAGCGCTTTGTGCCTACCTTCAGCAGCAAACGAAGTGTTCAAATTTTGATGGACGCAGTAACTGTTTGATCGTATATCCGTCTAGACTTTTTCCTGTTAAGCGTCGGCCAGATCACCTGGTAACTCCTCAAAGCGCCATATCATATTCAATACCAAGTGAGTGTAGAACGGGTGTCTATCAGCCTTTTCGTTTTCCAAATCACTGGCAGCACCTGGAGAAAATATCCAAAAGGCGCTAACTACCCGGGACATCTAAAGCGATGCTTGCCACTCTGCAGAGAGCATGCATGTCCCCACCTTTCTCAGCAATCTCTGTGTGTCAGTTATAATCACGATATTTGTGTACAGCTGATTCTCAAGACAACAAAAGGCAGCAGCGACTGCCCCCCCCCCTCCCCCATGCACTTCGTCTTTCTCTCAGCATAGGTCTATCTACATGTATGTGTGTGTGCGTATATATATATATATATATATATATATATATATATATATATATATATATATATATATATATATATAAAACATCACCTGTAGGGATTTTATTATGAATCATTTACTGAAGTTGTGATTCTGCAGCACCAGTTGGCCAGTCTGTGCACTTACGACCTAACGTGATTAGAGCCCTTCAGGAGTCTGAAACTTATTCGGACACCTTGACCCACTCCTCTTTTCGCTCAATATTATAAAGCCTGCACACATGTCTAATTGTGTCTTTAGTTTGCGCCACCCAAGAACTTCCTCTTTTCATTGTGTGATCCCTAGCCCTACCTAGGACTGCATGCAGGATGTGCTTCTTGTCTGCAGCTACTCTGAGATATGACTTTGCTTGCAGAACTGTAAGCCTGTCTGCAACAGTAGGCATTGCAAGTATACATACTGCTCGGGTTTCTCTTTTACACCCTAGAGCTACCGGCATGGCTTCATTCTGTATGCGTACCAGTTTTATCAGCTGACTCTTTGATATGTTAAAGCATTTCAAGACCGTAAAGTAATACCGATAGGATCATATGCTGGATCATTGTGAACAGCATTCTTTGTTTCATATCCATTGCTGTCATAATCTTGAGAGCAGTAAGTCCGTTTTGGCATATCACGGCAACTGCCTTCACATGATCCCTGCAGCAGAGGCTTCGATCGAAAATGAAATCAAGTTACCTCAATCTGCTTTCTCCTGGCGTTTCTGTCATCCTATTATCCTATAATCCTATTATCAAAAGAACACCTTAAAACGGCCATCTTTTCTAAGCTGAAGACAGAAACAATCTTTGCACACCAGTCAATCACTTTGTCTACAGTTGCATGTAACCCTTTGGCTGTCTTTTTCCTATCGCCCCCTGCCTTTATACAAGAACATCATCTGCAAATGTCAATATCTCTTTAACACTGGGTGCTTTAAGTTTTGCAGTATTGCATGCAAACACACTGAGGAGCAGTGGTGATTTTACAAAGCCCTGGGGTAGCCCAGTGCGATATTACATGGTTTTGAGGCCCATATAACGGACAAACTCTCTTCTCTAATAACATTGACTATGGCAACGTGTTTGTCTTTGTCATCTCTGTAACCGATGTAAGCTACAGGAGCTAATCTCAGTAAAACGTTTAAAGGGCATTCTCGAATCCTACGGAAAAACAAATACCACAGATTAGGACGTAATCAATTGTTTGTGAAAGTACACATAGTAGTTGTCTCTAAAATGTAATATTGCTTCAGGTTAGAGTTAGCCCTAACTCAAATCAAAGCCCTAACCATAATGTTAAATATCAGAGAACACTATTATGTGAATGATATGACATTCTACCCCACCAGGACATCACACCGAGCAAAAACACCCGGTGCCACAAAATACCACCATTTGGATGAGGATCACCATTGGACAGGTCCTTGAAAAACCCCGTTCAATCTATAAGTTGGGTTTTTTAGGGCCCTTGGCAACAACCGCGGTGGGGGCTTCAAACTAACGAAAAATTCGACCCCCCATGGGGACGTAGATTAGTAATATGTGAATGAGTGAGATTCAACCGTACCAGAACATCCACCAAGCGATAAACACGCGGTTACACAAAGTGTTATAATGCGGATGTATATGTGGATGTAAGTAAGGTTTTACCTAATCCAGACATCACACTGAGCGTTAAACACCTGGTGACACAAAGTGCCACCATAGGGATGAGGATCACCCGTCGAGAGGTTCCAGAAACAGCGTTCCGCCGTTAGGTTATATTAGGGCCCCAGGTAAGAGCCAGGATTGGGCTGAATTGAAAGTAAGCGAATGTGAACACATAATAGTAATTCGTCAATTTCCAATACAATATAGGCACGCAATTTTTTTTTTTCCAAAGCTTTACTTCGGCTATTGTCGGGGGCAGTATAATAACCTAAAATTATTTTTAACGGGGTTTATGGGACATGAGCTCTAAGATTCTCATCTGAATGGTGGCACTTTGTGTCACCGGGTGGTTATCCCTGTTGTGTGTCCTGATAGGGTTGAACGTCTGTCAGTCCTTATGGTCGCGGTAAGAAAGCAATAGATCGTATCCCCTAAAGTCACAGTTTCAATTTTGCCTAATTAACTAACATTGAGAGAAAAACGTCAATCTTCTGGATTTCAAGATTTAGTTATTATTATTATTATTATTATTATTATTATTATTATTATATTATTATTATTATTATTATTATTATTATTTAACTTAGGCCTTTACGACATGGAAAGTACAATTACCTTGTCCATTGTGTGACCCCGTTTCAATCGCCAAAAGAGTCAGGTTTGTTTCCTCAACCATTACGGTTCCGGGATCGACCGAACCCCCTCAGTTATTTTCAAAATGTTCCAACAACCGAAGACAACTGTCTTAACTGCCTTTATTTACCACTTTTAGGGAGGTGTATGACAAGAGGGTCATGAGGGCAACAGTAAATAGACCTAGCCACCCCACTACGTCTGCCGTTGCCTCGAAAGTGTGAAGATATCAACTTTCACACCTTACCTCAGTATCTACTATAAGACTACTTTTACTTTTTTACCTTCAAGTTTTGGCACTATTAAAATATTCTTATCTGTCTTTTGACGAATGGTTTGGTATAAAACTGTAATGCGAATTTCCGTTTCCAGATTTATAAATAAACTCTTATCTGTATGTACCAATGATAGCCACCTCCGAAGGTTTAATACTGCAGGATGCTTCTGTCAGTCAACACCCGAGGCCGTAAGGTAAATTATTACTTTATTGTCCCTGCACCTGAAATGGCTATCCTTGTTTGACAGTCCCTACGTGCTTTGTGGGAACGAACTCCCAAGAATCAGCACACAGATTTTGATTAGGCAGGCCTCGTATTCCGTGACCGGCACGAGGTGTTCTGGCATCAACGCTATAAATTATCGTCAAGCAGATATGTTGTGAAAATTGAGATTAATGGTAAAATAAAGATACGAGATGCTAGTTTATTCCGAAGACGTGATCTGCTGCTCGTGTGTGGTGTCATCAACGTGTTGTTGTTGATAAACTATAGGTAATAAACGCTTTTTCGTACAGCTCGTGTCTACATTTAAATGTGCTCACACATTGTTATTTCCTTGATGCTTTCAATGAGTTCTCTGAAGCTGTTACATAGTTTTTATTACATACATGATGTCTTCATAAAAACCGCTTTACTTTAGGCTGATAATGCAGTCAGTTTGTCTGCCCAGCTGGTATTTGTTTCCCCATCAGTTTTATCCTATGGGCTGAAGTTCCACCAAATTGAGATTGCAACCAAACCTGACTTAAAAAACGTTTATAAATCTCCATTCAACCTCTAAGTGAATTAAGGTGGGGCACCAATCACGGAATATACCTGCTTGGGAACCCGAAATCTAGTGTGTGTGTGGATTATTTTGTCAATAATATGCTCTGGCAAGCTGCAGAGATTGCGATTTTTGTTCTTTGCAACAGCGGAAAAAAAAAGATCAGATGAACAATATATTTTCCTCGACTTACTACTGTTTCTTGCTTAAAGAAAAAAATGTGATCCAGCAATAATGTTAAGTGAATGTGTCTGCCTGATTGGTGAATATAGAATGCTCAATCGACATCACAGCACCTAGGACATTACCATAAGAGATCCTTTCCCATCTTCAGCAGCAGCGTTCTATTTTTTATGGCACCAGTAACAGTCTGATTGTTCATGCGTCTCGTATTACCCTTGAGTGTTAAGTGAGTGTTGAGTGAGTGTTGTGTGAGTGTTGAGTGAGTGTTGAGCGTCAGCCAGATCCACTGTTCACACCTCACACCATTCAGCTTAGATCTTCATGATCTAGTTGTGCCTCCGCACTGCTGACAAGCTCTTAAAGGACCCTTACATCTAACTTGCCATGCATCAGTAAAAATTTGGTTTTGTTTGACCGCTGATCTATTCTGTCAATTCTTTATGATATGTAATAAATTATTTTCATGACAAGTCGCACACTGTGTAGTAGTCATGTTTATCCACAACTTTCTGTCTCGTGTACTTCTGTCACGCACTTCGTAAATAAGTTTAATATCGATACTTTCCTAAATTCTTTGTACCAATCCATTAAACTGTGTCTTCTATTTTCCTCTATTAAACTCCCCATAGCGAAGTTTCCCTTGTTGTGTAAGTTATGTCATCGAAGTCTTCATTCAATAGATACTATTCTCATGCAAATCCAACAAGAGTAAATCCAGATACCCGATAAAACAGTCTAAAAGTTATACTGGGACACCCTAAAGTCAAACCAGTCGTGACTTCCCATGTGAGTGTGAAGTGTATCATTATCGAGTTAAGTTAGCTTCCCGTCTATTTAGTTTAATCGCCATCATCACACTCATTCAATTCTTAGACGTCTTTGACGTGTGTTGTCCTCGTTCAACTCTGTGGCGAAATGGTCAATCGGCTTACCGGCGCCCTGAAAGTCTATTCGTATTAAGATTGCTTCTTTCTATTTATTTATAAGTGGGGTTTTCCCCCTTTCTCTTAAGATCATTGTATATTGTCACTAGTGCCAGGCGCGCCGCCTAAGAGAAAACTATGGGGGTTGGAGTGATAGGGGTGGGGTGATTGGGGGGGGGGAGTGTGACTCAGCCACCCATTCTCCTAATGATTTTCCAGTAACGATAATAGACCGTTTTTTCACGCCTTCAGGCGTATTGGGCATAGTCAGTATACAAAATAACCCTTTTCAATACCTTAACTAGTATTAGGCATATACTGCTAGAACTACAATTTATACATAGACTGGCACTAAGTCAGTCAGGTGGCAACATCACACCAGCCGTCTTTACTTTCCAGGACTGACTTCACCTGGTACCCACTCAAGGCTGGGTCGATCTTGGGGCCGAGGACATTTTTTTTGATGAAAGTCCAGCTCCGTTCGGATTCAAACCCATAACTTTCGGATCGCACGTGAGCGTCCAGTCACTACACCAAGGCGGCTCCTTCTAATACCAATATTATCAATAATAACAATTTTAGGATAATTGATTTATCATTTAAAGCAAGACTGGGACTCCTCTCCTTGATAATTGCTTTGGGCCAAAAGCGGCATAACCTTTGTTTAATTGTGCAGTTGTTATTATTATTATTATTATTATTATTATTATTATTATTATTATTATTATTATTATTATTATCATTATTATTTATTTGAGCTGAAGGGCGAAAAAAAAATTAGGTTTGAAACAATAGTTAACGTGTAAACAAATGCTCCAAAAAAAAAAATGTTATGTGAGCGGAAAAAGCGGGGGGGGGGGGGGGGGGGGGGGGGGGGGGGGGGGGGGGGGGGAGGAAGGGGGGGGGGAGGAGTGGCGAAGGAGGAGAGGCTTTTCTCCAAAAAATTATCGGCTTGGGGAACTAATAGCCCCTCTCCCATACCCCACCTCTTTTAACAGAAGTATTTGAAAGAGTGGAGGTGTTTAGGGGTAGGAGTGGCTATTGGTATTTCTAGGTGGTATTCCTGAGAGACTGAGCCGTACTTAATAAAGCTCAATGCATTAAAGACAATGCTCTCTCGTGTAAACCTGCCATAATCTGTAAAACTTACCTCTATAAATTATCCATATCATACTATCAGTCTGTACATTTCACAATGATCGGTTTTCATATTGTAGTGGACAAAGCTATTTTCCCCTCCTAAAATAACCCCCCCCCCCCCCCCCCCCCCCCCCCCCCCCAAAAAAAAAATGTGTGTAAATATATAAACCATTGAATTTTTTACACTACGGATCCTGTTCTCAAAATGTTCCTACTCGGTGTATCTTTCTTAATCCAGCTGCCACCATTTCCGATATTTTTTCCCCTTTAGCACTCTCTTGGTTAAGTTCACGCTCTAAGAATATCAATCATATCTAGCAGCCATAGCGGCTCCTTTCCTCATTTTTCCCAGTTGCTTTTTATAGAAAACTCATCCGACATTGTAGATGCATACTTGTATTACTAGACTTTTTGATGTGTATTGTAGGTCTCGTAGGAAAATAATGATACTGGAGGGTACGAAGGAATGGGGCGGCTGGATTACTATTTTGTAGGTTCATTAATGTATCAGTAATGCTAGCGGGCTATGTCTGGCTTGACTGAATATAATTTCCGTGTATTGATTATGAACATCAATACTTTAAAATACAGAAGTAAACAAGTAGACATAGCGAAGGTTGCGGAGTAAAGTGAGTCTGGCTGGGCGTTTAGAATGCTAAGCTCTTTTTCGAAAGACGGTGTTCAAATCCTTGGAAAGGTGATGAATATGTGTATGCTTTCTTGGCATTGATACAAATCATAAATTCAGTTTCCGGGGACTACACGAGCTCTGGGTCATGTCATAAAACCCCATATTCAAGACTTCCCTGTCCTGCGCTGCCAGGAAAAGCCGTCAATTCAGGCGGTGTAGGCATTTGTGTACACAGGAAACACCAATATTGTAAGTAAGGTTGTGATTGTGAGTAATAGCCTGGGAGCATAGTAAAGTAAAGGTCCATTTTCTACCCCTTAAGGCATATTGAGAATATAGGGCTAGATCTTTAATGTTATAGACCAATTAGCACTTGGTGGATGATGTGGTCTGCATCAGGCCGGCCGCCTTTGCTTCCAAGGACTGCACCTGATACCCACTAAAGGCTGCGTCGACCTGGGAGTCAAGGTCATTTTTTAAAAATAAGTCCGGCTTCGTCAGGACGCGAACCCATGGCCCTCTGATCCGCAGGCAGGCGTACAGCCCCCAACGCCACGTAGACTTCCCTGTGGCCATAGTGCTGTAAGTAAAGGGAAAAAAAGTTAAGCAGCCTTTCACACGCCTTTAGGCTTACTAGGCATATAGTGCTTTACCTATATCAGTCGACACCTAGTGGGTGATATGGTCAATATCAGACCAACCGGCTTTACTCACCAGGACTTCGCCTTGTTCCCACTTATAGTTGGGTAACTTAAAAAAAAAAAGACCTTTTAGGTTTGGATTCGAATCTGGCGGTGGTGTTATCTTATTATTTTCTTCTTCTTCTTCTTTCGTTCGCCTGAAATAAGTTGTCTATATCAGCAGTTTTGTCTCTTGTATAAATTTCACTGTCGTTGTTAGTTCATTCAGTGGTCCATAGAGTTTACGTTCCACTGTTGTTCTTTCTGGCCAAAAGGTTTGCCTTAATGTGTCAAATTCGGTGCGGTCCTGGAGTACATGCTCTGCTGTCTGGGGCACCTTTCCACAGGTGCACATGGCTGATACACCTATCTTTAATTTTGTGTACATGAGGTTACGTAATCGGTTGTGCCCTGTTCTGAGGCGGAAGATAATGACTTGTTCTGGTCTGTCCATACTGTGAGCCAAGATTGGTATTTAGCAGTTTCTCTGTTGCTATCTTGATAGATTGACTTTCTGCATCATAGTTATGGCAGTACTTTCCGGTTGGTACGCCGGACTTATCCCTAGTACCTATGAGAATCATATGTGCACTCCAGCACCACCATCTCTACCTGCACTTTGTGCGGGCCCATCTGTATAGATATCTTATTATAAATCATCTGCTCTTCTTTTTCATAGCATTCACCGCTGCAAAGGCCAGCGGAACTTCATGGTTGTTCACCCACTTCTGGACTTTGGTATTGTTTCAGAACTTGAGTTGTGCGTGTACATCCAGTTTACAGATCCCCTTCTTACTCCTCTTTATTTTTCTTCTTCTTTTCCTTCTTCTTCTTCTTTTTCTTCTGCTTCTTTTTCTTCTTCTTCTTCTTCTTCTTCTTCTTCTTCTTCTTCTTCTTCTTCTTCTTCTTCTTCTTCTTCTTCTTTTTCTGCTTCTTTTTCCTCTTCTTCTTGTTTTTCTTTTTTGTTTCTTCTTCTTGCTCTTCCTTCTCCCTCACTTCCTGCCCCATACGTTCACAATTTGTATATTTCTGCAGAAAGTTCTGATGGCTGCTATTATTCAGATTTTGGTCTTCTTCCACACCTAACTTTCGTCTTCATTTTTCGTATGACATATGTACCATGACTGGGGTCTGACCAGACGGTTTTTAATCCAGATTGAGAAATTAGGATCGTTGGCATGAATTCCACGCTCTGACAGATTCTCACACACGTTACGCATTCTCAGTACGAATATGCAATTAATAATATGTGGCTAATGAGTAAAGATTGCCAAATATCATCGTTGTTAAATACATTGCAAATTTCTGCACATTTGCGTCGTTGTAAATTCATGCGGCTGTTAGATATTCTCGCTGTTTTACAATCTCACGTTTAACAAATTATCACATTTGCGGCATTTCTCACGCCGGACCAGATTCAAGTCGTTGTTAAAGATTATCACTGCATGTACACAACTCTACTGCCTACATAAAACGCTGCAACACACAAGCCATTGACTACAAGCAGGTGCTCCACCCTGTAAACACTACATGTCATGGTCACCCAGGATTGAGAAGACTGTGTGCATAAGTGAGATGTATATAAAGCTACATTAGACTTCTGTGGGAGTGTTATTTGTATAATATTTGCGACAGCCTGATATGTTTTTATAGGTGGTGATGCTGCTGCAGAAGTGGGCGTTGTAGTGTAAACACATGTCATAAATCCAGGTTCAGACTTAATCAGTGGATCTCGCAGTGCCCCTAGCTTCTTTTTTTTTTTGAGGGGAAAATACAAAGACAGTCGCACATGATGAAATGTATAGGCCAGACACCCCCACCCCATCCCCACACACACATACACACATACGTACAATACATATACATATCTATATGAACAGTATATATATATATATATATATATATATATATATATATATATATATATATATATATATATACGTATACATACATACATACATACATACATACATACATACATACATACATACATACATACATACATACATACATACATACATACATACATACATACATACATACATACATACATACATACATACATACATACATACATACATACATACATACATACATACATACATACATACATACATACATACATACATACATACATACATACATACATACATACATACATACATACATACATACATACATACATACATACATACATACATACATACATACATACATACATACATACATACATCCATCCATCCATCCATCCATCCATCCATCCATCCATCCATCCATCCATCCATCCATCCATCCATCCATCCATCCATCCATCCATCCATGCAGGCAGGCAGGCAGGCAGGTAGGCAGACAGACAGACAGACAGACAGACAGACAGACAGACAGACAGACAGACAGACAGACAGACAGACAGACAGACAGACAGACAGACAGACAGACAGACAGACAGACAGACAGACAGACAGACAGACAGACAGACAGACAGACAGACAGACAGACAGACAGACAGACAGACAGACAGACAGACAGACCAGACATCATGACACATGTTTTCTTGTACTGTGGAACAAACAAAAACACTTACTGTTAGTGCCATGAGAACAGCCACCATGGTAATCGTCAGTGACCAAACCATCTGACAATGACTGAAAGATGCATCAGTGGAGCACAGTTCTGTTCACAAAAATGAATCATGTTTCACCAGATCATTCAAAGATGACAGAAATCATGTCTGGAGGAGCCCATGAGAGCGTTATCATGATTCCGAAATCCTTGAAAATGAAGACTATGGCGATGCATCAGTAATAAGGGGAGCCGAATTCGTTAGACTTCTAGAACACCCTTGTATCGAGTGCGTAGTATTTAGCCTACAGAAATGATATCCTAAAGATCTAGGTCCTGATTCTATCCTTCAGGACGACACTGCTCGACGACATAGAGCTATGTATGTGAATGGCTTCCCACAACAGCAACATGTCATCCGCTTAGCCTTGCCAGTTTACTCTCATGATATCTTCAAATCAAATGTATACGAATGTGCTAGGACATAGACTTAGATAAAATCATCCTCCAGCTACCGGCCTCAATCGGTTGTTTCTCTTCCTGAAGCAGGAGTGATAAAGCAGGTCGACCCAGCTAAAATGGGTACCAGGATGGGCTGTACTGGGAAAGTAAAGACAGCCGGCGTAATGCTGACCACATTACCCACAGAGTGCTGATGGTCTGTAAAAATATGGGACGTTCTGCCCATATGCCCAATGAGCCGAAAGGCGTGAAAAGGGAACTTCACTTTTTTTTTTTTTTTACATAGAGGACTCTAGTAACTCTTGTCTTATCAATGAGGCAAAGATGTAATGGATGCATTTCATTTTATGGCGGACACACTTGATTCTGAATCATGTTAACGTTTGTTTAATTATTCTGAATTTCCAAAAGAGAGGTAAGATGATCAATATCGATTTTCTTGCTAATTAAATCATTTTCTTGTTTTTCAGTTACTATCAGTTAGTTGTGCAGTGAAAACCGTTTATGATATGTAAAATCCATAACTGTATCGTATTTGTTTCTTTAAATTGCATTGTTGAGTGACCTTTCAATTTTTTTGGGCTGTATAATGTATCCGTCCATCTGCTTTCACCAAAACAATAACTGTAACAACAACAATAACTGTAACAACAACAACAACTATAATAATAATAATATTGTAACGTTTATTATTTTTGTTAGCTTACGCTACACGACTCTGCACATCAGATGGAACATGGTTCAAGAATCGCACAACCAACTCATCCTGGACCAACTATTCTGCCTGTAATGCTCCTCAAAACATGCAAATCGATGTGGTAAGTTGGAAATATAAACATATTCACTAGTCGAAACGACATTATCCTGTCTGATTCAGCTATTTTAGATATTAAAAATTATGAAAATAAGGTGTTTAAAGTAAGCTAAGCACCACACAAACTAAGCACTAAAGGGATCAATTTTTTGACGCTACCTCATCTAATTTGTTTTATATTTATTTATTTAGTTCTTTTTTATATTTTTCCCTTGTCGTTCCTTTACTCGTGTTTTCTAACTCTATAACCCTCTACCTGTCTCTGTCGTTTTGGGGGTTTTGTGTTCGCCTTTCCTTTCAGTAAGAATACATGTTCTTAGTGCACTTATATCCATGGCGACGCGCAGATGCCGTCTAGAGGTGACAGGTTCAATTCCCGGTACGGTAACCATAACTTTCGATTTTTATGTTGTCTAGTGTGTTCTTCTATCTTTCTACTTCTTTCTATAAGGGCCGATCAATACACTTTCTGTTACTTGATTAATTCATATTATTTAACGGCCTTAAAGGTTCCCCCTCTGTTTATTTATGGGAATGACGTATACCCACCGGAACCAACCAATCAAATACCTTTCTTAAATGTTTGTGTATTCTGGACAAGGCATTAAGGTCTACTGTGTTCGTAAATTGTTGCTGTGTTTGTTATTCGACATATGCTTCGTTATAAAAATTTCTGTAACCTATGGTGCTATTTCAATGGTTTGAAATGAATTCTGTCCGTAATCCATAGTTGTGGATTTCAAGCTGTACGATAGATATGGCCAACAAGACACCATTTTTGGGGGGTGCCTAGTTGATCATGTTCTTGGTGCACTTGAATTCATGGCGAGGCGCAGATGCCGTCTAAAGGTGTCAGGCTCAATTTTCGGTACGGTAACTATAGCTTTCGATTTTTATGTTGTCTAGTGTGCTCTTCTATTTTTCTACTTCTTTCTATGAGGGCCGATCAAAACACTTTCTGTTACTTGATTAATTCATAGTGTTTGTTGGTGGCTTACAATCCTTGTTGTTTAGTAAATAAATACAGTAACTGACACTTTCGACTGCGTCCACCATGACGAGGTGGTCATACCATTTGCCTAGAATCTTCTTCTTCTTCATCATTCATCCGTAAATGTAATTGCGTTGGGTCCGTTTACAGCATGGCTACGATATTTGCACCTTTCGGCCAACACATCCGACTTCTGCAGGCATTTGTTGACCGGGTTAGCCTTTCCGGTTGCCTAGAATCTTAAGGTCGCGGGTTAGTTTCACAGCTGCTGAGTTATGTTTATGAGTGCAATATTTAAAAAGATACCTAAGGATCGTCGTCTGTGTTGCGGAGTGAATATTTTGTGTGACGCTCTTGGCAGGCAGCTATCAGTTCTGCGGAGAGAGAGAGAGAGAGAGACCAAGCCATAAAAGATAAGAAAAACACGGTGCAATAAGGTCCACCCTCTGGATTTAACATGTTCTAACGACTTTTTCTTTTCCTGGGTTGAGCTTCCTAGTCATCGTTTGTGTTAGATTACATTTTCAGATATTGGCAGTGTGACATAATTAACCTTTTGTATGTGTGGATTTTTGCTGCATCGAAGATTAATTTGGACACCTCAATAGCATTTGGTTTAGATAACTTTTAGTCTGCCGTTCAGGTTGTCTGCGCTCTGGAAATGATTTTCTTATTTCAGGGGGAACATTAATGTAGCAATTTTATTTCTGCAAGAAACGAAATAAACTATATATTGTAAATTATATGTAGAGATTAAATTTTACTTATAAATTAAGGATGTTTAAAAGACTACTACTTGAACTTCACATCTGAAAAGCATCGTGGATTTGTGGAAAAACCCTGTCGGTAGGCAGGTCACCTTACGCAAGGATGTTCTAATGTAATGTGACGCCTAGACCTGCTCTTGTTTCTGCAGTTGAAGGTTGTATTTTATGGCAACCCGAGTCTTAACAACATAAAAAGACAACAGATCCATTCATGGCTCAGCTACTGAATAATCAGCCCTGCATAACAGCACAATGTAGTTGTTGACAACAGAAGAAAAGAAAGAGGAACATGTTTAGGGGATCATCGAGGCCATTTTATGTAACGATTAAAGGTTTGCTGGCTGACAATTAGACCACAAAATATATCAGAGAAACTAAATTATACTGGCTACCAGTTGATAGTTGTTTAGGTATTGTTCCTGGAACATGAGGGAAGATTTGTCCAGCAAATCGGTAGATACAGAAAATCAAGGCCATCCTCAGCTTGAATTTTCAAGAGGCTGGAGTTTGGTAATAGAGCAAAGTTGGTTTGTAAAGTTCTGAGATGAGAGCGAAATTGTGCAAAGAACCAGCTACATGATGATCGTGATTATGATAAGTTAGGTTAATAATAAACATGGTTTTAAAAAAACTGTAAGCAAATATTAAGTTTGTATATCGAAGTGGTCACATAAATTCCAACGGCACATGTTGTCTTATGTTAACAGGGGCTTCAGACGAAATTTTTCCAAATGTTATAATACATTTAGGCGGACTGCATTCAGTTCAAGTACGTTTGATGGCAACAGCAGTAATTTGTGTAGTATTCATCATCATCATTAGATGCCTTGCCGACTGGTGTGGGCGATCATGCCTCTCCATAATCTGCGATCTCCTGCTGCATGTATCAGTTCGTGTGCCGACACACCTCCATGCCATGCAACAAGACTGTCAAGCATCTTCTCTCGTTGTCTTCCTCTATACCTCCTTCCACAGATCTTTCCAGTGGTCACAACATGTTCTATTTTCCCTCTTCTCATAACATGGCCGAAAAATGATGACTGTCTCCTTCTAATGACTGATAAGTTGTCTTCGGGCTCCCGCCTCTTTCAAAACCTCTTGGATGCTATTTTTGGCTGTCCAAGGTATTCTAAGCATTCTTCTGTAAAACCACATCTCTGAGGCCTCTAAAAATTGTTTGGCCTGCCTACCGATTGTCCAGGATTCACACCCATATGTTAAAACTGGATGTATGTAGCAAGCAAGAATTCTTTTTCTAACTCTCAATGACAAGGATATATTGCACAAGATGCTTTTCATTTTATAAAATGCAGTTTTTGCCTGTCCAATTATGTTTCTTATTTCAGTTATGCATCATCCATCTGATGTTATCCATGTGCCCAGATACTTAAATTTATGTCATCATCATGTAGCAGGACCTTTGCAGAACGTCGCTCTCATCACAGTCTGCCTGAAGGAAACTCGGTCTCTCGCCAGTTCTCCTTCCTCATATACTTTCATACTCAAGGAGTCACCTATATCCTGTGCCCATCTTCGTGTCGGTCGGCCCCTGCCCCTCCTTCCTGGTATCATGCCTTCTGCTATAGTTTTTTCCAATCCGTTGTGGCGCTTGATATGACCAAAATATTTCAGCTTCCGAGAAAGGATGCTGTTTATTAGCCAATCTTCCTTGATGTTCCGATCTTTTAAGATGTCAATATTTCTCCTCTTCTTTGTCCAAGATATTCTGAGAATCTTTCTATAGCATTTCAGCTCAAAAGCCCGTATTCTCTTTCTTAAGGACTGAGAAATAGTCCACGACTCACATCCGTATGTAGCCACAGGGAAGATGCACGCTCTCGAAATTCTAATTTTTATCTCCTTGCTGGTGCTTAACCATAGACTTTTAAGGCTGTTCAATCTTTGCATTGCCAAGGCCATCCTCCTTTTTATTTCTGTTGAACAGTCTCCATTGCTGTTTATAATAGATCCTAGACATTCAAAGTTTATGACATTTTCAATTTCTTCATTATTTATTGTTATTTTTGGGTGACAGCCAGTTTTATCTGTGGACATTATTTTCGTTTTCTTTAAATTCAAAGACAGATTTTGATCTTCACTGTGCTTTTGAACAGACAATATTAAATTTTCGATTCCCTTTACGCTGTTCGAAAGGAGGACTGTGTCATCTGCGTAGCGGAGTTCCGGAATAGGGTTGCCACCAATTTTGAGCGGATCATAACTGTCACAAGTCTGGTCATTTGTAACATTTCTCATTATATTTTCTGAGTATATAATGAATAGGTATGGTGAGAGAATGCACCCCTGAGTCACCCCCTTTTGCACCTCAAACCAATCAGATGTTTCACCAGCTGCTCTGATGGCTGCTTATTGTTCATGAAAAAGATTTTCAATTAAATGCACTAAATGCGCTGGAAACCCCATACTTTTCATAATAGTCCACTGTTTGTGGTGCTGGACACAATCAAATGCCTTGCTATAATCAATAAAACAAGCATGAAGATCTTTGTTGTATTCTCTGCAATTTTCAAAAATTATTCTCATATTAAAGATGTTATCTCTAGTTCCTCTTTCCTGTCTGAAACCCGCTTGTGCTTCATCAAGCTCATATTGTAGTTTCCTTTCCATCCTTTTCATGATAATGCGTAACAGAATTTTGCTATCATGACTTATTAACGCGATGGCACGGTAGTTGGAGCATAGTTTCAGATTTCCTTTCTTTGGGAGAGGGATATAGACTGTTCTTTTTTAGGCTTTAGGCCAAATGCCACTGTTTCAGTTTTCGAGCACAGTGCATGGTAGATTCGGACGAAATCCTCTCCTTCTGCTTGAATTAGTTCTGCTGGTATTTCGTCGCAACCTGGTGACTTTCCTTTCTTCAGGCTGTGAATTTCTGATCGTACCTCATCCAGTAATGGCTCTGGGTCTTTTTCATAATTTTCACAAGTCGTTTTTGAATTACTTGTCACATCCTCATACATTTCTCTACAGTATTCTTTCCATCTTTCTAATATGTCTTTGGTTTCCATTAATGTGTTGCCGTTTTTGTCACTTATAACATGAAAAGAAGGCCTGAATTCGCATTTCAAAGTTTTAATTTCTTTAAACATGTCTCTGTCTCTTCCTTGCATCTGGAGTTGTTCAATTCTATTACAGGTATTTATAATAAACTGTTTTTTATCTCCTCTGATAGCTGTTCTGATTTCTTTGGTGTAGTTCCTATATGCATGGCGATTTCTTTCTGTCCCTACTTGCTTTAAATTTCTTCTTTCTTCTATCAGCTTGAAAGTTTTTTTCTGTAATGTAAATCTGTTTCTTGTGTCGTTTTTTAGGAATCATGTTCTGAGCTGTTGTGATGATGATGTTTCTTGCTTCATCCGTCAACTCATAAGGTGTCATATCCTCCTGCACTGCCATTAGCGCCTCAAATTTGTTTCCAAACTCAATGCTGTAATCATTTGGTAAATTACTCAAATCATAACGTATTGGCTTAGCCCCTTTCAACACTTTTTCAGTTTTATTTTAAACTCTGCAACAAGAAGTTTGTGATCAGTGTCACAGTCAGCTCCGGGGAGTGTCTTTGTAGATGTTATGCATGTCCTTCATTTTTGTTGTATTAAAATATAAATATAAAAATATTAGTATTAAAATATAAATTTCTGTACTTGTCCTTAAATAACACTATTGAATTTTATTACACATTTAGGAATAATTTGTTTCTGTGTGGTATTAGGCCATAAATTTCCTGTCTAACCTATGTATTTATGTAAACAGTTTCGACTTTGAAACGTGAAACTACTTTGTCAAACCAAACAGCCATAACATTTTGGGGCTTACCCTGAACTGTAAATAATAACTGCTCACACTTTTATATTATGGAGCCTACATATTAGACAGTGTGACGTTTCAGTTGTCATTGTAACTATGTTTTGTTTGACATAGCAGATCATAAAGACAGAGTTTTTTTTTGTTTTTTTTTTCACCTAGACATTCGCTAATTAAAAAAATAATCAAAACAAGATGCCAGAAACTGTCAAGGACAAGTGGCTCTAATCCAAAGATTACTATTTCTTCCAGGAACTGTCAAGGACATGCGGACCTAATATAAAGATTACTATTTCTTCCAGGAACTGTCAAGGACAGGTGGCTCTAATCTAAAGATTACTATTTCTTCCAGGAACTGTCAAGGACATGTGGCTCTAATCTTAAGATTACTTTTTCTTCCAGGATCTGTCAAGGACATGTGGCTCTTATCTAAAGATTACGATTTCTTCCAGACACGGTCAAGGATAAGTGGCTCTAATTTAAAGATTACTATTTCTTCCAGGAACTGTTACGGACATGTGGCTCTTATCTAAAGATTACTATTTCTTCCAGGAACTGTCAAGGACATGTGGCTCTAATCTTAAGATTACTATTTCTTCCAGGATCTGTCAAGGCCATGTGGCTCTTATCTAAAGATTACAATTTCTTCCAGAAACTGTCAAGGATATGTGGCTCTAATCTGAAGATTACTATTTCTTCCAGGAACTGTCAAGAACATGTGGCTCTAATCTAAAGATTAATATTTCTTCCAGGAACTACCAAGAACATGTGGCTCTAATCTAAATATTACTATTTCTTCCAGGAACACAGCGAAAGACTCAAACTGATACAGACGATTGGTTACGGCGTGAGCTTGTGTTCTCTTGTTGTCGCCGTACTATTGATGTGCTGCTCCAGGTGAGAATTTCCCAATGGATAACTCATTGTATGGCTTAATGTAAGCTTTGATGGGTGTGTACGAGGAGGAGCGGTCAGTATTGATTATGACACTTGTCTGCCAGATGAGTGATCATGAGTCAAGATTGCTTCACCGTCGATTTTGTAAATTGACCCATATAAATGGTTGAGCCCGTAAGGTTATATTCTGCGAATTAAAACAGACCTTTTGTGAGTTCTGCGGATCCATCTCGGAAGTAACAATAATAAAACTGTTGTACCCATGATGAGCAAGTTGTAAAAGATGAATAATTAGAAGTGTTTTCTTGAAGTAGAAGTTCGTTCTGCTTGAGAGGCATAGCCTCGTTTTGTATCCTTTCCTTCCTCTACATCTCATTCTCATTGTGTAAACGTTGTACAGCACAGGAGACAATAGCGATCCCTGTAGCAGGCCGGGGTCTATTGTTGTTGATTCTGTAGTCCAACTGCCACATCCAAACATTACTTTTTGTTGTAAGATGAGCGGAAAATATCCAATTAGGCAAAAATAGACGTTTTTGGATTTTGCTGAAACATTTAGAAATCTACAGGTGCTCTGTTGTAGGCATCCTCGAGATCAATTGCCGCAGCACACGTTTCAATACCTGAGTGGAAGCCTTTATACACATCATAAGCAATAACCGCAGCGTTGGTCCATGTTTCTTTCTTTCGACCTCCAAGGGTAGGTGGAAGAAGACCTCGCCTCTCCAGCTGGTGTAACATTTTTCTGGTGATTATTTTTTCAGACACAATGCCTACAGTATTTTGCAGGGATCGTCCTATATCCCTTAATTTTTGTGTGGTCTTTGACAGGTAGTCGGCTCTATGGCTAAGTCGATGTAAACACTTCGTAAGGCCGGGATGCCGGGTTCGATCCCCGCTGCGGGCCATAAGCCTTGCTTTGGTTTCGACAGTGGGATCAAGAAAGCCGACTGTCCAGAGGCAATGGCAAACTACTGAACGTAAATTTGCCTAGAAAAACCACACAACAGCCAGGGGCTGTTGGGGTTGGTTCTGCAACGTCCTGTAAAGGATACGCAACTAACCTTTGTCAGGTTCCGACAGGGGTATCAGATAGCTGTTTGACCACTCCTCATTAATACTAGCACTTGCAATACTATTGTTGTACACATCTGTTAGCTCTTTCAGCTTATCTTCAGTACACCCACTAATGTCATCATCTTGTATACCATCTGGACCTGGTGCACTATTATTTGTTCGTCGTAGCACAGCCTTGATCTACTGTCACTGTCACTATTTCATCTTCTGTAAAATTCTGTGACCTACAACTGTCTGAAGTAATCGCTTTGGCAAAACTGTGTCATGTCATATCGGTCTGACTGCACTGCTGTAGAAATTGTTCTAGAAGCGCCTTATTTTCGTCGGACCACCGCCAGGCGAGGTCGGAGCACCGGAAGTCAGTAA
>CAJHNH020002603.1:0-32500 GCA_905116865.2 Candidula unifasciata | reverse complement strand
CTGTAGAACAAACTTTCACAACTAATCCCCAAAAACAATCGACAACCCCTATAAATACATTCGGAAGCTTCTTAATTTTATATCACTACAGACTGCAATTCCCCTTAGAAGGTAATAGTGTCCTATGAATACTGTTGATTTCCACCAAGATTTAATTAATATATTAAGTATAGTAATTGTTTTAAAATGTAAACATACTTAGAGCACATTTTTACTAAGTACTTCAGTTCCCCTCACCGTTTGTATACTCCTTCTGACAAGAGTAACGATATTTCATTGGAAGACATTATTTTTAACTGTTTAATATAATGTGTCCGAGGTCGCCTGCAACCCCCACCCCACCATTGTGTGCGTGTGTGTATGCTTCAATAAAGCTGCATCTCTGCAGCCTTCTCATAAGTGTTCCTAATCCGTCGACTGTCCATTGCTCATTTCGGGATATAGGAACACAAATATCGTTTGACCCAGACTTGTGACAATTTACTTTTTTTTTCTTGGTTATTCGTCCAATTAGACTTTGGCTTTGTGCCTGACCTGAGTTTTGCGTGCAGATTCGTTTTACAAGCTTATTTGTGTGTAGTTGGTTATTCTTTGCCGCTCGGGCAGATGCACTCTTATTTCAAAAGCAGCCCCCAATTAGTCGACTCTTACGACATGCTTCTTTATAGGCAGTCGATCAAGTCTTGTTTTCCCCACAATCAGGCCCCGGAACCCAAACGGGGAGTGACAGCATGCAGTAACTAACACTGTAAGTGCTAATGAAATAACTGCCCTATATCTAGGATGAAAAAACATAAAAACAATAATGTTATTCAAGAAGTTTTTTCCTACAGATTTTATTTTATTAATGTACTATATACTTTTGTATGGGGCAGGATCATGGAGAACAACTAGGGCAAATACTAATAAATTACTGACATGCCTTAACTGGTGCCTGCGAAGAACACATGGAGTTAAATGGTATGATAGAATAACTAATGTAGAACTTTGGGGGAGAACTAAACAGACTCCAGTGGACCAAGAGGTGAGTACAAGACTCTGGCGTTGGATAGGATACACACCGAGAAAACAGGAGAACAGCATAACTAGAATCTCTTTGCATTGGAACCCACAGGGACATAGGCATAAAGGAAAGCCACAAAAAAAAAAAGACACGGAGAAGAGAGCTGGACAATGAAGTTAGAAAGATGGGGAGGACATGAGGAAAGCTTTATGTAATGGCGAAGGATAGAACGACTTGGCGTGAGTTGGTTGAGGGCCTATACTCCATTGGCGGATTGAAAGGCAGAAAAAGAAGAACGATGTACTAAATACGTAAGGTCTATACTAGTCCATATATCTAGCGACCAACCGTTGGGATCTCAGAATACCTGCATTTGTGAATTTGATAACGGAGCTGAAATTGGACTAGCAACCGCCAGAGTCTCTAGAAAACAGACTTAGTCACTTCGCCGAGACCACGCCCCCCCCCCCCCCGTCCCCTTTTTTCAACCCTCTCGCCCCAACCCCCTGGCCACCTCCTCTTTTCCAGATTCGTGTTTATGCTTTATGATAAAGATGTCAAAACGTTGTAAATGTAATCAAATTTCATTGCATATGTAAGATTATAAGCTATAACTGTCTAGATAATAAAGTGTATATCAAAGAGCAAGACAGGTCGTTTACATTGCTTTTGCCACAGGGGGATTTTAAAGTGCTATTGTACTTTATTTTTTACAGCTCTGCCGGTGGCAGTCATGACTCCTTGGATTTTTGTGAAAGCACTGGCAGACAATACACTGTAAGTTTTCACGAAGTGTAGAACACACAGGTTTTACATAATATTTTTTCTTACTAGCAGGACAATGAAAAATTCAAAACAAAATAGTAATAGCAAGCGCAATAAATGGAAAGGAATTTCAGGTACAACGGAACTTTTCGACTAATCTTAATGTAAAAATAAATAAACAAAACAGTAATTCTCCAACACCACAGCCTGTGAATTAAATGGTGAAGATAAATAGGCTTGGACATGTTTGCAGGATGCATCGTGACACTTTGGAAGGACAGCTCTCCTATGGACGGCAGGTGGGAAAAGGAGACTTGAATGACCCAATGTAACCTAGAAGAAGGACAGTAAAAGGATAAAAGCAATGTGCAAAATGATTTGGTTGCCAAAGCAGAAACCTAGCATAATTGCAGCAAAACAGAATGCCTTTTGCATAAACAGCGACACTAAGAGGCTACCGATAGAAAATGAGTGGGACTGGGGTGGGGGGCCTTTCCTTCTTTTTGTGGGTTACCTGACGCTGTGTATGTTTTAATTTGCAGTAGCTTCTAGAATTTTCTTCAATCGAAGCTTTATTTATTTTTATACAAACTATTATAATTTTTTCAAAAAGATTTGTTTATATTAGGGCTGTAATTCACGACTATTTTGTGAAAACAGAACAACAACAACAACAACAACAACAAAAAAAAAAAAAGGCGTCCTCCAATGTAGCTTAGTTAAAGGCGTATCCACAAATTATTAATTTATTGTGTCATATAGTCGGCTTATCAAAACCAACATAGACACCAGTTTCATAAGTTTGAGGTGCACATTTATAGCTATGCAGAAGATTACCGCTTTACTGGATCAGCTCTTTCGACAGGAATATAAAATGTGTCATTTATAATGTTTTTTTTTGTTTTTGTTTTTTTAACCTTGGGAAACTTTAAAAAAATATGGCGCTTGGTCATGATAAAGCATGGAGATATAAATCTGAAATAAACTAATTAACTTGAACTTGGAAATAACAGATCAAAGTAATTGGCTGATTAACAAAATCCTGGGCATTAATATAGAAAATAGCACTATTTTTCGCGTTAAGGACTGCATAAAAAAAGTTGCTATCTGATAGGCAGTTTTCGAGAGAATAGATTTCAAGCGTGTTGATGAATTGCTTAGCGAACTATAAATACATTAACATGGTTTTCCTCTCTGGTTCGTTATGGCAGGTGCTGGAACTTGACAGGCAACCCTCTGTACATGTGGATAATCCACGGTCCAATGTTGGCTACAGTACTGGTGAGTGAAGATGCTCATAGATGGTGGTATTTCTGTGTATAGGATAAACTTATTAGCTTACATTTTATGTTACCTATACAGCCATGTTACAAAATAGTAAACCTAAATTGTTAATCGTAATAATAATAATAATAATAATAATAATAATAATAATAATAATAATAATAAAAATAATAATAATAATAATAATAATAATCTTTAATTTATTTCATATACAAGGGCAACTTATTAAATGATATAACGTGTTTTTAACATTCACCCTGTGCCGTCCCCTCATCACGCCCTTTCTGATTTAAGATTGTATTTCACTGCTTTATGTGAACCTTTATTTGTTTTAACGAGATAGAGAGAGAGAGAGAGAGAGAGAGAGAGAGAGAGAGATAAAGAGAAAGAGAGTGTATGAGAGAAAAGAACGTTTCTCGCGCGGCTTGAAGATAATATTTAGTTTTCTTATTGGAATTGTTTATTCAGTACTTTTTAACCCGCAAACACAATTATTCACAAAACATTCACAGCTTCTAGTTTTTCGTCAGGCTTAAAACGCGAATCCATAGTACCTTAGCTCTAATTACTTTTATGGTTTTGGGCAGGTAATATAAGAGAGCATTTCTCAAACCCTGTTGAATCAGACATGAAAATTGCATTTAAAATATTAACAGATTCTGTGGAAAGTGGGAACTGGAGATGACGTGGGAGAAAAAGAACTGTGTATGGGAAAACACTGGGCAATCGAATCAATAAGATATATCTCTGCAGAAGGCTTGAGTTGCTAAAAAAAAAAAAAAAACATATCAGCAACATAATCTACATTATCATTAAATGTCAGCGAGTATTAGAGAATCCCGAAACTCAGTGTAAAGAAAAGGGGGAGCCTAGCATATAATGTCACAATATATAGCATGAGAGTTGAGGTGGAGGCAGTAACAGCAGATTTTTCATAGTTGGAAAGTAGTCAGCCTGACATCCAGTAAGTATAACTGACTCGCAGAGCATTCACGCATAGGAAAATCGGAAGGGTGTCTTGCGCTGAGAGTGACTTGTGCCGCTTGATAATACTCAGATAAGAAGCATATCGTGGATTTTTAGCCGAGGATATTCCAGTAAACGTGGTAAAAACAGCGGATAGTTTAGGTTTCTCTGTCCTACTAAGCGATGAGCTACTTTACAATACAACAGAGTTGGTGAAGACTCTGAGATCAAGTTAGCAGTGCAGAAGCAAGACAGAACATCCCTATCTGAAGAGACTGATTCAGCTTGGTGCGAACGGAGAGTCTGGACGATATTCTACCCACAAGGAAAGAAGAAGAAGAAGAAGAAGAAGAAGAAGAAGAAGAAGAAGAAGAAGAAGAAGAAGAAGAAGAAGAAGAAGAAGAAGAAGAAGAAGAAGAAAAAGAAGAAGAAGAAGAAGAAGAAGAAAAAGAAAAAAGAAAAAAAAAAGAAAAAGAAGAAGAAGAAGTTGAGGAGAAGGAGAAGGTGGAAAAGAAGAAGAAGAACCAGTAATAGACGAAGTAGAAGGAGGACAAGAAAGAGGAGAAAGAATAGGAGAAGGTGGAAAAAAGAAAGAAGAACAGTAATAGGACAAGAAAGAGGAGAAAGAATAGAAGAGTTAAGGAGGAAATATCGGGTGTGCTGCATGATGGTTCAGACCGACCAGCAGTATTTCTTTTTCAAGTGTACTGATAGTAAACAAGTTAATGCTGTACATTTTAATAACTATCAATATTAGGTTTGTGAAGATAAGTTAATGAGAAAAGACGTTTGTAGACATAAAAAAGAGCAAATACAAGCAAATCTTGAATTAATTTACAAATATGGTTCAGTTGAATACTGTTACTAAAAAAAAGTTATTACAATAAGAACTATTTATGTTCCTTTTATTTGTCATCGTGACGAACCTTAGCCTGGCTGCTCGATATGCGTGTCTTTCTTTGAAATTTTTGAGTCAAACACTAATGTTTTAAACTTTTTTCCAAAGTGTGTTGGGGGTAAAAGGGGAGAGGGGGAAGGGGGGGGGGGGGAGAGAGATTCTGATCACTTAATTGCTTCGTCTGGTTACACAGTCTAAATCCTTTTTGTTATGAATAAATAATGATTTCGCGTCGATAATAATCAGTTACTCATCCGGATTCTTCCCAGACTCATAGCTTATATATATTTCTGTAATCGAACGCGATGTATTGTACTGTCTAATGTATACATGATTTCGTCTCATAAATGATGAAAATAGTTGTTGGATCGCTGCTTATTTTTTAAGACAGTGGTAAAGTTTAATTATCGATAATCGTAGGAGTATAGCTTCCAATCGATATGTCTTAAGCGTACACCCAACCTGAATAGAAGGGTGCCATATGGTTTTCCAAATTAATTTACTGAGCTGATGAGTGATTCGAGAACCGACATCGCAGCACTCGGGGCATTCCCATAAGCGATCTCCGTCCCTATCTTCAGCAGCCAACGCAGAGTTCCGATACTAATTTTATTGGAAACTCTGAAAGAAAAGAAGTCAAAGTGAGATCTGGTTCACATCATCTTATTGTATCGCACTCTAAAATATGTAAACGTCTAGCAACTGAAAACCCATTGACGGCATCTATCCTCATAAAACCTGTATACCCCACATTCTCACCTGCTTTTCATTCCAGTTTGACATATTTCTGCTACTTACCTGAACATATCGATTAAAAAAAGATTATATGGCCTCCAACTCGACCTAGTACGGAGCAGATGCAATTACCTGCTAAAAATATATATTATATATCACCCTTCAAAGATTAATTAGTTTATAAATTCTAGCCTTAGCACCATATTCCTAAGGAGTTACTGAAGTGAAACGAGTCCTATGCCATTACATTACTGTTACATATATCTATTCTACTGCCAGTTTTTTTTTCCTCATTCTCCGAACACCCCTCCCCCTCCCTCCCCAACCACCTTTTTTGGGTCATAGATTATTTCAGGTGTTTTCACCGTAAGCTGGTGCATGGCTGGTTGTTCATTTGAAGATCATCTTCATCTCGCATCAGACAGGACCATAAGTGCACCGATCTCCTCCTGAGTGTCTCCAAGTTCTTTTAGGCTAACAACTCTCATGCTGTTCTGCGTACGGGTGGCTTCTGTATGATTTTCCTGTCTCGCCGCTCTAATTTGTACACCCATGATATGTAGTCTATTCCGTTGAATAACATTTTCCACTAAACTGAAAGTCTCACAGCGTTTAGTCTCTCGTGTAACATTCTTGATGTCTCTGCTGTCCATAGATGGCTCAGTAATGATAAACGCACTGCCAGTTAGGGCGTCTGCTCTCTCATTCCCTTTCAGGCCAGCAACCGGGAGAAACAGGTAATTCTTTGAAACACTGCGTGCTGTATCAGATGGAGCCACTGTTTCAGTATATGCTTCGCTTTAGTCTTCTGTAGCATGCTCGTTGAATCGCTGAGTAAACGTGCCTTTGTGAATCCCTGAGTTTTTACCCGTGCTATGGTCTTTTCAACAACTAGACCTCCATTATTATGCTGCTGGTGGTAGAAGCAAAGGCTCCACTGTCTTCTTTGATGACCTTCCTTGAACTTCTTGCCTTGGAAGCCTAGGCACTTCGCTTCTGACGAATCACGAATGTTTTCATTTCTGCATTAGGTAATGGTGGCGTCAGCACTGTCATGTCGTATCAGGGTGGTAACCACAACAAAGTACTGCTTGTATTAATTTGGTATGGGTATCCATTCCTGTCCACGGTTTATGTTTTAAAGTAGTAGTAGTAGTAGTAGTAGTAGTAGTAGTAGTAGTAGTAGTAGTAGTAGTAGTAGTAGTAGTAGTAGTAGTAGTAGTAGTAGTTGTTGTTGTTGTTGTTGTTGTAGTACATTTTACCCCACCAGGACTCAGGATCCTCATCGGTGCTACAGAGCCTGTGCACTGTGCTGAGCTTCTTCGGACTCAGACTTAAGTTAGAAGAAGAACGGAGCACTTATTGGTTACTACCCGTGTGCCAAGATGTTGATCCATTGTTCAAAACCTCAAACCACCAGGACAACACATAAGCGATAAACACCCGATGACACAAAAATGCCACCATGCGGATGAGGATCACCCGTGGAGAGGTTCCGGAAACCGCGTTCAGTCATTAGACCATATTTATAGCCAGGCTATACTGCGGTCCCTGGCAAGAGCCAGGGTGGGGCTTCAAAATAACGAAAAATTGTATCCCACCAGGGGATGGCTGATATGTTTTGAAGGGAAATCACCCGTTAAATTACTGTCTCTACCCGGCCCAACCAAGACTGGTCTCGTTTCTGTCGCCTTTACGTGTGTTCAGTTAATCGCGCAATGTGTCTAACGACCTCAAGTAATATGAAATCCGCCTTGGCTGTCGTTTTAAATTAGAAGATGTTTCCCCCTTTTTCTAAGAGAGGCTAAATCCGGCACGAAATAATTCCTTTCAACAGTATCACAATATTTAACTGCCTGCATGTAACTAATATTAAACTTAGAGAGGAATATATAACATAAAATGTGTACAGTCATATATGTTTTCGCATTTGGTACCATTCGCGCTTTTATTCGGGTAAATCATGTTATCATTACACGTAGAGGGCGAAGTTACGTTTATGGAAAAGAAATACAACTCTTAAATACGATGTAATTGTAAAATTTGTTTAGTAGGCATGGTAATAATATAATTTATTATAATAACATTTAATGTCAGAAAAAGAGTGTTAAAATGTTACATAGAACCTTTTCTGCAGTGTGGCATGGAATCCTGGAATGTCAGTTAATAAGTTCAGAAGAATTTGGAAGCTACAGAGATGTGGTTTCTGAGACGAATGTTGCGAATACCTTGGACGGCCAGAGTAACTAACAACGATTGTTTTCCAGAAGCTAATGGAAGTAGATCTCTGTTTACAACAATAAGAAAGAGAAAAACACTGTTCTTTAGCCACATTATGAGAAGAGTGACATTGGAGAACCTCGTGACGACTGGAAAGATCAGTGGAAAGACGGTTAGAGGCAGACCAAGAGAGATGATGCTGGATGGGCTGAAGCGATGGCATGGAGGGATTTCATCAAGAGAGCTGTTCCAGGCAACCAGGGATCGTAATCTGTGGAATCACGTGATCGCCTAAGCCAGTTGTCAGGGCCATGATGATGATAATAATAATAATAAAATATCGAAGAATGAATTTGATATAAAGATGGATCCATGGATGTTTTCGATTTGCGAAAAAGTCACTGGGTGTCACCACCCTTGGTGACATGATTTTAAAAAGAAAATCCGATCTAGTTCTTGCATTCTGAATGTTTGTCTTTTCGACCCAACTAAATTATTTTATTTATGACGTCTCCCAATTTAAAAAAAAAACCCATGCTGTTCATAACCTATGAAATACGCTATTTAACATGCGGGTTTTTTTATTTTATTTCAGCTGAACTTCATCTTTTTCTTGAACATATTTCGCGTGCTGTGCTCAAGGGCAAGGTCAAGTCAGCGTCACATGGGAAGAAGCAAATACAGGTACGTCTATCCCATAACCACAGATAAAAAGGACGATCTAACGTTTTCTAAATATTGCAATTCATTATAGATTAATGAATAATCTAGTGAAAAATACAGGGTGTTTGTAAAGTCACATTACACTTTATTTAGAACAAATTTGATAAACGAAGTGCTTGACGTTGTCAAAAGATTTGCTGCGTATTCAATAGTAAGGAATTTGCAATGAATGGCTGTCGTCTTTGCACTCTACGCAGAATCATTTATAAACGGAGAAAATAATTTTATTTTTGTTGGCTGAACACGTATTTCAAAGTTTTCAAATATAGTATATTACGTGGAATTTTGCCTGTTTATTCCCCAGATCTAACAGTGTTAAATTATTATCTATGGGATTTCTTTAAAGGAAATGTCTACGGAAATAATATACACACGGTAAAGGACTCGAAAGAAGCAGTCCGAATTATTATTCAAAAAATAACGACACTTTTCAGAAGGTATTTGACAAGATCAGGAGATGTGTACAGTCATACATTGAAGCCCTTGGTGGAAATTTTCAACACTTGTTAAAATGAATATTTGATCGGAATGACTTCAGTGCCATCAATGTCTGCAATGCCTGCAGTGACCTGGTGCTGCCTGCAAAGGCCTGATGCTGGGTGAGAATTTTTAAATTTACACGGGGAGTGGTCATATGATGTTATTTTAAGAAGTATGTTGTGGTATCTAGCTAGGCTGCGATGTAATGGTTGGTTTTCAGGCAGTTCGTATTGGTTACCTACTGACATTTCTGTAAAAGTTATTGTTGTATAATGTTATCCTTTTGTCTACAGACACCTGGCAAAGTTTATCCTGGTATTGATCCCGCTTTTTGGCGTCTTCTACATAATTCTAGCCGTGGCTTTTCCATTAGGTTATGCCAGTCGCTTTGCTATAACACCTATGTATGTGGAACAAACGTATAATGCATTCCAGGTAAAATCATATTGGATTATTTTTGTATTAGTGAACTCTCTTGTAATAGCATGCCACAGAATAATTGTTCCAGTTTTTAGAAAAATTCACTGGATTCAGTAATGAGTATTTTAAATGTTATTTCAGTCATGAGAATTGAGAATGTGGGATGTTAATAAATTCCTGAAAAGCGTTCAACTATTTTGCGTTTCAATCATTAGAATTATGTAATTACATGTTACATTATATATCACATTTGTTTTTCTTTAGAAATATCTCCGTTTTAAAAATCGTCTTCATTATGTTATAGTAATGAAGTTGTCTTAAGATAAATTAATAAACGAAGAGAACATTTTACGCGCCTAAGAAGGGTGACAGGGTACATCGTGTAGTCCTCCAAACACACCAGAAGACTTGTTAATCAACATACAACTGGTACTATTAGCCATCGGACGTTGGAGTACATACTGAGGGGAGGATCTGACCACCTATGGACATAACCGGAGTGCAATGATGATAACCCAGCTAACTAGCTAACTAATTAACTAACTAATTCTTTAGTCCTGCCACGAGAAGGAGACAAGATGGAGTACCCCACTGACGGCAGGAAAGTTAAAGGAGAAAGAGGCAGAGAGAAACCAAGAAAGAAAAGAGTCTGACATCATGGACCTGAAGACCAGCTGTTTCTAAACTACAGGCCGTTATGTATAGTCGTGACTATGAACGCCAACGATATGAACTAAAAGAAGAAGTCTCTGCTCCCGTTTCAGTTTTCAAAGTAATCTTGCTTTAGGAAACATTATCTTTTAGCTGATTGGTTGTTTTTTTTCAACCCATTCAAACAAGGGTGAACTGCATACTGCACTTGTCATATAATGATCCGTTTTGTCGGGAAAAAAAACTTAAACATCAATTTCTAAATTTATTGAAACATCAGAGGAAATCGTCAGTGTGCAAAATCTAATTTGCATGCAGGTGTGTATGTTTAAACAACTAAATGTCATCGAAAATTTATAAATCTGAATTCACAATTGCACCGCAATACGTCAGGTGATTTTTTTGTATGTAGATTGCATAAGTCTGTTACCAAATTTGTAAACGCATTATAGAAGCCATTAGTTTTTTAGAGAAATCATTTGACAACTATGTTAACGAAAAAAATTATGCTGCTTCCGAAAAAAAGAATTTCCTGTTTTCTACTAATTTCTTGCAAGTTGGTTTGTCTGTGCTAGCATTTTTATCAGATACATTATTTTTATAATAACCCTATATAATATTTTATGACAGTAATAACAGATACATTATTATGTGCAACAACGATATCTAATAATAACTGTTTTCTTCCATCACAGGGATTTTTGTTGGCATTGCTGTTTTGCTTCCTAAACGAGGAGGTAAGAAACAGGTATTAGTGCAGTTTGAACTAAGGGAGGTCTACATTTTGCATCCAGAGCTCTCTCTCCCTCTCTCTCTCTCTCTCTCTCTCTCTCTCTCTCTCTCTCTCTCTCTGTCACTCTCTCACACACACGCTTGTTATCTCCTGTATCATCATAGACCAGGGGCTGGGGGAGGGGGAGAGACGGAAATATCTGTGACTGCTTGTATTTTGCAGATAAACTCTTCTATAGAATGAAATAGCCAGCCTCACACAAATGCTTCTGAATCGCTTTTTATGTATCAACTTAACTGTGCAGTCTAGAAAAGTCGCCCCCAGCCCATAGAACCGTCCCCTCTTCACTTACCCCACAAACAAGGGTTTCTTTCTAACCATTATGGTGTCGCGGCTTCCATGTAAGTAAAATAGAGGACTCTATTTACTATAGAGTCTGAAGTCGTCACATAGACCATTACAGAACGGGTTCAGTCAGACGATCAAAACGCTTATTAATTTTCCCAATTTGTACTGCAGATGATTTTGTTATAAACAAGCTATCAGGACTTTCAGGAATGGGCCATCTATCGACAGGAGAGTCATCATCAATGCCAAACGAGAAACCAAACACTGTGATGTTTCCATTTGCGTGGAAAATGACTTTCACTAAAAAGACTGCAAAACCTGGGTGTACCAGTTGAAGCCGCGAGACAAAAAAAAACCATACAGTAGCCACCTGTCAAAACAGAGCAGAATGGGAGTTGTTAGCCTAAAACACTTGCAGACATACACAGGAGGAGATGGGAGCACTTATGGTCATGTTCTATGGGCGATGAAGATTATGTTTAAATGAACAATGAACGGTTGTAATAAACAGAGATGTTATTCTGTAATTTTTAACTAAACAAGATGTTCAGTAAAACATCATCAACAAGAGTTCGCTTAAGAGAAACATTTACTTGACTGGAACAAAATGTTGTTGGTTCCAGCAGGGATTTGCTTTTGTTATTGGTCCCCGGTAAGCACCAGGTGTTGCTAAAACAAACTCGTTTTTCGGTCCCTTAAAATTCGCGTTAACGAGGTTTTACTGTGTCAGGGTGTATGTAAATTGAACGGTCTGTTTTTTTTTTTTCTTTTTTTTTTTTTTTTCATGTCTGCACATTTTTTTTCAGTTGTGGGATTTTTAAAATTCTTTTATTGATTTCGTTAGTTGGAAAAGTGGGGGGGGGGGAAAGAAAAGAACAGAAAAATCCGACTCTGTGGGCAAGTTGTTTCATAACCTCGTGGTGCCTCAATATATAATTGTTCAACGAGGTTTCTGAGATCGGCTCCTGATGGATTCATTTCGAAAAGAAGATATTTAAATAACTGGGTCAGTCGGTAGGGCGGCAAGCCGGCGAGGGAGAATATGTTTCTGAAAAAGACGAATTCTTCGTAATTTTTTTCGTTCATCAAATATGTTTGTGTGCATTATTTCTTGCATATATGCTTATTCCCTATCCAACGCCACTCTTTTCCATCATCATCATCATGTAGTAGGTCCTTTGCAGAACGTCGCTCTCATCACAGTCTGCCTGTAAGAAACTCGGTCTCTTGCCAGGTCTCCCGCCTCATGTATTTTCATACTCAAGGAGTCACTTATATCTTCCATGATGAGTCTCTTGGGATAGTAATGTGGTAGTTTCCTGTTGCTTTCCACATCCACATGGCTTTAGACTTCCTCAGCCTTCAGCAACCTTTTCGATTGCTAGGGCAAGTGAGTGCCCTGCACTGTGATGCTCCTGCTAACAGCAGAGGGCACCCCAGAGGTGTCCACTTATCCCGGCGGATACTCGGTCCCCATAGCTGCGTTGGCCACACCGCAGTGTGTTTACCGTCCTCTACCGCGTGGAGGTGCAGTTGGGGTTTTCCCTTCACTGAGTCTTGAGACCAGAATCCACTCTTTTCCACACGTCATAATTTACTGGAATTTGTTTAGGTGCCTTCCAAACTCAACATCTGTCATTCTGTCTTGCCATTTCGTTTCCACTACTCTACCCAGGTACTAGTTAATAATGTATTATTTCCTTTTATTTTTTATTTTTTTTTCACTGTTTTATACTAATGTTAATTGTTACAAAAGTGACAATTATGATATCTATTTTGTACTCTTATTAGGGCTCACATAGAAAAAAATGTAGGAAGATTTAGAAATTACGATGATTAGAGTTGTACATATTCGGAAAAAGTGTGGAGTCCATAGAGATAGATGCCGAGAATACTAGCAGATAGGACTGATGATTGCCAATAGATTAATGACTGTGGAAAGATTGATGGTCTATTATTCCATGGAGGCGAACAAGAAAAACACTTCTCTAAGTTTTACTATAAATATATTTATCTTTCTTTCAAAGGTACACGGTGAGATGAAGAGGATATGGTGGAGACGTCGCACTAGAAGGAAAGACAGTGTTGCTACAAGATCGTTCGTGATGTCCTCCTACAAGAGAAATTCTCAACACCACAGAACATCACTAAACATCACTCAGCCACTACGGTCTGTAGTAAACCTACCCAGATCAGACAGTACAGACTCCAAGGAAGGATCCTGGTTTTCTCGTCTCAAGATCCAAGTTCTACGGTGGCTGGGGCGTGAGCACAGATCAAAGAAATGTTTAAATAGGGCATCCCCTGTTAGCGGTGATGGTAGAGATAGCAGTAACGTGGAAAAACCTGACGGCGATGATCAAGAACTCAGCATGACTGCACGAGACAAGTGTAACAACAATGAGGAGGAAGAAGATGGGTAATCATCAGGGTGAAGACAATAACTCCAGCCTGCAGTTGTCCTTGTATTTGAAGCTAAACCAGCCGAACTACAGCTCATCTGTGAATGCCATTATAAACTATTTAATGAACTATCGTAGTTACTGACATCAAAGGACTAATGAAACTGAGAGGTATTATTGCTTTATTTAACAAGAACCCGCTGTCCAGTACAAAGCTCGCATTCAGATCCTGTATAATGAAGAACACAATTTTGAGCATACTGCACCACATAATGATGATATATAAACATGTATACGTACATTATTGTTGAATCTATGGCGAAAGGGGCCACGTTTGTTTCCATTGTTTTATGACAACTTGTACTGTCTCTTTGCCGATTTAATCATTTGCATACTTTGTATTATTGGCCATTTTTCTACATTATTTTGTTTTTGGCATTCAATATTTTTATGTTTCATGTTATTACTTAGTGCATTGTTTCTTCCTTGATAAAAAACATGAACATGACACACATAGTTTGAAAATCAACACCACACAGCTGGGTGATGTTTAGTGATGTTCTGTGGTGTTGAGAATTTCTCTTTCAGATGCTGTGTCTTAAACAGAAATGTTTGAAGCATAAAGGTGTAGTCCAGGCGATGATAGTTCTATTGTAATGTGAAGTGTTTGACATATTGTATGCCGTATAATATGGCATCAGATATAACATTAAGAGCTAACTTACACTTTCCCAAAAAAAATTCCAAATCAGTTGAGGAAAATATCTAGGATTCATTATTTATAAGTTTGAAATGGAATGGTCAGACAAAAATAATTCCTTATTTATTAAAATTTAAAACTGACCACTGTCTACAGGCAAACAGCCACTCTATTAATAAAACAGTTTCCATAACTGATTAGAGAAATCACCTGTACATTGTCAAGACTAAACGGGATGATATCGGGGCAACAGACATATGGTTTCTCAGACGGACGTTCTAAATTCACTGGACTCTCTCAGAGAAACTATCACCGATTGTCTGGAAGAGGCTAATTATCGTAGAACATTAAAAACAGCTACAAGAAAGCAATACTAAAACGCTAGTCAATGGAAAACTTTGTAACTGTTAGAAAGATCAGTGGTAAAAGATTGCTGATCGAATATATGTTGAATGATCTGTGGTGGTGGCATGGAGATATATCATATACCGAAGTAATCAGAAGTCCAACATCCAAGACTATGGAAAGATATGAGTGACGTTTAACTTCACCAGGACCGCACAACAAGCGATTACTACCATGTGACACAAAGTGCCACTTTTTGGATGCCAATCTCCCAGGTGTAAGTCTCAAAAACCTCGTTCAACCGTAAGGTTATATTACGGCACCCGATGAGGTTTACGAAGCAGTGAAGTCAAGCCGGGATGGCATTTTAATATAATATATATATAAATAAATAAATATATATATATATACATATATATATAAATATATATATATATATATATATATATATATATATATATATATGTGTGTGTGTGTGTGTGTGTGTGTGTGTGTGTGTGTGTGTGTGTGTGTGTGTGTCCCATTTTGGAACTGAATAATTGTGGAAGATGTGTTCAGCTGTATGTGCATTATACTTCTCACTTCCCTTCGCATAAACTTGTGGTCTCCTTGAATCTGAATTGGGAAGGGGGAGGGGGTGGCTTTAATTAAAGTGTCAGAGTGTCAAGCAACTTTGAAATTGACTTTTTCTATACTTGTAAAAATCCGGATTTGCAGCTTTAATAGTCATGAAATCAAAATAGCATTGCCAGCTTGATGCAGGGAGTGATCTCTGTTGTGCCTTGTCTAACATAAGGACCCCCCCCCCCTCCCCCAACCCCCCCAAAACAAATATAGCAGATATCAAGACAAAACAGTGGCATGCATCACACTGATATTTGGACTATCAATAACCAGTTGCTGGTGATTGTTTCCTTTGTTAGTCGACACTAAATTATGCGCGTGTTGTTCTCCAACTTCCTGTTAACAGAGCTTGGGATTTTTATTTTCGTCCTCTTTTTAATCGTACGTTCGTTGAAAAGAGCCACGGCAGGATCAAGTGGGTTATACTAAAGATGGTTGACGTGCGGTCTTGCAATATACTCAAGGGGGTTGACGTGAGGTCTTGCCATATACTCATGGATGTTGACGTGGGGTCTTGCCATATACAAAAGGGGGTTGCCTTGGGGTCTTGCCAAATACTCGAGGGGTTGGGGGTTGTCGTGGAGGTCTTGCCATGGACTTACGGGGTGCGGCTCCTGTGAAAGTTGTAAGACCACTAGCCTAAATAGTTTCCCAGTGATGGATATAACTGCCAAGAATTATCAAGTAGTTCACCACAGGATATGTAATCTGTTCGAGCAGAGAGAGCAGTTTTGTGGATCATCGGAAGGAGTTTTGAGGGGAAACCATAAAATATTTTTTTCCTTTTAAATAATAAATAAATGAGCAAAAATCCGGAACAGGGGAGTTTTCATGAATTTCATACGAGGCACCTGACTGATTTGCCTAACATGACATATTATCTGGCAAAGGAGGCTGTTTCATTTACCGCAGAGCAGGTAATGCTCCGAGGTGAAGGTAAACAGTGGTGACATTGAGCTCAAGTGCTTCTAAGATGTGATCCGTCTGTGCGTATTAGGCTGTGTTCGATATGAAGAACTCTGTCAAAGTATTTTCCTTCTGACAAATTAATGTATATATATTTTTTTTCGGTTAGATGTGTCAAAAGCCTTTATACACTGAACTGTGTCTAGTGGTAGTGGTTGTACATACATCCAGGCCTAGATACAACTGTCTGTATTCCCTCTACATGCATTGTTATCTGCATTTTAACAACGCAATGACCCCAATGTCAATACCACATCGACAAAACCCAGGCAACTTGTTTAACATTCTAAGATGGTTTTGACTGGGTGAAAGTTAGTCGCCTATCCCTTATTCAGCATTTCAGATCCTACCCCAGCATTCTTTTTTTTTTTTTTTTTTGGCTGTTTGGTTTTAGCGGCAAATTTAAATTCAGTAGTTTGCCATTGCCAATAAGCGGTTGGCGCTCTATAGCAGTTTGAAATCAACGCAGAGTGGTCTGCTGTCAAACCGCCTGCTGCTGGAATCTAATGGGCATTTCAGAATTACGAGCCACATTTGCCATACCTAAGCCATTGAAGCTAATTCAAGGTTCCATTTAGCTACTCCATACATTATAAAGACATACCATTTTATGCTAAATAAGTCACACGTTTAAAAACAATTGTACAACCGATTTATTTGTCGTTCTAGCTAGAAGATGTTGTAGCTCTTTTGTGTATACACTTTTAATGTGTGTAATACAAGGAATATGTTAAATCCATATATATATATATATATATATATATATATATATATATATATATATATATATATATATATATATATATATATATATATAAAGAACTGAGTAAACTTGTACAGTATTACTAGTAGTGATATCTAAATGATGTATGATTAAATCACGACTGTCCATAAAAACGAACAGTCCGGGTTATAACTGTATCTATAACGTGCTCTCAAAGATGTATACACATTTATACAACTGTAGTTCACGGTACTTTTTTTTTCCTTAAAAATCCTAAAGAACTCAAGATATGATCTAAGCAAGACTAACTGCCAATTACTGCCTTTATTATACCACTTTTGCGGTGTAGGCGGGGGAAAAAAGGGTTGAGGCGGGGAGGAGGGGGGGGGGCGTGGGTGTTGGGCCTAAGGATATACGGAAGTACGGCTAGTGCTGTCTGTGCAGGTAAGGATTTTTTTTTTTTTAAACTAAAGCAGTAGGTCATTCAGCTTTGAAATATTCAATGTCCTAAATATCACACATTTTGCCCTTTTGTGATTATAACACTTTAAAAAACAATTGCTATCAAACATTCATAATGTGTACAGATTTTCAAACCCTCTGAAACTTCGATCTATGTCACAACAGTATTTATAAAGAGGCCTGACTAATTGATAATAAAGATACGTGATAATGATTCATGCTTATTTAGAACCTGGCGCTAACCATTGTGTGTGCATGTGGGTGGTTAGAGGTGTGTGGGGGTGTGTTTGCGAGTGAGAGAGGCAGAGAGCTCATGTGTATGTTTACTCAGTGCTATGTCAATTTCAGGACTGAAGAAATATTTTTATCACCTGAATTTGGAGGCAGATTATAAGTATGAATGTGTGTGTGTGGGGAGGGGGAATTGTGTATATTGTGTAGAAGAGAGATTGTGTGTGTGTGTGGTATGTGTGTAAGTGTGTGTGTGTGTATTGTGTGGCTGATTAATACGTTGCAAATTTTAACTTTTTGTCTACAGTACATCTTCTCAATAAATTGTTGTCAATCTTTTCACATATAGTCAACTTACATTTGTACTTTTTGTGTGGTTAACATGTCTAATAATATCAAAGTTCTGCAAGCAAAGTCATATCTCAGAGTAGCTGCGGACAAGAGACACCTCCTACATGAGCACTGGATAGAGCTAAGGGTCACAGGCTGAAAAGAAGAAAGTCTTCGATGGTGCAAGCTGAAGACACAATTGGACATGTGTGCAGGCTTGATAAATTTAGGCGAGGAGAGGAGTTGGTCAAAGTGTCCGATTAGGTTTCAGACGAGTAGGGTTCTAATCACTTTGGTACATGAGTGCAGGGACTGGCCAGCTGGTGCTGCAGAATCAAAAGTTCGACAAATGATGAATGACAATTCCCGCCAAGGTGATGTGATTGTCTAAATAGATGGCTCTGTGTTGAGGGGCATACGAAACGCATAGGGGTTTATAGCAAAGGCGAATGGACGTTGCTTGGTGCAACAAAGCCTGTCATATGATATCACAACGTCTAGTTTGAAAATAGAGGTGGAGGCAGCCACTGCTGCCTTCCGCTGACCTGAAAAAGGCGCGACGGATATACAATCAGACAGTTACTGGTACCATAGGAATTTTAACATCGCTAGCTTCTAAAGATGGGGGAGTGCTCATGTGGGTGTCTCGAGTGCTGTGATGTCGATTCTTAATTCAACATTCAACAACCTGGCATCCGTAAGAGGACCAAAAGCAACCCTGATTTTGTTCTGTGGCTGGTCAATTGCAACCCTCTGCCGTGTTCGCTATTCAAATGTTTAAAGGTTTTAGTCGAAAGGATCGGTTTTGTTACTCTGAGTTTTATCCTACATGGCTCAGTCTCTCTCTCTCTCTCTCTCTCTCTCTCTCTCTCTCTCTCTCTCTCGAACGTCGCATAAAGCACTAGCCCTGTAGCTCCACTAATGATCTTAAAAATTTGAGTTTATTCATGCTTGGTGAGTAAAATTAATTAGACATATGCTGCTGTTGAAAAGGCACTGCACGGGGTTTATACTTCATTACTGTCGGTTTAAGGGGATTTCAGAATGGCTAATGAATGATCACTTAAACGGCCCTAGTCTTTTTACATATATCATCATCATCGTCAGGTGCCTTGCCGACTGGCGTGGGCGATCATTCCTCTCCATAATCTGCGACCTCCTGCAGCATGTATCAGTTCGTGTGCCGACACACCACCATGCCATACCTTAAGACTGTCAAGCATCTTCTCTCGTTGTCTTCCTCTATCCCTCTTCCCAGAGATCTTTCCAGTGGTCACAACAAGTTTGATTTTCTCTCTTGTCATAACATGGCCGAAAAATGATGACTGTCTCCTTCTGATGTCTGTGATAAGTTGTCTTCGGGCTCCCGCCTCTTTCAAAATCTGTTGTTTGCCCATTCGGCTGTCCAAGGTATTTTAAGCATTCTTCTGTAAAACCACATTTCTGAGGCCTCTAAAAATTGTTTGGCCTGCCTACCGATTGTCCATGATTCACAGTTTACATATATATGAAGTCCATTTCGTAATGTTGTCATTCCAGGTTTTTCTATGCATCTCTTCTCTTCCTCTACCGCCCCATCCCCTTTTTTTTTTCTTTTTAGTGAATACCAATCACATCCATGAAAAACTATGGTTGAACATGCTGGTGAATATAAGTAACGATTTATATAGAGCAGACGTGTATTGTAATTTCAGCTTTCGGATTAGTGACCTACACGCCGAATCGATTTCCATTGTCAAATACTGGAATTTGCGCATGGTGGATTATCTATTTCCATCTTGATCACAAAGGCTGAGACGTAAAGGTAGTATCGCCGTTATCTAAAGTTAGAACAGAGAATTGTGAGATCGGTTTTCAGTCACCGAACAGGAAGCTGTAAGTTACTCTTGTGTGTTTTTTCATGTTCTCAGCCTATCAGAATGTCCTTTACAGAACGTCGATCTCTTCATGGCACACTCGAAGGTCTCTTTTTCTCCAGCAAATTCTCTAGCCATGGGTACTTTCATAGCCAATGCTTTTACCTTTAATCAGTTTTCAGAGGTCAGACTGTGCCTTATTTTCCGAAAAACAGTACCTTCCATCATCGTTCTTTCCACATTACCTTGGCGCTTGACAATATTTGACTTTAGAATTAGTGTGGTTCTACTTAATAAGCTGCTTTACACCACTTCCTCTTCCCATTCACGTCTTCCTTCTCTAGCTGTTGTCTTCACTCTTTAGAAGCGGTAATTGCGCTGTGTATGTCAGGCATATTCTCAAATCTCCATTCATAAAGTGAATTAATAGCACAGATGGAATTATTCAGTGAGAAATAAATTTGGGATAGCACCATACACCCAATACACTTTCTGACACTTAAAAAAAGGTTCTTTAACTTGTTTTCTTTTTCCGAAACTGCCTGACAACTGCCAAGAATAAGTAACTGCATGTACATTTTGTTCAGTAGGATGTTCTAGTTAATGTATGAATAGATATGAACTGTGGAAATGTTAAACGTCATAGCAGCCTTGAGAGAGCGGTGTTGGAGGTTACAGTGTCGAAAAAATGAGACGCAGAAAGAGCTCCGCCAGGGTAGATACATTCTAGCTTCTTTTCTCCCTCTGCTTCTGTTCCTCTCCAACTTTCCTATTTTAACGACGAGCTCCATCTTTATCCTAATCTCAGTACATCACTAAACAATCTTGATGTCACCCAGCTTTCTGATGACAGTAATTGGTTTTCTTGTAATTTTTTTTTTTCTGGTTTAGTATGACCGCAGTGTTCTCAACTAACGTACATGTGTCTTTAAACTCCACCAGGACATCACACCGAGCGTCCAACACCCGGTGACACAAAGTGCCACCATTCGGATGAGGATCACACGCGCACTAGTCACAGAAATCCCGTTCAACTATATGGTTATATTAGGGTCCCCAATGGTTATATTAGGGTCCCCGAATACAGCCGGGTGGGACTTTAAAAAAAAATGCGCCCCACGTTTTGACGGGATTAGTCCGTATTCTCAAGTAATTAGGATGCAATAAGCAACGTAAAGATGATAGCACTAGATATAATTCAACTACATTTTAATACAAAGGTGGCTGAACTGGGAAATGTTTTTTGCGATGATCATCTAATAGCAAATATATCAAAAGACAAACATTGTCCACATGTGACCAGGAAACTAGCAAAGTCTACTACTGTGATCAATGTTTCGCTGATCACCTTTGAACTAAGTAAAGAAACATATTTCATGCCTTTAGGCGTGTATGGCATACAGGGCCAGACCTATATTTTATAGACCAATCGGAACAAGATAGGTGATGCACCGCCTTTACTTTCCGGGATTACACCCGATACCCACTCAAGGCTGGGTCGGCCTGAGCCAATCACATTCGCTTTTTAAAAACATCGACCGAAAAAAAAAGTAAATATAAAGAGAAAATTAACTCATTGCATTTCTGTCCAGTTTACGAAAGTGAAAAAAAATATGTTCATTATTTCCCTTTCCGCCGAAAGACACAGGGCAACAAATGGATGCGGAAGTTGCATCTCTGATTCCTAACATTTATAATGCACAATATTCTGTCTGCAATAAATATATTGCTGTATCTCTGTTTCCCCACTCTTATAATGCACAATATGTTATCTCCTTTATTTTACTGTATCTGATCGGGGGCACCTGCTTTGCAATCTGAGAAGATAATTGTGAGTTTAGTAATGGTGAAGGGAACATTGCCGTATAGATAGGGCTACATTTCTTGAAAAGAAAAAGTGCGGGTACTTCCTATAAAATGTCTAAAAAAATATAGGTACTTATCGCAGATTGTTCATTACAGCTGCGCTGACACAATAGGATGCCCTAAAAAATTAATGGTGCCGGTAATGAGTAACGTTGTGTCCCTCTAGAAAAAAAAAATGGTCTAAGTAAAGAAGTGGCTATATATATATATATATGCTAATCGAGTTGAAATTTACCTTAGCTCTCAGACTAGCCTAATGTCAACAAAAAATATCCATGGAACTCACGAGCAGCAGCTACCGCATCTCCTGCATCTCCTGCATGCATATAGATATATGCACATATATGAATATATATATATATATATATATATATATATATATATATATATATATATATATATATATATGTATATATATGCAAATATATATATTTATGGATCTATGTATGCATATATATATATATATATATATATATATATATATATATATATAAATTTATATATATATATTTATGCATATATATATATATTTATTTATGCATATATATATATATATATATATATATATATATATATATATATATATATATATATATATATATATATATATATTAGGGCTGTACTGAATATTCGCTTCGTATTTCGCTTGGGGCCGATTAGTTGACCTATTGACTATTCGGTATTCGGCTCAATAGTTACGGTCGGGCCGAATACGAATAGTAGTTACCTTACACCCGCTTCTGCATATGCTACCTTAATACTGACAACATGGAACCATGAGTTTTGTTGAAAGCTAATGCAGCTTATCTGCATTAACTAAGCTGTCAGTGACAATTTCTAAGTTTAGTTACTTGTTATAATACTTAGGATTCTTTCATTCCTAGTCACCAAAGACTGACTAAAGGATGAAAAACATAAAATGTTTTTAAATGTTTACTATTCTGTACGAATACTAACTAGACATGGAAAGAATATAAACTCCGGCTACATCCAAGTCAATAATATAAAAATCAAACGAATGGAAACATGTAAGTACTTAGGTGCAATCTTCAACTGCTCCAACATGCTGAGAGAAGAAATACAATCTAGAATACATTCTAGAAATAAAGTGTACTATGCCTTTCAACATCTGCTAAAGTCAAAGTGTCTGTCTCGCAACACCAGGATCAAAATATATAAAACGTTGATAAGACCAGTCGTTTTATGTGGCTATGAAACTTGAAGCAGTATATAGCAGAAATAAAAGAGCTAAGGCCTTATTACAGGTTTTCTAAAACAGTATTACGACACATTTTTGGACCCATCAAAGATGCAAACAGCGGAGAATGGAGAGTCAGAAGCAACAACATAACACATAATCTGTTTAAATCACCATTGATCACTGGCATCATGAAAGATAACACACTAAAATGTTTGGGGCATATTGAAAGAATGTTAGATGACAGAGAAGTATCGTATCGTATCGTATAAAATCAAACAAAAATTCCAAGCTTAGTCCTTTTTTAGCTGCCTCATGGCCTGCTTTTTCAAGGACGGTTCCTTTGCTATCTTATTTATTTATCTTCCTTTGTGGTGAGCAATTACACCTGAATTTGTTCATTTGTTGCCTAAGTTATGATTCTGTTGGGTCCTGGTTCCTGTTTAGTTGGCTATCCGCTAGCTGTTGCACTGTTCATCTGTGTTAGTACCAAGCCAGTCCCCAGCCACACCACCGCTGTATGTATATATTGAATAGGTATGGTGAGAGAATGCACCCCTGCCTTACCCCCTTTTAATAGTCTATAGTGTATAAAATATATCTAAAAATTCATAACGTCAAATGTGTGCTGAAATTTTACTTTACATAAAGTAGCACAGAATAGTCATCTTCTTCTTTAGCATTCTGAGCCCTTGAGGTTTACTGCTGCAGATATCACTCGTCTCCATTCATCTCTCTGGATGGCCTTATCTTCACACTTTGTGACACCAGTTGTTTGCAGGTCTAGCTGGACATTATCTCTCGAACTTCTTTTTTGTCTGCCTCGTGGTCCTCGCCTATTCCTCTCTCAGGTGCATACAGTTTTTACAGCCACACCACCGCGAAACAAACAGTCCCACAGACCGAGCGACCTCAAACAAGGCCCCCAACAAAACGACTGTCACAATCTTGTTGTTGTGTGCAGCCGTTAAATATGTAGAGGAGGTAACAAAGGTTTGCAAACAAAATTAGAACGACCGAAGGTGCCAAGATATTTTATAGTTAGGTCGGAAGATGGAGAGAGACAGATAGCTTGCTATGTTGAGGAAGAGGTCCTTGGTGAGTTGAGTCCTGCGCACTGCCTGCTCTGCCTGGGCTGATCTGAAAAAATACTGATCTATATATTAATCATATGTGGGGAGGGGCGGGGGAAGTTATCAGAGAAGCGTAGTAGCTGGAATTCCACAAGTGCTGGTCCCCTTATTGTGCAATGCCCTTTTAGCTGGTTTGCCTCAGAGCGTCGGGTGGCCTTTGGTGGGTTCTGTCGTTTTAATCTTTCTGAAAATACACTAACAGAAATTTATGTTATTTGGATTGTTTTAGACCGAGTGATTCGCCTGTGGTAGAGATGGAGTGGAGATAGTACAGGCAGAGTAGCGGAATGCTTTTGAGAGGACATACAGTGAGGTTGGAAGAGTGAGTGAGAGGTAAAGTTGCCTCTGTTGAGGGTGCTGGTACTCGCTGGATCTGGTCAGTCACATCATGACGAGGGGTGGCTCTCAGATCGCTTTCCCGGTTCTGGAAATGAACTGCTTCACAAGTCGCTGGACCTTGTCGTCACAGCTTACGCTGAGGCAGTTTTCATATATACATATATAAATACACATGTGTATATATATATGCACATATACATATATATACATATATATATATATGCATATATATACATATATATATATATATATATATATATATATATATATATATATATATATATATATATATATATATATATATATATATATATATATGTATATATATGTATATATATGCATATATATATATATATATATGTATATATATGTATATGTGCATATATATACACATGTGTATTTATATATGTATATATATATATATATATCATCATCAGGTGTCTTGCCGACTGGCGTGGGCGATCATGCCTCTTCATTATCTGCGATCTCCTGCAGCATTTATCAGTTCAGATGCCGACACACCTCTATGCCATGCAACAAGACTCTCAAGCATTTTCTCTCGTTGTCTTCCTCTATCCCTTTTTCCACAGATCTTTCCAAAGGTCACAACGTGTTCTATTTTCCCTCCCTTTTCTCATAACATGGCGGAAAAATTATGACTGTCTCCTTCTGATGTCTGTGATAAGTTGTCTTCGGGCTCCCGCCTCTTTCAAAACCTCTTGGTTGCTCTTTTTGGCTGTCCAATGTATTCTAAGCATTCTTCTGTAAAACCAAATCTCTGAGGCTTCTAAAAATGGTTTGGCCTGCCTACCGATTGTCCAGGATTCACATTCATATGTTAAAACAGGATGTATGTAGCAAGCAAGAATTCTTTTTCTAACTCTCAATGACAAGAATATATTGCACATGATGTTTTCCATTTTATAAAATGCAGTTTTGGCCTGTCCAATTCTGTTTCTTATTTTAGTTATGCATCTTCCATCTGATGTTATCCATGTGCCCAGATACTTAAATTTCTGTACCTGTCCTAAAATAACACCATTGACTTTTATTACACATTTAGGAATAATTTGTTGCTTTGATACCACCATTACTTCTGTCTTCCCATTATTCAAACTGAGGCCCATTCTTCCACTTTCTAACACCATAATGTCTATCATTTCTTTTAATTCTTTCTGACTTGTTGCTATCAAGACTGTGTCATCAGCATAACGTAAATTGTTTATATTGTGCCCACCAACCACAACTCCGGGCATATCAATTTAAGATCGCATTATATATTCACTGTATATTGAAAACAAATTAGGTGACAGTACACATCCTTGTAGTACGCCCCTCTTTATGCTTTGAAATGTACCTAAACAGTTGTTTATTCTTATAGCTGCTGTTTGCTGCCAATACATATTCTTTATTATTCGTAGATCTTTCCCATCAATGTTTAATTTTTCTAACAGTTTGATTACTTCTTCATGCTTCACACAGTCAAATGCTTTTGTATAGTCTATGAAGCATACGTACAAATCAGTCTTTACTTCTATAGCTCTTTCTGACAATGTCCTTAGGATGTAAATGGCATTGTTTGTACCTTTTCCTTCTACAAATCCACATTGTTCATCGCTGATTTCTGGTTTAATTTTGTTTCTCATTCTTCTCATAATTATTCTCAGTAAAATCTTAGTCCTGTGATTCATAAGACTCATTGTGCGATGGTCTTCACATTTTAAAGTGCCTGGTTTCTTTGGCAGAGCTATAAATATGGATTTATATTATTTAAAAATTTAGTTATTATTTCAATTACAAAATCTCCCAGTGCTTCGATTTCTTCCAGTGAGATGTTGTCTGGCCCGGGTGCTTTTCCTTTCTTCATATGATGTATTGCATCCTCAACCTCTGCAGTCATTATTGGTGGACCATCATTGTTGGTCTGCAGTTCTTCATCTGGTCTATTATCATCATACAATTCCCCTATATACTCTGTCCATCTGTTAATTATATTATTATGTCCCATTAATAAGTCACCATCTTTTGATTTCAAACATCCAGTTCTGATACGTGTCATCTTTCCTGTTAACATATTTATCTGTAGGTACATGGGATGTGAGTCTTTCCTGTAATTTTCCCCAATCTCTGTACACATTTGATTCAGCCAGGCTTCTTTAGCCACTTTGCATTTGTTCACTATTTCTTTTTGTATTCTAGAGTATTCTTCTTTATCATTCTTTTTCTTCCTTCTTTCATCCATCAACTGCAGAATTTCGGTTGACATCCATTTATTTTTTGCAACTCTATGGGTTGGTGGGATTGTCTCTTTTGATGTCTGCTAAATTGACTCACGCAACATATCCCACTGTTCATCAATAGTCTGTATAATTTCCATTGCATTATACCGGTTTTGTACAGTGACATTGTACTGCTCCTTAATTTCTTTATCCGTTCTAAGAATTCCTAAATTTAACTTGATGTTCTGTGGTGTTTTTTCTAATGTTCTTTAGTTTTATTCTAATTTTACCTACAACTGGAACGTGGTCACTAAAGCAGTCTGCCCCTGGTCTAGTTTTTGCTCCAACTAAGCTGCTCTGGATTCTTCTTGAAATCAAAATATAATCAATCTGATTGCGGACATTATCACCAGGACTTTTCCAAGTCCACAATCTTCGAGGATGGTGTTTAAACCAGGTGTTACCTATTATCATGCTGCGTGACTCAGCCCATGCTATTAATCTGTCACCTCTCACATTCTTTTCTCCTAGGCCATAGCCACCCGTTATTCTGTACACTTTTTCACTTCCTACTTTCGCGTTGAAATCTCCAAGTACCATTGTTACTTCACAATTTTTGCATTGATCAACAGCCATGTCTAACTCATCATAAAATGCGTCAATATCTTCCTCTGAACTATCTGCTGTTGGGGCATAAATCTGTACTAAGTTGATGTCAAACGGTCTGCCGCGAAGTTTTACTAATAGTACTCTATCTGATATTGTCCAAAAATCCTTTAACAGTTTTTAAGTTCTTTGGATCCAAAATAATACCAACTCCCTTACTATATTCCTTCCCACCCGAGTAAATAACTCTGTGCTGATCTGAATACTTTTCCCCTGCTCCTGACCATCGCATTTCACTAATTCCTAATATGTTGATGTTCATTCTCGTTATTTCCATCTTGATGTTATCCAGCTTTCCGTTTTGCATGAGTGTTCTGACATTCCATGTACCAATGTTCATGATGTTTCTACCATTAACTTTTTCTACCATAGCTGGATGACGGTCGGGTATCACCCGTAGAACATGATGCTCCCTACCGGACGAGGTGATTCCACCGGAATCCCCATTCACGTCGTTCTCTGAATACGTATTATTTTGTGGCATGATTATCTTGGGATAATTCAGCGGTGGTTTTCCCTTGCCTTCCGCCGGTTTGTATATGGTTTGACTCCAATAGCCCTTGTCTAAAGAGACTTACCCTGTAAGGCAGCAGGGGGGAGAGGTTATGGCGCCTCTTACCCGCTGATGGCCATGTCGTAGAGTTTTGAGGTATTTTATAGAGTTAGCTGTCGCACCAACTAACTCGCCTCCTCTCAATGACCATCACCTGTTTTGGTCCACTGCCATTTATTCAATATATTCGTGGCTAACCTCTATATCTAGAGGCCTTTCCACCATCCGTCAGCTGGTGGACGCGCCTTGTAGTAGGACAGGCTCCTACCCCAGGATATATATATATATATATATGCATAAAAATACATGTATATTAATTTAATGTCCTGTAAACTCAAGTGTGCAGGGTAATGAGCAAGCTGAAAGATCAGCTGCTGTCGCTTCTCTTGGCTGTGAGTTACGTTATGATAATGCGCGTGTGTTGAGGGCTCTCTGAGCGTAAGTGGACATTGCAGCTGAACAGACCAAGTATCTATACACTGACAGACTAATTCGTCGAGGGCTGAGCAGGAAAAACATTGACATACTTTTAATGAGGTTGCATTAGGTACTGTTAGCATGTCGACTCTCTGTTGTCTGCTGAAGAAAGAGACAGAGCACTTGTGGTAATTTTCCTAGTGCTGTGATGTCAATTCCTAATTCATATATATATTGAGAGAGAGAGAGAGAGAGAGAGAGAGAGAGAGAGAGAGAGAGAGAGAGAGAGAGAGAGAGAGAGAGAGTTCCAGTCAACACGAATAGATTTTCAGTCAACACATTCTGGGCATCCCAAGAAGAAGCTGGTGTAGAGTCACTAAACAGGCAGTTCTACGGGTTACAGGTAACAAACGTAGTGAAGAATGTATGTATGTGACCAGGACATTACACAAAGCGATAAACACCCGCTGACACAAAGTGCCACAATGCGGATGAGGATCAGTCGGGGAGAGGTCCATGAATCCCCGTTCAGCCGTCAGGCTATATTTAGGGCTACCGGCAAAAGGAGGGGCTTCAAATAACGAAAAATTGCGTCCCTTATGGGGACGAGTGTTAAAAGGAAATGTACTGAAGATTCAACGACGCCCACAAGAAACCACAGAAAGTTCAAAATAACAAAGACAAGACTGGGAAAGGATGCAGCGTCAGATTTCATTCGTGACATTCAGTAGATAAACATAATGGGACAACGTTATCTTTGTAGTGTGTGTGCTTGTGTGTGTGTGTGTGTGTGTGTGTGGGTGTGGTTGAGTGGGTGGATGACTGACTGACTGACTTTCTACCCAACCAGGACATCACACAAGCGACGAAGTGCCACCATGTGGAGGATCGCCGTGGAGAGGTCCCAGAAACCGCGTTCAGACATTTGGCCATAGGTATGGCCTGCCTATATTGCGGCCCCTGGCAGAAGCCAGAGTAGGACTTCAAATGACAAAAAATTTCGTCCTGAAAAGAACGAAATGGAGAATACTAGGGTGTATGTGTGTGTATGTGTGTGTGTGTGTCAGGCGCGCCGCAGACAATTAATCATAATGTCCTATGAGTGGGGACTCTTGGGACGTAAGCCTTGTTTAAATGCGCAAAATATTATTATTATTGTTAGGTGCTGATCGGTCAGTAAATATTAAAGTATGTTTCAAATAATATGAACTATGTATAAAAATTCTTCAAAAGGATACGGGCTATACATTGTAAGAGGCACTAATTATCTCCCTTGCATATTATCTGGGATTATTGAGAAGAGATCCCACAAACGCCTTATGAGTCGTATGTCGACTGGTTTAAAATATTGGTTTATCACCAAACACTAAAACTCCCAGGTCGAACCACCCTTGAGTGGATACCAGGCGCAGCTTTGGAAAGTAAAGGCGGCTGGCATGATGTTGACCATATCACCCACCAAGTACCGATTGGTCTATAAAATATAGGTCTAGCCCTATGCGCCTAATAGGTCTGATAGCGTAGAAAAAAGGTTTCTTTACTTACTTATCATATGCACAATTCTTATCGCAGCCTGAAAAATAAGTCATTTATTATTTTATTTTTGATAAAACCCGACATGAACCCAGTGACCCAAAACATTCGACTTGCTAGCTCTTTCATACATTGCAAACTTCCAAACACTGAGATCACTTCATCATGACTGAACCGAGAATTCCACAGAATACGACAGCTGTGCAGACACAGCCTGATTTACAATCTATTTCCAGGCTCTGGCCATTTGTCGAAACTGAATGCCAGACATTCTGGGCCACTCTTACTTACATCTTGCAGGTGCAGACAAATGCTTCCTTCACCTGTTGTTTTTCCATGTCATAAAATGGCACCCAACAGGTAGGTCGCCATTTCTATCAGCTGCATCATTTGCACGGTGACAGGTGCCAGCCAACAGTACTCTCAGAAATAGAAACAATTTTACCTTCAGTCAAATGAATCTTGAAAACATGTAGCTCACATAAAAAAAAATGTGCTGTTGTTCTTACTTAGTCAACCGTTGGAGATCTGGTATGTACTGTATTTAGCCAAGTATAAAGTGCACGAATTTTCCCCAAAAAATTGGAGCTAAAAACAGGCTGTATCTTGTACAATGTTAGTACATCTTCATGTAATCACTTTTTTTTTCCTTACAAATTTCTAGTCTCAAAATCAAATGCGTCTAATTCATGAGAACATCTTATACTTAATAAAATGCGGTATATTGTGCGATCTACTACATTTTAAGTCGCCGTGGCATGGCGGCTAGACGCTCGCCTGCGGATCCTAAGGTCGTGGGTTCGTTCCTTGGTAGAGCCGGACTTTTTTCCTAAATGACCTTGACTCCCAGGTCGACCCAGCCTTGAGTGGGTACCGGGTGCAGCCCCGGGAAGTAAAGGCGGCTGGCGTGATGCTTACCACATCACCCATATTGTGCTGATTGGTGTATACAAATATAGGTCTAGCCCTAAATGCCCTATAAGCCTAAAGGCGTGGAAAAGGCACCTTTACTTACTACATTTTATGTGGTTAACTCATAAAAAGTACGGATTACCCTTTATCAGGTGGAAATAACCTACATTCTACCAGCCTGTTGTGGTGAAACCGGGAAACTGGAATGCTCTATGACAATGAGGTAAGGAGGAAGGGATGAAACAAAAGAAGACCAAGAGAGAAGATACTGGGTAACTTAGCATCATCAAATGTAAGAACTTCTGCGATAGGGAATATTGATAGTAGCAGTACTCCAGACAGAAGGATGTGAAAAGAAATGATTACCAACGCCGCATAGCATTAACTATTACGAAAAATAGTGAATGTATTTCCTGACTAATTACCTGCCCTTTAAAGACATTATACATTGACCACTTAAAGGTTGCTAATACTCATACGTCCTTTTTAGGACGTAATTTTTTGTTACTTGAAGCCCCACTCTGGCTTTTGCCAGGGGCCGCAATATAGGCAGGCCATAAATATGGCCAATTGTCTGAACGCGGTTTCTGGGACCTCTCCACGGCGATCGTCATCTACATGGTGGCACTTTGTGTCATCGGGTGTTTATCGCTTGTGTGATGTCCTGGTGGGGTAGAAATTCATTCATTCACCACTTTAAAGGAGACATTACACTTAAAATTAGGCGCGCCAGCACAAAGAACATATCGGGGCGAAGGAGATAAAGTGAAGGGCCTAAATCACCGAACCGCCTCACCTGTCTTTAGACCGTTTTCAATATAATACGATTATTACCCCAAAAAAAGGGTCTCATGCACCCTTGAGGCAGCAGAAAATTAGGGCATCCTGAGCTCTCCAGCTCCGAAAAATTGTGTAAGAGTCTCCTCTGAGCCAAGTATATCAATTATATTTAAAAGTATTTGCTTACATAGTTAATTTTATTTCAAATGTATTAGCATATTTATTTGCTATTCGTCATATTATTATTATTACTAATGTGCTGAATTTTGTGGCTTAGGCTTTGCAAACGCGCTTTGTAATGCTAGGGTTCCGGGTTTGATCCCAGCTGCCAGGCTTGCATTGGTTTCGACAGTGGTATCGAGAAGCCGATCGTCCAGAAGCAATGGCAAACTACAGGACGTAAATTTGCCTAGAAAAACTACCACAGCCAAAAAGCGCTGGGATTAGTTCTACAATATCCTGTAAAGAATACGCAACTCAACCTAATGCATTGAATGGCACATACATGTAACAGGAAACAATGGTACGCCAATGTTTACAAAGAGGTCCCGTGCGTATATTGTCGGACATTAGAAATACATAGAATACCATTGTAGCGTACTGGGAAGTGGTTAACTCAGTGCCAAGAATCTCATCACGAGTTTACTGATTATTCTTCATATTTCATGTTTTCCTCAACTCTTTATTTCTCACCCAGCCGAGGGGGCTGCATGGTCTCGAGACATGGTGTCCGCCTCGAGTGCTAGAGGTTCCGGTTCAATCCCGGCAAGGGCTGGGATTTTTTTTCACGTGGACTTGGACTTCTAGTGATTCCCCCTGGTTTTTGGGAAGTGAGATCGGACGCCCGTGTGCATTGTAGCGCACGTAAACAATTCTTAGGCAGTTGGAAATCGAAAAAAAAGTAGTCTAACGGCGCTGCCCAGGTAACATTTCGAGTTATAAATCTACCCAAAGGATTTCAGGATCCTCGCCGGTGCCACAGAGCTTGTGCACTGTGCTGAACTTCTTAGGACTTAGA
>CAJHNH020002602.1:480000-596364 GCA_905116865.2 Candidula unifasciata | reverse complement strand
AATGTTGAATTAAGAATCAAAATCATAGCACTCGGGACACTCCCATAAACACTCCATCCCCCATCTTCAACAGCAAGCTCAGAGTTTCAATTTCAATAGCACCCATAATAGTCTGACATGCATGTCTACTTCGAAATTCCTCTTAGTGTTGAACTTCGGCCAGATCCTCTGGTCATACCTTGCAGAACCATTCTGTTCAGACCATGAGGGTCTATTTGTGCCTCTACACTGTTCACTCGCTCCCAAAGGAGCCTTAGAACATCTAGCTTGTCATGCATCACTTCACCACAAAGTGTTGCAGAACCAGCTGCCTATCTGCCTGTTATTTTCCCAACACACCTGCATTATAGATGTTCTATGATCAGTACAATGACCAGAGACAAACAACATACAAGTGTGACTTCACTGGATTCCTCTGTTAGTGTTACTGCCCTCTGCTGGATTTGAATTTGATACTTTCCATTCCTTATTAGAAAAAGATGCAGTAACTCTGTGTGTGATGTATTTCAATGTTCATTTCTACAGCTGAACTGTTACGTGTCCTTCAGTGGGCATCAAATTCCAACCAGGAAAAAACAATTCCTCAGAGTTTAGATCAACTAGTCAAGCTCAGAGGTCAGGAGTTAGTTCGAGTAAGTTTTATTAAGTTGCCATTTGTGGCTTAGGTGCCATAAACGGTTTCATAATTATAACATTCTTTGTTGATTCATTTACAGGTGATTGACAGCAAACCCTTTTTTTTTTTGACAGTGGTATGAGAAATTAAAAGAAATACAAAACTAAAATTTTTTAATTCTAATGTAAAATCAGTACTTTTGTATGGGGCGGAAACATGGAGAACAACTAAGGCAAATTCTATAAAAATTACAGACATTCATTAACTGGTGCCTGCGCAGAATAGAGGGAATTAAATGGTATGATAGAATAACTAATGTAGAACTTTAGGAGAGAACTAAACAGGCTCCAGTGGACCAAGAGGTAAGGAAAAGATGCTGGCGTTGGATAGGACACACACTGAGAAAACAGGGGAACAGCATAACTAGAATGTCTTTGCATTGGAACCCACAGGGGCATAAGCATAAGGGAAGGCCAAAAAACACATGGAGAAGAGAGCTGGAGAATGAAGTTAGAAAGATGGGAAGGACATGGGGAGAGCTTCATGTAATGGCGAAGGATAGAACGACTTGGCGTGTGTTGGTTGAGGGCCTATGCTCTATTGGGGGATAGACAGGCTGAAGACGAAGACAGCAAACCCAATTTTTTGGTGTTTTTGACAGTGGTTTGAGCATTGTCTGTTCAGTTACCAGTTGCAAACAAACTGTATATGAAATTGCTAATTGAAACCACAGAGAGCCAACAAATGCTTGGGTTGGATTGCAACAAATTATAAAGTATATGCAACTAACTTTTATCATCATAAGCTGCAAGCTTCTGGTTTGAATTCTGCTTCTACTTCTTCTGCGGGCCACAAGTTATATAACCGTGCCCTAGCCATTGCAGTCTATTTATCTAGTTTGAATTCTTATGTATAGAGATGTGTGTGGGGCTCCATATCTTAGAAGCTAGGTTTTGAGGTTTTTGACAATGGGTTAACATCATGGCACACAGGTAGTAACCCATAAGTGCTCTGTTCTTCTTCTAACTCAAGTCTGAGTCAGAAGAAGCTCAGCACAGTGAACAGGCTCTGTAGCACCAGCGAGGATCCTAAAATACCTTGGGTAGATTTTTAACTCCAAATTTTGCCATGGCAGCGCTGTAAGGCTACTTTTTTCAGTTTCCAACTGCCAAGGGATTTTTTATGTCCGCAACAATGCACAATGGCGTCTGATCTCACTACCCAGGGATCGGGGGAATTACTAGAAGTCCAAGCCCACATGAATAAATCCCAGCCCTCACCGGGGATTGAACCCGGAACCTCTAGACAATCGGGCATCTGCAGCTAAGCTTGGATTTACTTTTGGAACTCCCACCTGGAACTACCAATTGGATCTACCATCTGGAACCCTGATAGGGAATTCAAACAGAAAATTGGACCACAGGCTGACTAACAACTTTAGTCTGAACCGGTCAATTTCTGATTTGAAAAGGCATTAGGAAGTCCTTTAAAAAGAGGAAGTAACTCTTGAGTTACCCCGTGCACTACTCATCATCTCATTTGCCTTTTAACTTTTAACTTTTTAATTACTGAAGTATTATTAAGGCTAATAAAAAGCAATAAAGAAATGTTTACAAATTTGATAATAGTATTACTAATACACAGCAATACTTAAAAGGGCAGAAACAGCTGTCCAGACCAGCTCGTCACACTGTACAAGCATTTATAAGATCAGGGTGTGAATATATTTACTAAAAATAGCGAACAGGAGGATTTTCCTTCAAGTCAAAGAGTTTTTTAAAGCTAAGTTGATGTCACATTTTCCCGTAAACCTCATTGATAGAGGTCATGGGGTCACAGCATTCATCACCAAATAAATATATATATATTTTTGGGAGGCCCTAGAAATGTATCCAATTAAATGCTTTACTCTGCTCCTGTTTATCGATTGCTCCTTATATCTTTATATATTACAAATTGTTTTGGTTATTCACATAAATAAACTTAAAAATAAGAAACTTGTGTAATATTGTGGTTTTTAACAGATTTCTTTTAGAATTCCTATGCGGTTATGACCAGTTTTTACTGGGGTGAAGGGGTTGAGCTCAGCTAACTGGGATACAAGAGTTTAAGTCACAACCACTGAGTACTGAAAGACTCAGAATGAGCTTTTCAGTGTGCCGTGGTAGCCCTTTATCACATAAGAGATGACATAGATGACTTTTCTTGCATGTTCTTCTTTTGACAGTATCTGCAAGATATCCTAGATGCCTTATTCAACATGTTCACTGCTGGAGATGGGAGACCAGTTCCATTTGCTTCAAACATTTTTGAAACTTTGGTAAGTGGGAATTAATTCAGTCTCATGTATTGTCTTGAATCTTCTAGTCTTTGCTGCAGAAGACACTTGCCTAAAAGTCTTGGTTTGAATCTTTGAATTTAGATGGACTTTAATATTTGAATTAGGGATCTGAGATCAACTAAGCCTACACTTGATATCGGGAAATGCTCCTGGAAATAAAGATGATTAATTGATGTTGATTAAATCACCATAAAACCATGTATGGATTATACGATTATACTGCTAGACAAAGAATAGAATGGTTCAGCCATCTAATGAGAATGCTGCCAGACCAGACTGCTTATGAGACTTTTTATGGTAGAACATCTGGGAGGAAGCCACGAGAAAGACCAAGAAATGGTAACCATAAATGGTGTAGCTAAAACCTGCAAAAAGATGAATAAATCCATCACTCAAGCCATATGCAGAAAACCAGAACACTCGGCTACAACAACCTGGTATCAGTGAGACAACAAAAGAAGAAGAAGAAGAAGATTACATCACCTGTTGAATGCAGGTTGGTTTATGCAAAAATGGAAGGCACTACTGGTAGCTACACTACCACTGGCATAGCTCTCAGGGTCACTAAGAAACACAAGTTCACCCGCCAGTTCAACTTGGAGATGTCTTGGGTGTCACCAAAGTCATACTGGTTTGAATGAAAAAAAAAACACTTATGTCCTATCACTGTGAAGGGTTAAACCCCGAAGCTGTTTTAATAATAAGAAAAAAAACCAGAGAGAGAGAGAGAGAGAGAGAGAGAGAGAGAGAGAGAGAGAGAGAGAGAGAGAGAGAGAGAGAGAGAGAGAGAGAGAGAGAGAGAGAGAGAGAGAGAGAGAAAGAGAGAGAGAGAGACAGAAAGAGAAAGAGAGAGTGAGAGAGAAAGAGACCCATGCGCACATGCATGCACACTCACTCACTCATGCTTTCCTCCCCCCCACACACACACACGCTCATACACAACCCCAGACATGCACACTCAACATACTAAAGCCATACTTGTGGTGTGGCGGGGAGGGGGGGGGGAGGGGAACAAATGTTCCATTACTGTTTCACACCTGTCTAAACTTAAACAAGGGTTAGAGGATAGAAAAAGGTGAATGAAATGCACTCAGAATATGTGTGTGTATTTTTATGTAGGTAATGCTTATCCCTCTATATTTGTCTGCAGGTTCATATCTTCAGTCTGTTGCATGAAGAAATGTTCGACAAATTCTCTATAGTCTTAGAAGATTATTTAGAGAAATCATTTTCGTCTCCACTTGCACACAAGTAAGTACTGAGAAGGTTTCCTGTGTGAGCATCTTGTACTTAAATGTTTTGTCCTTATCATCATCAAGTGCCTTGCAACCTGGCATGGGCGATCTTGCCTTTCAACAATCTGCAGTCTTCAACAGCATGTGTCAGGTCACATGTTGACATCCCTCCATGCCACGAAAAAAACTCTCAAGAATCGTTGTGCGTTGTCTTTTTTCACAGATCTTTCCAGTGGTCACATGTTCCAGTTTCCTTCTTCTCATAACATGATTTAAAAAAAAATAAGGACTGTTACTTTCTGATGTTTATGTTGTCTTCGAGCTTTCACAACTTTCAAAACATTTAATTTTTGGCTATCCAAGGAATTGTAAGGATTCTTCTGTAAAACCACATCTCCAAAACCTCAAGAAATTGTTTGGCTTATTTATTAATTGTCGAGGATTCACAGCAGTGTGTTAAATCTGCACTACAAAGCATGTAAAAACTTATTTTTCTTATCTCCAATGGCATGGATTTATGGCATAGAATGTTCTTCATGTTATAAAATACAGTTTCCGCCTGACTATTCTATTTTTTGTCTCTATGATACATCCTCCATTGAATATCTTCCATGTGATTAATTGCCCTTAATTTGTATACTTGTCCTTAAATAAAGCCTTTGATTTTAATTATTCATTTAGGCACTGTTTTTTTTCTTTGATATTACCATTAATTCTGTCTTTCCATTATTCAGGCTGAGGCCCATTTTTTTTTCACTTTCTATCACTACATATTTATCAATCCGTGTAGTTTTTCCCAACTTGTCAAGATCAGGATGGTATCATCAGCATAATATATTTATCATCATCAATTAAGTGTTGTGGGCAGGAACAGTTAACAATCCATTGCTTGATGGGCTGCAGTGTTTTTTGTTATTACGTGCCGATGTAGAAAATTGTTACTGTTATCAGTCCAAATTCTCATAGGGCGGCCTCTTGTGTAGAAAATTGTTACTGTTATCAGTCCAAATTCTCATAGGGCGGCCTCTTGCTTTCAATTCAGATCTTTATATGTGTAGCATCTGAGTTGGTAGTTATTCTGTCTGCGTTCTTACTAGACCAAACCATTTGATCTTCTGTTTCTCAGTGAATTTGCTGAATGGTGTTGTTTTTACAGTCTCTCTGATAGTATCATTTCTAACTTTGTCTCAGATGGTTTGGTTGGCGTTTTTTCTCAGGAATCTCATTTCACAGGTGTTAATTTTACCTAGGTTAGCATTTAATAATGTCCAAGTCTGGCACTGAAAGTACAGTGTTGGTATGAATATGCTTGTTATAATCTGTTTCTTGGTGCTGATAGTTATGTTTGGATTTCTTAATAACGGTGTCAGTTGGTATATAAGAGGCTCAGTGGCATCTTTATTCTGTTTTCTGATCTATTCTCCCGTCATCCGAAATATACTTCCTAATATTTAAATGATTTAAAACATCTTGTGCAATAAATCCTTGTCATTGAGAGTTAGAGTTAGAAAAAGAATTCTTGCTTGCTACATACATCCAGTTTTAACATATGGCTGTGAATCCTGGACAATCGGTAGGCAGGCCAAACAATTTCTAGAGGCCTCAGAGATGTAATTTTACAGAAGAATGCTTAGAATAACTTGGACAGCCAAAAAAGAGCAACCAATAGGTTTTGAAAGGAGCGGGAGCCCGAAGACAACTTATCACAGACATCAGAAGGAGACAGTAATCATTTTTCGGCCATGTTATGAGAAAAGGGAAAATAGAACATGTTGTGACCACTGGAAAGATCTGTGGAAGGCGGGATAGAGGAAGACAACGAGAGAAGAAGCTTGGCAGTCTTGTTGCATGGCATGGAGTTGTGTCGGCACACAAACTGATACATGCTGCAGGAGATCGCAGATTATGGAGAGGCATGATCGCCCATGCCAGTCGGCAAGGCACCTGATGATGAATATTTAAATTCTTTAACCTGCTTCAGACAAGTACCATTCGCACCGTTGTGTGGCGGACTAGGAATTCTGCTGACCTGTATTACTTCTGTTTAGTAGTATTTATTTCTGTGTTATATCTTGTGCATGTTGAACTTAGCCTCTTCAAATGTTCTTGCAGTCCTCTCCCCTCATTGTAGAACAGGCACTGATCATTTGCAAATAGTAGCTCGTTTATTGTGTATGGTCCTATTTCTTCCTCTGGAAAGTAAAGTCCCTCATTTTCTGGATTTTCTGGATCGAGTATTTTAAAGCTGGCTTCTTTTGATATTATGAATATGTATATAGTAAATAAGAAAGAAGAGAGCTCACATCCCTGCCTTACCCCTGTATTGGTTGTAAACATATCAGATATGCCTTCTTGTGTCTCAGTGCGCTTTGGGAAGTGTGGTACATGGCTACGATGTTATCTAGCAATTGACATTCTATCCCATAATCCTCAAATAGTGTATTTCTATCTACTCTATCAAAAGCTTTTTTTTGGATCTAAAAACACAATATTCAGTTCACCGTCATATTCAGTGGTTTTCTTGCGAACTTGTTTTGAAACCTAATTGTGATGCACTTAGGTGCTGTTCCTCTATAGGTCTAATTCTAATAACTTTGCATGCATTTTTCCTATGTGGCTTAAGAGTGATATAATTCTGTACGATGCACAGACTCTTGTTTTGCCTTTCTTTTTCCCAATTGGTATAATCAATGCCTGCTGCCAGTTAAGTGGAACTTTCCTTTCTTTCCATGCTGTATAGAAAATTCTTGTTAGCCATTTGATGTCAGTTTGACCAATCATTGAAAAGCTTCTGTAGTCATTCCATCTAAATCTGATGCTTTTTTTAGGGCGCTTCTATATAACAGTTGTTACTTCTGATGTTAAAAAGTTTCGTTCATGTTGGTCACTGCTTTTAGGCATAAAACTGATGTTATAAACCTCATTTTCAGGGTTGAGCAGCTCTTTAAAATATTATGCCTTTCTTGCTAGCTTTTGATTAAATACAGGACTGCCACTCTTATTGTTTATAATGGTCATTGGCTTTTAGCATTCATCTCTTTTTCTCATATTTTTTACCTGTTTGTAATGTTTTCTAGGGGAACTTCTATGAAATGTGGCCACAATCTCTCCAAACTTTTTCCATGAATCATCTTTAGCTTTCATTTTGCATCTCTTCTTATCAGTCTGCATGTAACATAATTTTGTTCACATTTGGATTTAATCCATTTTTTTTTAAGGCTTCCTTCTTTTTAGAAATAATATCTTTGACATTGTTATTCCACAATGCAATTCTTAATAGTTTGTCTTGTCCTTCTTTGTTTTAGTTCCACATTTGTTTTTAACAATGTTGAGTATTGCAGACTTGAAGTTTGCCCATTCATTCTATACATCAGCATACTCGTCAGCCAGTTTATTAAACAGCTTTTTGATGTCTTCTTTAAACTGGCTTTTGACCGTGTTATCATATAACTTCCATATATTTATGACTTCTGTTTTTAACTTTGGGCATCTTTTCTTGTGGTTTATTTTATTTTGTACTATTACTGGTTTATGATCAGTATCAGTGATTGCGTTTGCTTGTGCTCTTGAGACCAGTAATTGTCTTCTGTCTCTCCCTCTTCTTTATTAGAATAAAATCGATCTGAGATGTATGGTTTTTGTTATTCCATTTATACAAAGTTGGGAAAACACTGTTTTTATTAGTCCATGTTCAAAACACAGGTTGAGAAGGGATTGCCTATTGCTAGTATATTCCCTCTCCACATTGCTGATTGGTCCTTTGCAGTCTTCCTTTTTTTTTTTTTACCTTCTCTGCCATTGAAATCAGCCATCACTGTCTGTTGGTCTTTCTCGTTCACACTACCTGAAATATCTGAAAGTCTGAAAGTATTCTTTTTTTCTTCTTCTTCATTGTATCTGTCATTACATGGGGTGGAAGTTTGTACAACAGACATTGCTCTACTGCCTTCTCTAATCTATATCAGTATTATTCTTTCAGAAAGGCTTTCAGTCTTGATAATGCTTTTAGCTTTTTTCAGGTTGTACTATAAAACCCACACCATATTTAGCTTTTTGCTTGTTGATTGACACTGCTCTATTTTAGCACATAATTTTCATGTATTTGTTTTTTATTTTGTCCATTTTTTTTCTCATATCAGCTAATCCTAATAGCTGAATGTTTGATTTCTTCATGAAATCAATTAGTTCTGTTCTTTATTTCTTAGTCTCTTGGGTGATCCGTTTACTGTGATGTCGGAACAGTGATTACCTGATGACACATGTGCACACAGCAAACTGCTTTACACATAGTAAACAAACTACTTCACTACAATACACATGTCCACAGAGTTCATCATACATTTCTGTTTGCTGGCATAGTCATCAAAGTTAGTGATCACAGGAAACTTAAGAAGTGGAAAGTAATGCATTTCTCCCTGCATTCTTTTCATTTTTTTTTAAAACCATTGTCTTAAAAACAGTGACTTTAGTATTGAACAACAGTCACATCTATTTATATTGTATACATCCAGGGAACTAATGCATTGCCTCAAGGTCCAAGCAGAAAGAGTTTACACGTGCACAGACTTTGATGAGAAATCTAGCAGGAAAGTTTTCAAGGTAACATGATAGTAGTAAGCTACTGTAGGATGAGAGTCATCTGAAGTGGTATAACATTTTGGTTGACATGGGAGCCTAGGTTAGTCTAAAAATTAAAACCCATCTCAAATGCATAAAAGAATAAATGACATCAGTGCTCTTGGGACATCCCAAGATGTACTCTGTTCCCTTCTTTAGTAGCCAAAAGAGAGTTCCCATACTGACAGTTGCAACCTATTTGGTCTGCCATAAGAGGTATTCTAATACATGTGTACAAAGGGCTTGGAAAAAAACAAGCAGAATACTCTGTCTTTATTATGTCCCCTTAATGCTTTATGTTCCAAGGTGTGTACTGTCCTATCTGTGATAATTAGTTCTTCTCAAAGCTCTAAGCTTGCATATCAGTGGTATCTTTAGTTTGACCCAGGGCCTTTTTCTGGGGGTACGCAATATATGCACTACTGATACCTTTTTTTTAGGCATCATTGTTTTCAGTGCTACTTTAATAGACCCTTTGTCTTGTGTATCAGCACTTTTCTTTTTAAATTCAATTTTAGATGCTTTGGGTGTGCACTGACACATTTGTTTTTAATTTTTTTTTAATATAAAAAAAGCGCAAGTTAGAGCATAGCAAAGACATTTAGTAAAATAAATACACGTTTGCAAGGGAATGCCTCGAGTGCTGTGATGTGATGTAAATTCTTGATTCACCTCAACTAAACTGTGTGCATATTTGGCTTACATGAAAGTAATACACTTCTGATTTTGCTGTTGTCACTTTTGCCATGGAAGCTCTGGTAGTGGAGCTTGAATCCGCTTGAGATGGGTATGTTTTGAAAATTAAACTGTACCCTTTGGTTGACACAGCTTAAATGGTTACCAGGAAATATTATGGAAAGCAAAGGCAGCTGAAGTTAAATTGACCATGTGCTGGTTGATTTGAAAAAATGTAGAAGTTGCACCCTATATTGATCATGCCTCAAGGTGTCCTTTATTTTGTCTTTTACTTTATTGCTTGGCTGGAAGATAGAGATGGGCTGGGCCCATAGACAGGGGTTAGTTTCTCTGAGACAGTTATGTTTGACTAGGATCAGTTTTATTTTCATGCCAGGATATGTGGGTGTATAAGGAAATTAGCCAGCTGATAGGCTGGCAGGTAAGGCTACAGTGGAGAGCTGATCAGATATGGACTGTGAATTTGCAACTATGGCCACTGCAGAAGCAATAAGTTAAACATGCTATGGCCAGACAAGTGCACTATGCATGGAGCCAAAGAAGAAGAATAAACCAACGCAGAACTGGTGTTGTCAGCCGCTACATCCTGCAGTATTGACTGAGGAGAGGATCCAGGCACTTATTGACTGAGTGGTTTGATGTGCAGTGAGTATGATCCATCGACACAGGGGCACAAAACACATGGAGAAGGGAGCTAGAGAGTGAAGTTAAAAAGATAGGGAGGACACAGGAAGAGCTACATGCCATAGCGAAGGATAGAGCAACTTGGTGTAAGTTGGTTGAAGACCTATGCTCCATTGGGGTAAAGAAGGCAGAAGAAGAAGAGAAAGAGTATGAACTGTCGACTGACTAACTGACTGACTATTATTGCTTTTTTTAATCAAATAGACCTAAACCTAAGTGCCCACTATACCTGAGCTCCTCGGCATTAAAACGAAAAAATCAACATGGTATACAAAAATATTAGTTACATGCAAACAAGTGGTTAGAATAAGATGAAACTTGGAGACACTGTAGAAAATAGGTTTACCTTTCATCTAGCGCCAATATTCCACCTTTTTGTGCCAATCCACCCAGCAGGATCAGCCTTGTTTCACAAAGTGAGCACCAGATGTTGCTGTTTGAAGAACACATCCCCTTATCTTACTATCAATCTAGTTTTAAATCTATAATTTTCAAGATTCTCGTCATTACTCGAGCTCTCACTGACTGTGTCACTTTAACTGGGAACATATTCTTCATAAAATTCTGACTCCTCAGAATTTGAATCAACCAAAGTATCGATCACCTGTTGGACTGTGGAAAGCCTAGACCTACTTCACTTTCCTGTCAAAATGCCTCATTCATCAGCCGCTCATTTCATTGTGAATTTTAAGAATTTTTTTATGTTAAACCACACAAAGTAAATAAAAAACACATGGGCAGACATCTGGAATGACTGTCCACGAGGTCTGACCACGATTGGCTAGTTATTTTTAGTTTGTGACACATTGTTTTCACTTAGTACGCAAAGTACTGATAATGAGGTACAGCAGTTTAGCGGCAGATTAGGAAATTACCGCTTCTGGGATTGAACAAGTTTTCAACATAAATAAATAGGTGTTGGATTCCAAAGAAGTTAAGACAACACTGTTGGGCCAAAAGAGGCTAAACTAAATATTTAGGCACCAGACATATGTTACTTTAACCCATCCTGGCTTGAAAGGTTTGTGCTTTATTATTAAGTTCTTGTTTAAAAAGTATTTGGGGAACCCACATAGGAGGATGAGTTCCAGTAATATTTCAAGTACAATGAGTTACGTAACAACTGGCTTAGGTACAGGGAATTGAGACAAGCATATAATTTATGGAGTAACCGCATAATGAGTTCTTTAGCACTGAAGAGCTAACAATCTGAATAGAATGTGTTGATTTGACAACTGTCTGCTATAGAAGAGTCTAAAATGAATACTGTATTTAGGCTTCTAGTCAACGTATGAAAATTTGCATGGTACAGAAAGAGTTAGATTGTATTTTTTTTTGTTATAAAAGTTGTCATTCTCTAGTATTTATTTATCAAACATATTCTATGATGTTTAGGTGTTGGATGATGTGTTCAAGTTCTCAGTGAAGTCCTGTATGTTATCACAGAGGTAAATTGAAATATGTTTGTTACAATGCTTTTTTTTCTCTCTCATGTTTCCAGTAAAGTTCTCTGTTGTTTCAAAGATAAAATGGAATATGTTTTTTTTTACAAAATTATTTTATTTTTTTAAAGGTAGGACTGCTTATTTCCCATTTGATTGTCTCTGTGTGTGGGAATATGCATGCATGCACACACACATTTTTGGGTAAGTGAGTAAACAAGTAAGAGAGAGAGAGTCAGACAGTGAATGTGTATGTGTGCGTGTGTGGGTGGGTGAGTGTGCACTCATGTATCTGTGTGTTTATGTATGTGTGAAGGGAAGTGTTTGTGTAGCTGTCCCCTCATATTGTAATAGTGAGTACAAGCATACATAAATGCATCGCTATAGGTGTTCACACACAAACATACACATGCATGTGCGCGCGCACACGCACATGTGCGCGCACACACACATGTGTGCACACACACGTGTGTGCATGCATTCATACACTCACACACACGCGTGCGCCCACACACACACACACACACACACACACACATATAAATATTTATATTCACATTCACACAAGGAAGGTGTCAGTAATGGAAAGTTTCTTTATTGAGTATGTTGTATTTTCTTCTTCAGAATATATGGTGGACAGTCAGTGAATGAATTTAGAGATAATCTCAACAAGATATTTGAGGCGTTTGGCAAAGTTGTCAGCTCACGTGAGAGCGAACTTCAGAAAGTTCAGGTACAAATAGAAATTTGACTAACACAGTACAATTTGCTCACATCATTCTATACACTCAACACATTCATTTCATGAACAAAACCAAAAGAACACTTTCCTGTTCATCTTGTCTAAATGCAACCCCACACTACATCTAATCATCATCATCATGTTATGATGTTCATTGTCACAAAGGGCTTACAGTGTATTATTCCATTTGTAAAAGAGAGATGAAAATAAATGTGGCCAATGAAAACTGAAAAGATGAATATAGAAATGGAGGGCAAGTGTAAACTGCTAAGAACAAACTGAAACTGCAAAAGCAACACGAGATGAAAAGAATCCAAAACATAAATTGAAGGGGAGAAACTGATCAGTTTGTGTGTGTGTGTGTGTGTTTTTTTTTAAACAGATGTCTTTTAGCCTGTTCTTTGACAAGCCATTGTCAGTGTTAATCTATAATATTTTTATAAACCTGATGGCTTTTGTTGGGTGATATGGTAAATATCTCACAAGCCACAATCACTTTCTGAGGAATTTTTAGTGTACATTCTATGCCTGGGATCAGCTGATGCAAAATCTAACCCAAAACCTTTAGGAGGACAAACAAGCATCTTCATATAGTGTTTTCTTCTTCTCTTCTTCTTCTTCTTCTTCTTCTTCTTCTTTTTCTTCTTCTTCTTCTTCTTCTTCTTCTTCTTCTTCTTCTTCTTCTTCTTCTTCTTCTTCTTCTTCTTCTTCTTCTTCTTCTTCTTCTTCTTCTTCTTCTTCTTCTTCTTCTTCTTCTTCTTCTTCTTCTTCTTCTTCTTCTTCTTCTTCTTCTTTTTCTTCTTCTTCTTCTTCTTCTGCTGCTGCTGCTCTTCTTCTTCTTCTTCTTCTTACTCCTCTTCTTCTTCTTTTTCTTCCTCTTCCTCTTCTTCCTCTTTTTCTTCCTCTCCCTTATCCTCTTCCTTTTCTTCTTCTTTCTCCTTCTCCTTTTTCTTAGTCTTTCTCTTCTTCTTGTTCTTCTCTTCCATTTCCTCTCCTCCTCCTTCTTCCTCTTTCTCTTCTTTTTGTTCTTCTTCTTGTTTTTCTTGTTCACTGGCTTAAAATTCTGACAGAAAGGTCTGGTTGTTCAGCTACTTCTAGACTGTGGTCTTGTCCCAGCACTCGAGTTTTGAATGCACATCCATTTTGCAGATCTGGCTTATTTTTTTTAAATTTTCATCTCTCAGGCAGATTCACTCTGACTTTGAAGAAAACACCATTGTGTAATCTTCTTTTACAATTTGCTTTTTAGGGAGGCTGTGAATTTTATTCCCAGGCTCCCCCAACCCCAATGGGACCCAGGTACCCAGACAGGGGAAACATGCATTTAATTCAAAGTAAAATATATTTACTTGAAGTAAAATATGCTTGGAACTGGAGTTACTGTAATAAAGTAATGAATCATCTGAATAAAGATTTGGGCTATCTTCCACATAACGGTCCCAAATTATCGAGGCAGAAAATATACCCTAACAGAGCCCCAGTCACATGTCAGTTGCGCACTTCTGGCAACTTAAATTGCGCACTTCCAGCGACTTGCGCCACCACCGAGAGTATCCCCACGCCGCTCATGCGACGTGGATTGGGGCTAAACTAGATGGCTGGGACTCACTAGCAGGAGCTACCGCATTTCCTGCAGCTGCCTTCATTTTATTTGCTCGTGAGTCCCAGCCATCTAGTTTAGCCCCAATCCACGCCGCGTGGTATAGTCCACGGAAGTACGCAATTGACATGTGACTGAGGCTCTGTTAGGGTATATTTTCTGCCCTGATAATTTGGGACTGTTATTCGGAAGATAGCCAAGATTTGACATCACATCATTGAAGACAAGCCCATATTAGCTTCATCTCCTTCCTCAACAGCCATAGAAGAGTCTACATTGTGATGGTACCTGTGTTCATCTGATTAACTACTCATCTTGCCTTCTCCATGTTGTGACTTGAGTGGCACCCAGAGCCCGTTGACATTCCCCACTGCATCATTCTCTCCATGTATGGTGTTCGATAATGACAGAATATGTCATGATATTTCAGGGAAGAGAGGTTTATGTGACAGAACAGGTATTCTAACTATATTTCTTCATCACACTGTGTGTATTTCAGGGTCATCTCCTGAACAACCTGCACAAGGCATACACCCCTCTCTTGTTTATCATCTCTAATATTGATCTGGCTCAGCTGGTAGTCTTCATTCTGAGAAAGATCAATCTAGAACAGGGTGGCTCTGTCATCAAAGCAAAGACCAATCTTATCAAAAACACCATAAACTCACAGCTGTTCTTGGACAACCGTAAGTCACTCTTGTGTATAAGTAAACTAAGTAAAGATCCCTTTTCATTCCTTTAGGTGCATATGGGGAAGAGCGCCCCATATTTGCACAGACCATCGGCACTAGGTGGGTAATGTGGTCAGCATTACGCCGGTCATCTTTACTTCCTCAGGACAGCCATCCTGGTACCCCTTTAAGGCTGGGTCGACCTGCGATGCCCCATAAGATGATAAAAATCCACACAGCCAGTAGTGGGTTTCGACCGCAGTACGTTGGAATTACAAGTCAGACTTGCAACGCCTAAGCCACGGACCCCGCTACTCTCATGTATGCAACCTCAGTAATAACTAAACCTAATATAACACCTGATTTTCAGACCTAAAGCACATTTAACTCATTTTTCAGAAGTGGAACACATTTATTTTCTGAAGTAGTAAGAAGCAGTCATTAATCAATTGTAAATATTACATTTAAGCAGGAAAAATATCTTAAACTGATTTTATAAAGAAGTAAGTAATTGTAATTTGTCTGTCTTAAATTTCAAAAAAATGTTTGACTATTATGAAAGTAAATAAGAGGATGCATACTGTTGTACATTTTTTTTGCCTGACATATGTTTAAAATGCTGTGAAATATGAGAGGCAATAAATTCTACAGTGTATTTAAAAAAATGTTTTGTCATGCTACATTTACTCAACAAAACCACCATTTACTATCTGGGCAAGTACTAAAATTTATATGTCTTCAGTATTAAATTTACCCAAAGAAAACACTTTTAGAATGTTTTAATAAAGTATCTAATAGACATCTTTTATCCGTTTTTTTAATTAAACGTATCTGGCAAAAACACCTTTAACTGATTTTCAGAAGTAGTAAATACACATAGTTAATCTACCTTTCCTACTGCATTTTGAACATGATATGCTTAATTGATAAATTACAATTGTTTGTGTGAAATGGCCAAACTGTTAGAAAGCTGAGCTCTCAAGCAGGAGACACAGGTTCGGCTATCCTCCGAATAACGGTCCCAAATTATCGAGCCAAAAATATACCCTAACAGGGCCTCTGTCACATGTAAATTGCAGACTTCCAGCTACTACCGCCACCACCGAAAGTATCTCCCGCGCCGCTATGCGCGGTGTGGAGCGGGACTAAACTAGATGGCTGGGAATCACGAGCAAATAAAATGAAGGAAGCTGCAGGAGATGCGGTAGCTGCTAGTCATGAGTCCCAGCCATCTAGTTTAACCCCGCTTCACACCACGCGCAGCGGCGTGGGAGATACTCTCGGCGGTGGTGGTAGTCGTCGGAAGGCTGCAATTTAAGTCGCCAGAAGTCCGCAATTTACATGTGACTGAGGCCCTGTTAGGGTATATTTTTGGCCTCAATAATTTGGGACCGTTATTCGGAGGATAGCCCCAGGTACTAATCCTTGGCAAGACTGAAGATTGTTTTTTTCTGTGGGTGGGCGAAAATAAATCTTCACCTGCAGTCTGTGGAAACAGCACTAGCCATGCAGTCCTAAATCCTCATGCTCAAAGGCTCCATCTCCCCAATGCCTACACTGCAGAAGTTGTAGATAAAGGCATTAATGACAGTTTTTCCTTTGCCAGGCTGTGTGAAAGGTGGGTGTTTAGAATGGCTAAATATAAGAAGAGTCTGCATGCTAAAAAAAGTCCTATTTTAATATTATAGAACTGTAATTCATCTAGTGTTTGTATTCCCAGCTTCCCGTGGCATGCTGTTGCCTCTAATCCTGAACCATCTGAAGACATGTCTCATCAACCAGCAGCACTTGGAGCTGACAGCCAACACTCTGGGGGACCTCCTCACCACAGTCTATAAACTGAAGAAGGTTGGTGTGTCTGTTTTATTGGTGAACTAGTTATCTGCATTTCTCATCCTCCTCCTTCTTTTTGTTTTCTCCTTCTTCTTTTTGTTTTCTCCTTCTTCTTTTCTTGTTCCTCTTCTTCTTTTCTTGTTCCTCCTCTTCCTCCTCCTCTTCCTCTTCAGCGTTTTATCCGCCAGTGGAGCATAGGCCCTCAACTAACTAATGCCAAATTTGTCCTATCTTTTACTATCACGTGCAGCTCACTCCATGTCCTTCCTAACTTTTTAATTTCCCTCTTTTGCTGAAGAAATCAGGTGAAATCTTCTTCTTCTTTCGTTTGCTTGAAATAAGTTAACTATATCTGCAATGTTGGCTCTAGTATGAACTTCACTGTCTTTTGTAATTCACTCAGTGACTTGCACCGATGTTTCTCTTGGCCAAAATTGTTGCCTTGATATGTTGTATTTGAGACAGTCTTGGAGGACATAATCTGTTGTCTCAGGTGCCAGTCCACATGTGCACATGGCTGATTCGGCGATCAGGTAAAAAGTTTTGGTCACATTTAAAAGACATTAAAAACGCCCAAAAAAAACAACAACCCATACTTACAAGATAAGAGATAGACTGGTACAAGTTTGAGACAGCATCTAGAGATGGATGAATAGTAGTTTGTGAGAGTGTACAACCAATTTGAGAAAAAGGGATGGAGATCCACTGCAGCAAACCTTCACGGTGAGGACACCAATTGATTGATTTTTAAGATGTAGTGAGTTAAAATAGGATCCACCTGGGTCTTAAAGAGTTACATTTCAATAGTCTATACAAGCCTAAGTTGGTGGGGCACAAAGAAGAGTTAAACACTTTTTGTGTGACTTTTTCTAATGTACCCTACCACCTTGAGCTACACCTAGTGTCAAAAGACCTCAATCATTTAAGAGTTATTCTGTTCCTGTATATCTACAAAAGTTGGCTACTTTACATCTTTCCAGGCAATGGCGTTATATTGTACTATAGGGAGATTTGTGAATCACAACCCATAGCAATGGCAAGCAAGACCAGCAAGACCCGCTTGCATTAAAAAAAGTCTTCCATAATTATAGCTTAGGATTTCAAAACAGTTGTTGCGATCATATGTATTTGACATGTGTTTACTCAGGTGCTCATCTCTTAACCTGTCTGCAATTATTTTCTCCTTTATCTCTAATTCTGTACTGATTTCCCTCTCCCATGCAACAAGGTCTATGGCAGAGCTTTCCAGTTTGTGGCCCGCGGGCTGAGTCTGCCCACAGAGGCCTAGCAAATGGCTTGCAGATAATTGCCAGTTGTTTTGCAATAATGATCTTCATACTCAGAAGCTCAGGCCTCCCCAGTGTTAACATTTCAGCCCCTAAGTAAACTTAGTTGAATCGTCCTGGTCTGTGGCATCCTTTTCCTACAAATCCACCTGAAGATGTGTATTGTTGATGTCCCGCTTGCTTTATATCATAGTAGATCAACATCAACATCTTCCACGTATTTACGCTACAGAGTTCTGATATGAAGGACGAGGTGACAAAGATTATTCAAGGAATATTTGATGCGACAGTCAGGACTTTAGGAACCTGTCATGAAACCAGGAAGAAGTCAGCAAGGGTGAGTAGGGCTTGTAATTTGTTTTTCTGAAGTTTAATTAATTCAGTGCCAAGTTACTCACTATGCATTTATTGCTGAGCTTTCCAAACTGTGTGACATGACACATTAGTTGGTCAGTTGCAGTGTGAAGATGTGCCTCACAAACGTAAAACATTAAACAGTTTATGTTTGTATATGTTAACTCTTATTTTTCTTCATGTTAAGAGGCTGTAAACTTCAACGGAAAATTCTGGTTGTATGTCTACCATCAGACTTTAGTCTTGTTCCGGAACCAGAGTGTTTTTGAGAATGTCTGTTTTACAGATTTGGCTTATTTGTATATAGACTGTTAGCTCCTTACTTCTCGGGCAAATGTATTTTTACTTCATATGATGCCCCACAGTTAGTCATCTCCTACAACATGCTTGTTGGGGAGGCAGTGGGTCTGTTCTTGTTGCCCCACAATGGGACCCCAGGACCCACACGGGGGAATATTTCTTGTAAGAGTTTAGTGATGGCATTAATAACAGCCTTACAGAAATGAACATCAGTCTCAATAGTGCTCTTAACAGAGCTCATCAACGAACGTTGCATGAGGTACAAGGTGAAAGAGAAGAAGTTATTATTGTTTGAGCTTTATTAGGTACATCATTCATTCATTCATTGTCCTGTCATGCCATTTTACATCACATAGGCCTCATAGTGTATTCCACCATTCTCTCCTGTCCTATACAATCACTTTGATATCATGGATGGAACCCAGTCCAGTACCTTCAGCTTCTCTCTTCAGCATTCACCTTAGCGTTTCTTTCGAACATCTTCATTTTCTAAGTTCCCTCTATTTCCATTAGGTACATCAGTTATTGGTTTAAAGTAGAGTTGAGTTGGTTCAAGAACCAACATCACAGCACTCAGGGCATTCCCATAAGCGCTTCATCCCCATCTTCAGCAGCCAATGAAAAGTTCTGATACTAATAGTGCCAGTAACATTCTGATTAAATGTCGGTCTTGCCTTTCCTCTGAGCCTCAAGCATCTGCCAGAACCTCTCATCCCTCCCCGCTGCATCAATCTCACCAGACTATGATGATCCATCTGCTCTTCTGAACTGTACACTCTTTCCTACAAGGCACCAACCACGTCTGCCTTATCATGAATCAGTATTCCACCAAGTTGTGCAGAGCCAGCCAATCTGTCTGCCTGTTCATTTCCCAACACACTGGCGTTTCCAGGTGAAAAAATCCAGACAATACTCCTCACCCATGTCCTCCGCAGTGAAGCAATATTGTAATTGTAACAGAATCTGACAGCATGCTGAAAAAGGGGAAGGCATGGATGCTTTGAGCAGAGTGGCAAGTTTCACTGTGAAGGTCACAGGTAGTGAGCATACTTTGGATCTTTTCTCCAGGCCATGCCGGCGTGGTTGGCAGCCAGATTGGCAGGATCTGTGCCACTGGGTAGTGAACTGATTCATGACAAGGCAGATGTGGTCAAAGCCCTTTAGGAACAAGTAACAAAGTCAGAAGAGAAACAAGTTTATTATGGCCTGGAGAGAATGATACAGCTGGGTGTAACCAGAGGGTCTGGCTAGCTCACTTTATACGGAGGAGAGGCAAGACGGACATATAACCAGAACCATTAGTATTGGAACTCTGCGCTGGCTGCTGAAGATGAGGATTGAGCATGCATGGGAATGTCTTGGTGTCAATTCTTGACTCAACTAAACTGAGCTAAACTGTTGTCAGACAGAGCTGAAAAGAACAGAACAAGTTGAAGTGTCTTTAAAGATGAAGAGAGGATTGACTTCATTGGACAACAGTTCATTGTGTGTGGCTTGATTTGTGTGTGCACAAAAACTGTTCACTTGCCAAGAACTTTGCATAAAGCTAGGTAGCTCCAGCTCCCATCGTTCACCCCTCCCTCAATGGGGATCTCTAAAGCACCTATAGTTTCAAATCATATGACACTATATGAACTCCAGCTTTCAGAGCACAAGGCAAACAGCATAACTACTCTACATTGGAGATCTACCTTATAAAAGTTACCAGAACTATTAGACATTCTTCTTCTTATTATTATTAGTTTTCACCGGCTGCAAACTCTGGTGGAAAGTTCTGGTTGTTCATCCATATCTGGACCATGTCTTGTTCCAGAACTTGAGTTTTACATGCACATCAGTTTGATAGATCTAGCTTTTTTGTATACAGACTTAAAGTTCCTCACCTCTCAGGCAGGTGCAATCTGATTTTGAAGGGAACACCCCTAATTAGTCGTCCGGTATAACATGCTTTTTTTAAGGGGGCAGTGGATCTATTCAATTTCCCCCAAAATAGGGCCCTTAACCCATATGGGGAGGATTGCAAAAAATGTGTTCAAAGAGACCAATTTCCAACCATGTTTCCCATATAGAATGTAAAAGAATGGCATATGTAATACTGCTATCATTGATGCATTTTTAACAGTTCATTTTAAGTTTGGGCAGCGTAGCATAGAGGCAAATGTATCTGCTTCAGAGGCAGGAGTTACTAGCTTCATATCTCAGTGGTTTAGTTTTCAGCTACCAGTAAACTCTCTGAATGTGGTTTGTAATTCTGAGATACTCAATTTAATTCCAGCTATGTGCAGTTTGGCAGCAGACCACTATTCATTTTGACAAGTGTATTGAGAGCTGACTGTTCAGAATTAGTGGCAACTACTGAACATAAAATTCACCAGAGTATCCGCAAACAAGATGAAGCACAAGCGGGTTTCAGACAGGGTAGAGGAACTAGGGATCACATCTTTAATATGAGAATAATTTTTGAAAAATGCAGAAAATACAACATAGATCTTCATGCTTGTTTTATTGATTATAGCAAGGCATTTGATTGTGTCCAACACCACAAACTGTGGACTGTTATGAAAAGTATGGAGTTTTCAGCGCATTTAGTGCATTTAATTGAAAATCTTTATCATGATCAACAAGCAGCCATCAGAGCAGCTGGTGAAACATCTGATTGGTTCGAGGTGCAAAAGGGGTGAGGCAGGGGTGCATTATCTCACCATACCTCTTCAATATATACGCAGAAAATATAATAAGAAATGTAAAAAATGACAAGATGTGACAGTTATGATCCGCTCAAAATTGGTGGTAACCCTATTCCGGAACTCCGCTATGCAGGTGACACAGTCCTCCTTTCAAACAGCCTAAATGGAATAGAAAATTTAATGTCTGTCCAAAAGCACAGCTTCTTGAATTGAAAGAAAATGAAAATGTGTCCACAGATAAAACTGGCTGTCAGCCAAAAATAACAATAAATGATGATGAAATTGAAAGTGTCACAAACTTTAAATATTTAGGCTCTGTAATAAACAACAATGGAGACTGTTCAACAGAAATTAAAAGGAGGATGGCCATAGCAATGCAAAGATTGAACAGCCTTAAAAGTCTATGGTTAAGCACCAGCAAGGAGATAAAAATTAGAATTTTGAGAGCATGCATCTTCCCTGTGGCTACATACAGATGTAAGTTGTGGACTATCTCTCAGCCCTTTAGAAAGAGAATAGGGGCTTTTGAGCTGAAGTACTATAGAAAGATTCTCAGAATATATTGGACAAAGAAGATGAGAAATATAGACATCTTAAAAGATCTGAACATCAAGGAAGATTGGCTAATAAACAGCATCCATTCTCGAAAGCTGAAATATTTTGGTCATATCACGACGGATTGGAAAAAATTATTGCAGAAGGCATGGTACCAGGAAGGAGGGCCAGGGGCCAACCGACACGAAAATGGGCACCGGATATAAGTGACTCCTTGAGTATGAAAGTGCATGAGGCGGGAGAACTGGCGAGAGACCGAGTTTCTTTCAGGCAGACTGTGATGAGAGCAACGTTCTGCAAAGGACCTGCTACATGATGATGATGAACCACAAACAAGCAACAAATTCTGTGGATGGTTTGCATTGTTCTCCACAAGATATGCAGCTAACTTTTAATATGTTTTCTAAGCTCTATTTATTTCCTGTACTTCTGCGTGTTGAATTATTGTTGTGATTTTTTCTTCTTCTTAGCTTTTACCGGCAATAAACTCAGGTAGATCATTCTGGTTGTTTATCCACTTCTGGGCTTTGGTCTTGCTCGAGAACTTGAGTTTTGCATGCATATCTGTTTTACAGATCTGGCTTATTTGTATGCAGACTATTGGTTCCTTATCTCTCAGGCAGATACACTCCGAATTTTAAGACATTTATGAATATTTATCTTGTGCTATTTCGGTGCTGCCAGGCATTCACCAACAATTGATTTTATTGTTGTTGCAGTTGTTGTTTCATTTTATTAACAATACCTTTTTCTTGCTCCACCCCCCCCCCCCCTCCCCCCCCACCCCTTCTTTTTTTTTTTTTGTAACCCTTTTTATATCAGTGGCATATCAGGCATGTGTTTCCAGGCTCACATTTTTATAGACCAGTCACCACTCAGCGGGTCATGTGGTCACTATCATGCAGGTGCCTTTACTTCCTAGGACTTTACCTTGTACTCATTTTAGGCTGGGGGAGCCAAAACCATGTTTAAAATAAAAATTGGACTCGATATGGATCTTTGTTTCCTTGCCCTAGCATTTTAGAATTGTCTGTACTACTGTAATTTGCTGAGAAAATTTGTAAATTGATTGCTTATCCTACCTCAGTGCCCTCAGAAGTTCCCCAAAAATTGGCATTTCTTTATTTCTTTATTTTTTTTTCAGTTTATTATTTGGTGATCTTTTCCTTGCTGTAGTGTTTTATAATTGTCTAAACATTTTCAGAGTTTGCTGGTAGCTTGTCTGACAGAGATGCTCAGGCTGATGGGAGATGATGATCACAAGCTCATGAATGATTTCACTAAGTCCTCTCCACTTAAAGTAGGAGCCATTCTCATTACATGTAACCTAACCATACTGATTAAAATAGTTAAAACTACTTGTTCCTCTCGTCCTCATCCTCCTCCTCTTCTTTCTCTTCCTTCTTCTCCTTCTCCTCCCCCTCCCCCTCCTCCTTCTCCTTCTTATTCTTCTTCTTCTTTTTCTTCCTCTTCTTCTTCTTCTTCTTCTTCTTCTTCTTCTTCTTCTTCTTCTTCTTCTTCTTCTTTTTCTCCCTCTTCTTCTTCTTCTTCTTCTTCTTCTTCTTCTTCTTCTTCTTCTTCTTCTTCTTCCTCTTCTTCTTCTTCTTCTTCTTCTTCTTCTTCTTCTTCTTTGATCCTTCTGTCAGAATAACCACACGAGGAATCCATTAGCCTTAATGAGAGCTATGGTGCAGTCCAAATCTCCATGTGTGCCATACCATTTTGTCTTAATTGTATTTGGGACTGACCAGATGGCTTATCCATTAGCAGCTTACATTTGGCAATGTTGGAGTACATGTTGATAATGACCATTATATATCTAGGCTGCATAATTAACAGGGAGCCTTGGGTGATAGCATGCTCGTCTTTTGCCAAGTGGTCGTAAAGTTTTAGTTCTTGAAATTTAATCTATGCTACAAGTCGATTCAACCTAAATTGAGAATCAGGAAATGTTCTGGGAAGAAAATTTGGCCAGCAATTTTATTGATATCCATAAGGCATGGACAGAAGTCCTTTACTGTTTTTTTTTCTCTTTTTTTTTTCTTCAATTTATCATACCATATTTTGCCATGTGTAAGACTGCCCATTGACACCATTGCTTGGAAAGTGGATGTTTTTCAACAATGACCCCCAGGTGGACCCAGAAAAAGTTCTGGAAAGTAAAGGTGACTTCCATGGTGTTGACCACATCACCCATTGAGTGCTACTTGGTCTACAAAAAAAAAAGTCCAGGCATCATATGCCCAGTATACCAATGGTGTAAATGTAAAACAGGACCCTTTACGAACTAAGATTATATGTTTGTGGTGAATGTTTCCTTTCCTTTATGCATCCATCCTCTCTCAACAGGCCCGTCTGTCTGCTGTGATCATGCCACAGAAACCTGCTGCAGCATCAAAGGTGATTAATGATTGCCAAAAGTGTAGTCTTGATCTGTGAATGTTTCCTATGGTTTTCTTGTACAGATAGTACTAACTACTTGTAGGTTATTATTCATAGATGAACCATGGTAGGGATAGGAGTGAATTGTTCCCTGACCAATTCAGCATAGCAATCAACTAAGAAGCCAGCATATCTGTGTCAATATATATAAGAGACATATGTATGTGTAAAATAAATACAAGAGACTAACATGAGCGTAAAATAAATAAAGATCAAAATGTTTGTAAAATAAATACAAGGGGAAAATGTGTGTAAAAAAACTGCAGTGAATGTTGAGGAGAGAAGCCTGGAGTGTCAGACTGGATTTGAAATGACCACGCAGTATAGAACTAAATGGATGAATTGGTTATGAAGTGTATAAAGGGTAGAATAGGATGATGGTGATGGTATGTTTAATAACAGAGTCTGAAAGCAGACTGTAAACCATTCTGAACAAACAAGTAGAGGAGACAATGAGAAAGGATTATGGTTAAAAAATAAGTAAAATACATCGGGGTTTTCAAGAAAATCGGAGAATCCATACATTGAATGACTAATTCAGCGAGGGTGAGTAGAGGTTCTAAAAGATATTTGACATTGAAGGGGAAACTTAGGCGGACTTAATCTGGTTGTAACTGGTACTATTAGCATGTCGACTCTTTGTTGGTTATTGAAGAAGGGGATGAAGCACGTGTGGGATGTCCCGAGTGCTGTGATGTCAATTCTTTATTCTTGGTTCTTTCATTTCATGAAAGCACAGATATCAAAATGATCCCCACATATTTTTTTTAAATTTATTTTAATTTAATTGCATTTCAGGATGTTGCAAACCAACTCCAGCATTTATTGTTTTACTAGTAATTTTACATTTTGTAGTTTTCCCATTGTTTCTGATCATTGTGACACTAATACCATTCTCCAAAACAGTGCAAAGTGGTCCACAGCCAAATTACCTGCAGCTAACTTCAGACCTTGGTGTGTCAAGGTAGTGAAACTGCCTTCCCAGTCCCTGAGCCACATATAAATTTAGTTGCATGTCATTTATAGCATTTTTTTAGGCTGTTTGAAATATTACTACACAGTTTTATTTTTAGCAGTTTGCCTTTGCCCTCTGAACAGTTCACTCTCGATACCAATTTCAGAAGCAACTCAGGGTGGTCTGCAAGCCACATTTAATAGAGGTGTAAAAATTTGACTTGTATTTTTTTTTTTTAAATACCAGTTGAGTTGAATCAAGAATCGGCATTACAGCACTCAGGGCATTCCCATGTGTGCTCCGTCCTCAGCAGCCACCGCAGAGTTCCAATACTAATGGTACCAGTTATAAGTCCGTCTTACCTTTCCCCTGAGTGTAGTGAGCCGGCCAGACCCCCTGGTTACACCCATATGCCTCATTCTCTCCAGGCCATAGTAGAAGAATCACACAGGAGAGCACTGAACTCATATGGGAATATCTTAAGCACAATGATGTCAATTCTTGATTGACTGAGTGATTCATTCATTCATTCAGTCAAAACCATGAGAGAAAGCAAAGGCATATTAACAAACTATGGTATAGAGAATTAGCCCTATGTAAGAAAATACTGGGCAAAAAAGAAAGATGGAGACACACTAAACTGAAATGTGAGGGTTACAGTTTGTTCTTTAACCTCAGAGAGAAAAATGTGCAGCACTTTATCAAGGTTTTGAATGACAAGAACATCTTAAACATAACAATGTCTTAAATGTTTTATACGTAGTATTTCTGCTGATTACTAGTATTAGTAGTAGATTTCTACCCCACTAGGACATCACACAAGCGATAAACACCTGATGACACTAAGTGCCACCATGTGGATGAGGATCACCTGTGGAGAGGTCCCAGAAACCGCGTTAGCCATTAAACCATATTTATGGTCGGGCTATATTGCGGCCCCTGGCAAGAGCCAGGGTGGGGCTTCAAAATAACAAAAAAGTTGCATCTCAGATGGAGATAGCTAGGATAAAATTTTCTGCTGATCAATCCCTGCCTCTTTTGTACCAGGATTTTCTTTACCGTATCATGATGGTGTTTCGGAACTTGGTAAAAGCTGATGATCTTCCACCTGACTGGACTACAATGAGGATGATCATTAACAAGTTAGTGTTGATGTGCTGTAGCATCACTACCATATGCAACTGTAAAGTTTTGCTTTGTGTTTGATGAGAAAGAGAGAGAGGGAGAGAGAATCTTTTCAAGATTATGTCCCTCTCCAAGTGGAGATAAGTGTGCATTTGTGCATCTGTGTGTCCATTGCTTTCTCATCTCATTTTTTTCTCTGTCTCCAGTTTGAAATCATAAGTTAAAAGTAAATATAATGCTTTGATGAAATTTCAATTTACACATTGGTTGTAATTGTTTTTTAAAAAAGTTGGTATTATTTGGTTATGTTAAAAAAAAATTAGCATATAGCTTTCTAATATTTTCATCTTCATTGTCATCATTAGGGCTACTAGTCTAGTTCACCATTCTGCTCTTCCTTTTGGAATTATGGATGTAATCCAGCTGAGCATCTTTGGCTTCATGTTTTTAATGGTTTATCCTCGGTGTTCTCATATTCTCCATCCATCTGTTTCCAGTGCCTTTTTGATGATTCTCTGCTTGCTTCTTTTCAGGTGCCATTTTGTGCCATAATTTTCTGGAACCTTTTTTTTTTATCTGTGCTATCTTGACTGCTTTCATATCAACTTAAATTTTCTTGTCTTGTGTATCCAATGTTGTTGAAACCAGTAGGGCTGTTTTTGTACCCACTTCTTGTTCAGAACTTACCACAAGATGTCTGGAATTACAGGTTTTGATCTAGAAAAGAACTCCGCTAAGACCGGTCCCAAGCCCCGCTGTAAAAGGAGGAGGGTCTGGCTGAACCTGAGTGCTTCATGCGTCTCCGGAAGTAGTGGGTAACCGTGAATCAGCCAGACGGCCTGCATGGAGGCCGCAAGGAGGCAGCCCCTCCACCATGCAAAGGCACAACAGGCCAATCACCTGTTTGCCTTAAACCATAGACCATAGACGACTGTCACGATGAAATTATCCTCCTAGGAGATCTAAATGCCAGAGTAGGAAATGATCACTCTAGATGGGGTGGAGTGATCGGGAGATATGGTGAAGATGTTTTGAATGATAATGGCAAGCGACTTCTCAGATTCTGCAGGGAACAGAACCTTGTCATTACAAACACAAAATTCCCCCACAAGCGTATACATGCATACACAAGATGTGAACCTTCAAAGAATGAAAAATCCATCATTGACTACGCCATAGTTAGGAAAAGTTCATTCAAGTTTGTGAGAGATGCCAGAGTCATGAGAGGACCAGAGATTGGAAGTGACCACTATCTGGTCACAATAAAGAGAACAACTGAAAGAACTGCTCGAACAAGGCAACACCGACAACTATGCAAGAAACCAAGCAACCAAGAAGGGATGAGGATTAAAGCATACAAGCTAAGAGAGCCAGATATTAAGGCTAGATACCAGGAGCTTATAGTGAAAGCAATAGGAACTGAAGAAGAATCATCAGAGGACACTGAAACTCTCTGGTGCAGATTCAAGAATATCCTCACAGCAGCTGCAGTAGAAGCATGTGGTGAAGTCCCAAGTGGAAGGCGGGGACACAGGACACCTTGGTGGACAGAAGAAGTCAAATTGAAAATAGGAGAAAAGAAAAGGGCATGGAAGCAATACCTGGCAGCCAGGAACACAGCTGAAGAAATAGAAAAATATAAACAATATGTGGCACTCAGAACAGAGACCAAAAATATTGTGCTTAAAGCAAAACAGAAATCATGGGAAGAGTTTGGAGAAAAGTTGGAAAAGAATGCAAGAGAAAACCAAAAACTGTTCTACAAGACCCTTAAGAACATGAGGAAGGAGAAAGAGTGCCCACTTAAATTCATAAAAGACAAGGAAGGGGCTCTGCTTACTTCTACAAATGATATCATGGGCAGATGGAAAGAATACTTCTCAGAGCTCCTCGGCGCTGAGGGAAGTCATGACCCAGAAATAATGGACCTCACTGCTGAGAAGGAATTCAATCATGGGGAAGATAACATCAGGATGGAAGAATTGAAGGCAGCTATTGAGAAGATTAAGCTGGGAAAAGCAGCAGGTCATGATGGTATAACACCAGAGATGGTCAAATATATGGGAGTCGAAGGTGAGCGCCTTCTACTGAAGGTTCTCCAGGCAGCCTGGTGTAGCAAAACTATACCAAAAGATTGGGAGATTGCCATCATTATACCTATATTTAAAAAAGGTGATAACAGACAATGTGAAAACCACAGAGGCATATCCCTCCTCAGCATTCCTGGTAAAAGTTACTCTAGAATTCTTGAGCAGAGACTTAGAAGTCTGGTAGAGCCACAGCTGGACGAGGCCCAGTGCGGCTTCAGAGCAAACCGAAGTACTCAAGACCTTATCTTCACACTGAGACAGATGAGTGAAAAAGCCCTGGAATATAAGAGTGAGATTCACTTATGTTTTTTGGATCTGGAAAAGGCATTTGACAAGGTACCCTGGAACAAGCTCTGGGATTGCTTGGCAGGGAAAAACATCCCAGCACCCCTGATCAGTGCAATACAGAGTTTCTACAAAAAGTGCAGAAATTATGTAAGAACAGCAGACCAAAAGTCAGAAGAATTTAAGACCACCAGCGGTGTTAGACAAGGTGATATTCTGGATGATGTCATCAAGACCTGTAAGGAGAAGACAAAGAAGTACTCTGTAGGGTACTGGAGATGAGACCAATCTGTATATCCGAGCTGGCTTTTGCAGGACGATGTGGCCCTGATAGCTAAATCAGAGGCACAACTTCAGTCCAACTTACTTGTCTGGAAGGAAGAGCTTGAAAAGAAAGGGATGACCATCAGTGTCTCCAAAACTAAAACCATGGTGATCTCAAGAGAGGAGAAGAAACACCAGATCATGATGGGTCAGTATGCGTTGGAGCAGGTTAACCAGTTCAAATACCTTGGAGTTGTATAGACCAAAATGGAGGCATTGAAGACTGAGCTGGCTACACGAAAAAGCAGCTGCTGGGAGACTCTTCCAGGCCATAAAAACGAGGGTTTCTTAGCAAAAGAGAAATTGGCAAGAGGATGAAAATGGCTGTTTACCGCTCTACCTATGTACCAGTCCTGACCTATGGGTGTGAGTCATGGGCAATGACAACAGCTCACAGAAGCCAGCTGCAGGCCTCGGAAATGAGATACCTGAGAAAGGTGGTCCAAGTGACAAGAAGGGACAAAGTCCGCAATCAGACAATACGTCAAGATCTTGATACACAAGCCCTTACTAACCCCGAGTGGATCAGTCACAGTTACGATGGTTTGGACATGTGTGCAGAATGGGAGAAAATCGGCCACCATGGCAAGCATGGTTCTAAGAACCAGGGAACCAGACCTCCGGGACGACCAGGGTGGCTGGGAGACAACATCCGACAGTCCCTGACGGACAGAGGACTTGAATGGAACAAAGCCAGAAAGAAAACTGCTGATAGAGACGTCTGGCGATCTCTCTGGCAAACCTCTACACCCCAAGGTAGAAGAGGAGCGACTAAGTAAGTAAGTAAGTAAGATCTAGAAAAGTATATTAGCAAGCTTCAAAATATAATAAATACAAACAATACGTGAACATTGCGGCTATTGAACCTTCATCAGCACACACAAAATAAACAATACTACATAGATACAATAATCACTTAGCTGGTATCACGATGCGGCCAGGTCGGTTGTTACTCTGTTGTTTTGATCTAGGGCCAGGAGTATTGCATTAGCTAATGTGAGCCTACATGATTGTCAGGTGTTGTTGGTTTTCTGATCCATCTACTCCCTTATCTTCCTTGTGCTCTGTAACTTACTCCTCTACAGTTGTAATCATTCAGGATTAGTTATTTCATGTTTCGTTCTCACTAGATGAGTGAACTATCCAAACAGTATGTCTGTCTTTCCTCTGTTATCTAATTTTCACTCACTCTGAATCAATAAACTCATCATGCAGTAATTGTTTCTGCTTATATGTCATTTGAAGCTGATGTGGTGTAGTGGCTATATGCTCGCCTGTGGATTCAAATGTCATCTGTTCAGCTGTGAACAGAGCCAGACTTTTTTGTTTTTAGATGACCTTGGCTCTCAGGTTGACCAAGCCTTAAATGGGTACCAGGTAAAGTCCTGGGAAATAAAGGTATCTAGTGTGATGTTTGCCACATCACCCAGTGAGTGCCGATTGGTCTATAGAATACAGGTCTAGCCCTGTATGCTAGGATGGGAAAAGAAAACAGGGAAAACCAAGAGAGACCTTGCATAGAAACATCGTCAGTGTTTCCTAATATTAACAAACACTGACTCAAGTTATTTTGTCTGTTGTTGCTTGCAGTGTGGTGTTGACTTCCATTAAATACATTGCTGAAGACCTGACTGTGAACTTTCATGGTGCAGACTTTGATACAGAGGTAAGTTACCAAACTTCTTCTTCCTAAGTATTCCGAACCCTTGAGGTTCATTACTGCAGATATCACCCGCCTGCACTTATCTCTCTGGTTGGCCTTCTCTTTCCGGTTGGTGACACCAAGTGTTTGCACGTCTGTCAGTATATTATCTCTCCATTATCTTCTTGGTCTGCCTCCTGGTCTGAGACCATTCATTTTCCTTGTGTATACAGTTTTTACTTCTCTGTCATCTGACATTCTTTCAGCATGCCCCAACCATTTCAGTCTAATAGCTCTCCTGATGCCAGTGATCAATGGTGATTTAAACAGAGTGTGAATTTCGTTGTTGCTTCTCACTCTCCATTCCCCGTTGTTTGCATCTTTGATGGGTCCAAAGATTCATCGTAAGACTCTGTTTTTGAAAACCTGTAATAAGGCTTCATCTCTTTTAGTTGTGCTCCAAGTTTCAAAGCCATATAAAATGCCAGGTCTCATCATTTACCAGACAGAGATATTTAATGAGCAAGTGACTAGGTCAGTCTGGTTTCATTGTACACACAAATTCATGACTGAAAGCGTGGGATCTGAACAGCTGTTATGACATTGAACTTGAATGAGAAATAAATGCATGGGTATTGACCAGTACTTATAGTATGGAAAAAAACAGGTAGAAATAAGTACAAACACTGGACAATATACAAAGTATATGTTATCAGTAAATCAGTCAGGTGCTGTCTGTACAGTGAAAGTTGGGCTGCAATGGATTTCCAGCATGCTGTCTTTTGCCCTGGATTTACATTGTCTGAAACTGATGTTCGGCTGTCTCTTGAGTTATAGTTATGCTCCCACTTGTATTGCCGTCTGCCTTTTCACCTGCTGTAAAACTTTCCTTTCTGTAGCGCGTTTACAAGAGTAAGTAGAGGACCCTTTTTTATCTCCATTATGTATGAGGCATATGATTCTAGAATAATCTGTTATAGACAAATCAGCACTCGGAGTGTGATGTAAAGTAAAACAGTAATTGGGACAAGTCTGAAGCATGTTTTTTCTTTTTTTAAATACTATATTACCCTGACAAGAGCAGATAAAAGATGTATTGAAAAAGTTAAGTGTCAAAAAGCTCATGAAAAAAGCAGCTGTTTGCAAAATGAAGACTATTCTGTACAGTCTGTCTTTGTCAGCTGAGGTGAGAATGAAAGAGTTCTTAACAGCTATGTAGAATCCGTCCTGATGTATGGAAGGGAGTCATGGACAGTGATTAGCTAATAATTGTGTGGAAGCTCCAGATGTGGGGTTTGACAGATGAATGATAATAAGACCATGGACTGATTAAAAAATGTAATGAAAAATGTTTGAAAGAAATTAACCCATGAAGAGATCAAACACATCAGAAGGGGACAATCTGCATTCTTTGGTCACATTGTCAAAAGGGAAAAATTGGAGTACATCATGACACAGGAAAAATTGGAGGGAAAGAGAGGCAAAGGGAGACCAAGAGAGGAGATGCTGAACAGTTTGACATCATCGTATGGAGAAATATTTGTTTGAAAAATGATGAAAATACATGAGACGAAGGCTGTGAATAGGTATGATTACCAATTCCACACAGCATTGACTGTCAGAAGAAGCCTTCCTGAGGATTGAACCCATAACCCACGATTTTTATGGCAAACACTCTGCCTCTCCACCGTTTATGTTATGTATAAAACATTTGTATTAATTTGAAGCTGACTAGTTATATTCTGCATTTGGTTTGATATCTTTTCATGTATTACAGACTACTTCCACTAGAATTTCTTTTTCTCATAATTTCTTTGTTTAATAATTTTCACCTATTGGCTAATTCATCTATTTTGTTCTTTATTTTCAGCTTTGGTACAACTTTTTCCTGCTTACAGTGGATTTCATAACTCAGTCAGCATTGCAGCTTGAAAAATACTCAGCAGCCAAAAGCAGTCAGATCAAAAGAAAGTAAGTTGTACACAACAATGAAGAGAGTAACGTAGATGAATTCTTTGAATGTGTTAGTTTAGAACTTTTACATAAATAAGTCTGAAGTCCATCTCTTCTTCTAAGAAACATTCAAGTCTCTCTGTGCTGTGCCTCCATGGTGTAATGGCTAGATGCTCACCTGAGGAATCGGAAGATCGTGGGTGCAGGTGTGGCACAGTCGTGCCTATACATCCCCCAAGAAATAGATGTGCCTAGTTGGGCCAAGGTGAATGGATACAGTTCGTAGCTCTCTTCAATCATATTTAACAACAAGGCCAGTGATGTAACAATTACACAAGAGCTGGTTTATTCACAATATTCTCGTCACACAGACTTCATAAATTCAATAAGCAACAGTATATGAACACTTCATTATCTTGTTACTGTCTATTCTTATGTCTCTCTACGAGTTCCTTAATCACTGTTCTAGCAAAACTCCAAGTTTAACATATACCTTCTAAACGAAGTACAGCACTAGTTTTTCTCCTGTGGTCTCCCAAGCGGTCCGGTCCTAACTGTCTTCTCAAGCCCCTGGCTCTGACTTTACTCCCCGCTTTCCCGCTTTTTCTGGCGTGCCTTCTCAATCACTCCCCTGTCACCTGTCTTTGGTGGTCACGTTTGGATGAACGTATCTCTTCAGCTAGTCACAGTGCATCTGCTTGCTCACGGGTACTCGTTGAATGTTTCATCCTTCATTGTCAGATGTCATGGCGGTTATCGTTCCGATGTTCTGTATAGCTGGCCAGGCCAGCTTTCAAATCACTGTATTCTGTCATGCCAATGAGTGAGGGATAGGTGTGCTTTTATGCTCCTCTGAAACGTATGCTTTATTCGTTTAACCCCTTTCTGCCTATATTTCATTACACAGGTGTTGATGTAGCTGGACTTTTTTTTTTCAAAAATGGCCTCTTCTCCCAGGTCAACCCAGTCTTAAATAGGTACAAAATACGGTCCTAGAAAGTGAAAAAGGCCAGTGTGTGCTGATCACATCACCAGATGAGTGTTGACTGGTCTATAAAATATAGGTCGAGCCGTATATGCCAATACATCTGAAGTTTTGGAAGAGGGTTCTTTACTTTATTTTGGTTGTTAAATTGCCAGGGATTCAGACATTCTGATTTTTTTCCCTAGGGAAAAAAATAAAGGTCAGGAAACTTTAAAATAGATCTTATATTTTAAGACTAATTATAAATATTTCTAGACACTTATCTGAAGACTTGAAGGGTCATGAGTTTTGATCCATATTGAGGGGGAGTTTGAAACATAGGCCTGGATACCCGTGTCAGCTAAGCCTGAAGTAAGTCCCAGGAAATGTCTTGGAAAATAAAGGTGGCTGGTGTGATGTTGACTACATAATCGCGTGCTGATTAATTTATGAAAACAGTGGTCTAGTGGCAAAAAGAGGATTCTATACTAGTTTTCATTATATTTTTTTCATTCATCTCTATATGTTGTGTTTTTTTATTTAAACTGGCATTTTCAATAAATAAGCAGCATTATTCTTTCGTCAAGTACAAAACTGTGTAGCCACAATAGAGTGTTGGCTAAATGCTCTCTTTTAAAATCTTTATTTTTTTTCCTGAAAATATATATCTTGTGTTTTATTTTGTTCTTTACACTAGCATTTTCAATAAATAAGCAAATTTTTTTTCATTCTATTAAAAAACTGGGTAACCACAGTAAAAGTTCACTTTTAAAGTCTTTATATTTTTTTCATATAATCTCTATGTTTTGTTTCATTTTTAAACTGACATTTTCAAATAAATGAGCAGCATTTTTTTTTCTTCAAGTACAAAACTGGGTAGCCATGGTAGCACAATAGCTTGATGCTGGCCTTCTGTTTTGAAAGTCTTGGTTTTAAATCTGCATTTTATCAGTCAAATTGCTATGAAATTACCTTAACTGTCAGGTCTACCCAGACAGTTCAGGGTACCAAGTAATGTCATGGGATGGAAAGGAAGCTGGCATCATGTTGATCACATCATATTTCAAGTGCTGATTGGTCTATTCTGATATGAGTCTAGCTCCATATGCCTGGATCACCAGGGACATGAACAGGTTTAACAAAAATGTGTTTGAATTGTTTTGGGTGGGGGGGAGCTAACGTAAAATCCCAACATGCACAATCCACGGTGACTGCACTAACCATGCGGCCCTAGATCCTCAGTCTTAAGACCCACCTGTCCTGCACTGCCTTAAAAAGTGGTAAATACAGACAGTTAAAACCATTTTTCCAGACAGTGATAAAATCAAGTCTCAGTCAATTGCATAACTGTTGTCTAGAAAGTGATTATGCTGTTTTCTTCACAGATATAATGATATGAGAATTCCAGTGGGCTTCAGTATATACTCTCTCTGGAGTAATCTTGGTAAGTGTTTCATGTTCAGATACTGGTAAATTGAAAAGATCGTTAACAGTAAGGTTAGTTGTGTATCCTTTACAGGATGTTGCAGAACCAACCCCAACAGCTCCCGGTTGTTATGTGGGTTTTTTTTTTTCTAGGCAAATTTGCTTCCAGTATTAACAGTAAACTAACTAAAAATTGCAATGTATTGTCCCAGAGATCAGACGGAAGACAGATAATTATTTTATGTGGCTTAGGCATTTCGAACGAACTTGGTATTGCCGGGTTTTATCCCAGCTGTAGACAATTTGTCTTGCATTGGTTTCGACAGTGGTACCGAGCGATGACCTTTCAGAAAGCAGTGGCAAACTACTGATCATAAAACTTACCTAGAAAAACTGCAACAGTCAACAACAAAAATACTGGGGTTGGTTCTGCAACGTCCTGTAAAGGATACGCAACTAATTATACCTTTAGGCAGCTGAATATGACTTTAGAAAAACAGATGTATAATGCTATCAGTTTTACTCTTTTATATATTACCGGAGCATTTGAGTTAAAATAGATGGTAAAGAAAGGGGGGGGGGGGGGGGGGGGGGGGGGGGGGGGGGGAGTAAGAAAAAGTGGAAGTATAAAGAGAGAAAAGAACCCAAAAATTTTTTTTAACCATTCATATTTGTGTTGTAACACTTAAGAAGAATGACAGATATGTAAAAGAAGATAAATGTTTCACTGCGTCTTTCTTGGTAATCTGATTCCATAAGGTAAATTTCCAAGGAGAACGCTAATTGAGCTTTTAAACCAAAATTGTGTGGATGGGGTGGGGGAATACAACAAGTTTGAGAACCTAACATCTGGGGGTGTAAACATTATAGGTAACAAAAAGGACCTAAAATAAATGTGTGATGCTGAAAGGGTTGAAAATACTTAAGTGCTTTTGTCATGTGCACAACAGAAACAAGAGAAAACATTGACAGTAAACAGCAACAATTGTTACTGCAGTTGCACCTGACAAGATACAGTGGAATATGCCAGGCAATAAATTGTGCAGTCTATTGTTTGTGTCTTCTTTGTTCAAATTCACAATAGGGAAACATTGTTTTGACTCACTCACTCACTCACTCACTCACTCACTCACTCACTCACTCATCACTCACACTGTGAGTCTTGCCTTGTTTTATTGCTGTGAAAACGAAAAAAAAAGGAACTGTTTTCTTCCCAGTGCTGATTCAGACTGCAGTGAGCTGTCATGGGGAGCAGAAGTTTAAACTCTAGTGGCATGTTTGTTTCAATGACTAATGTGATTCATGTCTATTCATAAGATGTTGATTTATCTGCTTCATTGTTTCCCTTCTTCATTGTAAGAGTGCAGAAATAGTTTTGCAAGTTATATAAAGATTAACTGATCGATATGTAATGAGTTGCTGTATACAGAATGTGTACATTTATGTTTATTTGTTCCTTGACACAGGCCAGAATAAACAACATCTCATGCTGGAGTTGATTGGTCCATTTTTGAAATGCACCATGGTTCCACAGCTTGAACTGAGGAAAGCCACAATCCCAATTTTCTTTGATATCATGCAGTGTGAATATGAGCTTAAAAACCATCTTCGAAGAGTGAGTGAAACAATTATTTCCAAATGCTAAAAGTTAGAACAGTGATATGAAAAATAGATGATTTAGCAAATATAGGATCAGTAGTGGCACCATAAATCAGTAATGAACTGGAGGGAAAGGTGAAAGACTAGAGAGCAAGATGTGAGCAATGATACAAGTGGGAGGACAATATGAAGAGATGGACAGGCAGCCGTCTGAGAGAGTTTACACAACAGGACAAGAAACAGTGAGTGTTGGAGATCCATTGCAGTCAACCTTCACTGTGGAGATAGCACCTGATTGATTTATTGATTTATTGATTTATTGATTGAAATCAGTTATGAAGAGGCAAATATATATTGAAGACATCAGTAATAGATCATGATTATGTCACATTAGAGGCAAAATGAAATAAAATAACAGATCCGCTAAGAAAAACAAAAATTTTAATTCTAATTTATATAGTTTTGAACAAAGAAGACACAAACAATAGATTTCACAATTTATTGTTTGGAATATTTTGCTGTATCTCGTCAAGTGCATCATACTACAGTTACAATTGACAGTAAAGAAGAGAAAACATTGACAGTAAACAGCAACAATTGTTACTGCAGTTGCACCTGATGAGATACAGTGGAATATGCGAGGCAATAAATTGTGCAGTCTATTGTTTGTGTCTTCTTTGTTCAAATTCACAATAGGGAAACATTGTTTTGACTCACTCACTCACTCACTCATTCACTCACTCACTCACTCACTCACTCGCTCACTCACTCACTCACTCACTCACTCACTCACTCACTCACTCACTCACTCACTCACTCACTCACTCACTCACACTTTGCATTTATTTCTGTTTGTCATTCTCTCTTTCTGCTTGCCTCCCCATCACTCCTTTTTTCCAGCACCATTCTGTCTCATCATCTCTATCACCTCTTTTCTGTTGCCCCTTCTCAACAAATACAACTACTGATGGCAAATATTTCATGTATCCCAGGTTGAGGGTCTGATGATTCAAGAACTGGACTCACTTGTCCTAGAACATCATGGAGATGAAGATTACAAAAACCTGTTTCAGTCTATGTAAGTCAAGTTAAGTAAAGGTCAACTTTTGCCATGCCATCAGGCATATTGGGGATATAGGGCTAGACCTCTATTTTATAGATCAGTCAGCACACAGTGGGTGATGTGGTTAACATCACGCCAGCCACCTTCACTTTCTAGTTTATGTAAGCACTCAAATTAAATTTTTTTTGCTGCTGCTACAGTCAAGGTTAGCCGGCATTACCCCTTGAACCATCCCCCCCCCCCCCCCCCCCCACTGTTTTGGAAAATATTATGTGGTAAGGTCCCAGTCTTATACATGATGCAACTCTTGAACTTTTTTTTTTTTCAACAGTCCGTCATAGAAATTGAACATTAGTACTCAAGGATCATAAAACAAAAGCATTTACTAACTTCTAAGCCACCAACCTGCACTGTGTATGCACAGCAATTTGTAATGTCATGGTCACAGCAGTTTACCAAGTACACAACAAGCAGTGACTGATTAACATTCAAGCCCTACCAGGACATCACACCAAGCCGTAAACAAGGGGTGCCACAAAGTGCTACCATTTGGATGAGGGTACCCAGGAAGAGATCACAGTTTATAGCCGGTATTACCCCCTCCAACCATTCCCCCCCCCCCTCCATCCCCAACTGTTTATATTAGGACCCCGACCACAGTCAGGGTGGAGCTTTAAAACATCAGAACAATTGCATCCCGTATTGGGACGGCAAATAACACAACACACACGACAAGCAGTGACAGTTTCTCTCAGTAAAATAAGTAAGGTATGCTTTTTTTCATATATTGAGGAATAGAGGATATATAATGCCAGTCCTATATGATTTTTACAGACTTTTAATATCACCACTAATTACTGGCACCTTGAAGGCTAATATACTGAAATGGTTGGGGCATGAGAGAGAACAGCAGATAACAGAGAGACAAAACTGCGTACACAGTAGCATTCAATAGGAGTAGACTACAAGTGAGACCAATAAGAGTGTGGAAAGATAATATACAAGCAGACTAACAAACCCTTGGAATCACCAGCTGGAAAGAGAATGCTAGTCACAGAGATGAATGGAGGTGAGTGATTTACTGCAGCAATGAACCTCAGAGTCTTGGAATGCAGAAGACAAAGAAGATTTTCTGGGAATTGTTGTGAGGGAAAAAGTGACGAAGAAGGCTATTGATATATGCATATCCTATGCAACTTAGCCTAGAATATGTGAAAGCCTCAACCAACCCACTAGCAGTATCTTCCATGGCTTTACTTTTACTAGGGGCCTATCTTTATGGTTATTTTTTTTAAATTAGTAACTTTTGAACTTGTCTGTGAATTATGCAGTGTATTATTTCTAGTTTGCATCACTTTTAAGAAATATTTAGATATTGTATTTTCATTTAATAAAAATTAAGATATAATTGCCTCATAAATTAATTAATTATTACAATATTATTACATCATAATTTTAATCAATATTAACATATTAAGAAACTAGCATTATTCACCAGACTGCTAGAGAAAATCCAGACCACACCACAACTGCAAGAAGAAGGAAAGCGGTTCATTTTCTCGCTCACAGATTTATTAGAGAGACTTCTACATTATAGGTAAGTTTTGTGTTTTATTCCTCATTTGTTCCGAATAAGCTCATGTATAATCCTCCTATCTCAAAAGCGCTTTAAGACTCCGGTTTTATTGTCCATTTAAATCCATCCGAAATCAAGGTTTGGATATCTTTCATGATGAGATGAAGTTTTACGAAGGAGAAGGTGTCGGCCTCACACTTAAACTCCCAACCTGGAGGACTGGGGCGTCTTTCTTTGTCTTTTCTATCTAAGATGCAAACAGAGGGAAATGGAGAGTGAGAAGCAACAACGAAATTCATAATCTGCCTAACCCTACCAGACCTGAGGCCCTAAACCTAACTGCCCACTATTCCTGAGCTTCTGGGCATCAACAAGAAAAACCAACATGATATACAAAAATATTAGTTACATGCAAACAAGTGGTTACAATATGATGACACTTTGAGACATTGTAGAAAATAGGTTTAGCTTTCATCTAGCACCAATATTTAGCCTTTTTGTGCCATTCCACCCAGCAAGATCGGCCTTGTTTCACAAAGTCAGCACCAGATGTTGCTGTTTGAGGAACACACCCCCTTCTCTTACTATCGATCTAGTTTTAAATCTATAATTTTCAAGTTTCTCCTCATCACTCAAGCTCACACTGACTGTGTCACTTAAACTGGGAAACATATTCTTCATGAAATTCAGACTCCTCAGACTCTAAATCAACCAAAGTATCGATAACCTGTTGGTCTGTGAAAAGCCTAGACCTACTTTTTTTCCTGTGGAAGTGCCTGGTTCATCAGCTGCTCGTTTCATTGTGAATTTTCAGAATTTTTTCACGCTCAACCACACAAAGTAAATCCAAACACACGTGGGCAGCAATTCCCATTGACTAACCACGAGGTCTGACCACGATTGGCTAGTTATTTTTAGTTTGTGGCACATTGTTTTCACATAGTACACAAAGTACCAACTATGAGGGACCCCTGTTTAGCAGCAGTTTAGGAAATTACCGTAGTAGCGGGACATTGGTCTGGTAGAGTTAAATCACCATTGATCATGAGCATCATGAGAGATAATAGACTGAAATGGTTGGGGCAGATTGAGGGAATGTCAGATGACAGAGAGGTAAAATATGTATAGGCAAGGGAGCTGAATGGTCGTAGACCACGAGAGAGACCAAAAAGACAATGGAGAGATAATGTCTAAACAGACCTACAAACACTTGGTTCACCAACTGGAAAGAGAAGGCCAACCAGAGAGAGGAGTGGAGGCGGGTGATATTTGCAGATGTGAATCTCAAGGACTTGTAGTGCTGAAGAAGAATAAGAAGAAGATAATCTTCATAAAAGTGGCAATAATCTCTACAGTACTGCCCAAGCTTTGTGCACTGAAGTGGAGGAACTTCATTCCTGACCTTCATTGCCCGTCATCATGGGCTGTGATTCCCATTACTCCCTATAGCACATTGATTTTATTTGATTCAAGAACTGACATCACAGCACTCGGGGCATTCCCATAAGCGCTCCATCCCCATCTTCAGCAGCCAGCGAAGAGTTCCGATACTAATGGTGCCAGTAGCATTCTGATTAAACGTCCGTCTTGCCTTTCCTCTGAGTATCAAGCATCTGCCAGAACCTCTCGTCACTCCCCCCTGCATCAATCTCACCAGACTATAGCACAATAACAGACAAATTATCAAAGATCACTGCAGCAATTACTTCATCCACATAACAACAACCAGAAAACAAAAAAAAACACAACACACACAAATGAACTGAATCTGAAAGGACTACATTATGGTTTGAAATATAATATCAGCATATGTTTTTTATGTGTAGACTTTCCTAGTTTTAGTGCAGTCACTTCATTTCAATTTACTTTACTGAAACAGTTAATAGCAATCTGAAACAGTCCATTTGTGGTGATTTTTTTTTTTTTAAAACCAGGTCTCACTCACTGGGAAAATCTCAGCTCAGTACTACATCATCATCATCATCATCATCAAGCATCCCAGCATTTGTTGGCACCTTTCCGTCTCTCCAAGTTTCTCCTATCTCGGACACATAGTAACAGATGATGGCAGAAGTGAAACAGAAATAAAAAAAAGAATAGGAATGGCCTAAACTATCTTCAATAAGATGTGCAAATTAATGACAGCTAGAGAGAAAAGCAACAAATTAAAAATTAGAACTGTTAAATGTTATGTCTACTCAACCCTGCTGTATGGTGCAGAAACTTGGACAATGAACAAGCACCTAGAAAATTTAACTAAGTCTCTGGAAATGTGGTTATGCAGAAGAATAGGTCACATTTCATGGGGGAAAAACAACCATTACAGAGGTTCTGGAAAGACTACAAATAGAAAGATAATTACTGAAAGAAATAAGAAAAGAGACAATTGAAATACTTTGGCCAAATTATGTCACTGGTAAACCTTAAACACATCATAATTTTAATTAAAATTATTATCTAATGTTAATACAGGCTTTCTTCTTTAAAATTTGAATAATAATAGCTTTATTTTACAGAGACATTATGGACAGAGAAGAACAGAGAGATACAAAGATGTACTGCACATTCAATATTTTGGTAAGAAAATAAGTTTTATATTATCAAAATCAACATCAATGCATATTGGCTCATTCCTATGTGGGCTTAGTCTTTCAATTCAGGTCTTTTCAATCAGTTCCCTTCAAATTGTGAAACTTCTCTATGAACAATTTCAGAGGCAGCATTAACTCGTGTTAACTCAACAGTTATATTGACAAGAAAAATATCTTGCCTTCGCTATGGATTGAGTCTCGGACCACTGCTTTTTAAGTAAACACACTAATGACTTTCTTTCTCGAAGTGTTGAGTTTATTTATTTTTTAATATTCTATATTTATGCTTGTAAATAACTTTTTTTTTTAATTTTGCATAGATTTTGTATAAATTGTAACATATTTTAGGAGTAAAAATTACAAAGTTTAATATATTTTCAGTGTACTTTTTTTAAAAACATAATTATGGTAATCATATTGTTTAATGTATCTCTAAGAATATTTAAAGTATTATTATTATTCTTTTAACATGAATCTGTGTCATTTTATATGACTGAAGTACAATTCACTTTGTAGACAAATTTTTCCGGAGAAGAAAAGTCTTATTTTCTTAATAATACATCTGTTCCTGAACACTAACTCCTGAAAGAACATCCATCGTGGAATGAGATGTGACTGTGATGAAAGAGCAACTTTAACTGAGTGTAGATTCCTGCTACAAAATGTACGGTGCCTTTCTGTTCATGATTCTCTTTGAGAGTGTGCTCCTGCCGACCTGCCAGGCTTGAGGAACAAACGGATGTAGGTGCTCCTGCCGACCTGCCAGGCTTGAGGAACAAACTGATGTAGGTGCTCTTGCCGACTTGCCAGGCTTGGGGAACAAACTGATGTAGGTGCTCCTGCTGACCTGCCAGGCTTGGGGAACAAACTGCTGTAGGCGCTCCTGCCTGACCTGCCAGGCTTGAGGAACAAACTGATGTAGGTGCTCCTGCCGACCTGCCAGGCTTGCTCCTGCCGACTTCCAGGCGACCTGCCAGGCTTGAGGAACAAACTGATGTAGGCGCTCCTGCTGACTTGCCAGGCTTGGGGAACAAACTGATGTAGGTGCTCCTGCCGACTTGCCAGGCTTGGGGAACAAACTGATGTAGGCACTCCAGGCTGAGGAACAAACTGAGGTGCTCCTGCCACCTGCCAGCTTGAGGAACAAACTGCTGTAGGCGCTCCTGCCGACCAAAATCTGATGTAGCCAGGCTTGAGGAACAAACTGCTGTAGGTGCTGCTGTAGGATTAGCTCCTGCTGACCTGCCAGGCTTGAGGAACAAACTGATGTAGGTGCTCCTGCCGACCTGCCAGGCTTGAGGAACAAACTGATGTAGGCGCTCCTGCTGACCTGCCAGGCTTGGGGAACAAACTGCTGTAGGTGCTCCTGCCGACCTGCCAGGCTTGAGGAACAAACTGATTTAGGCGCTCCTGCTGACCTGCCAGGCTTGGGGAACAAACTGCTGTAGGTGCTCCTGCCGACCTGCCAGGCTTGAGGAACAAACTCTGATGACCTGAGGCTTAGGCGTACTCCTGCTGACCCTGCAGGCTTGGGGAACAAAAAACTGCTGTAGGTGCTCCTGCCCTGACCTGCCAAACTGATGTAGGTGCTTGAGGAAGCTTGGGGAAAACTGATTTTAGGTGCTCCTGCTGACCTGCCAAGCTTGGGGAACAAACTGATGTAGGTGCTCCTGCCGACCTGCCAGGCTTGAGGAACAAACTGATGTAGGTGCTCCTGCTGACCTGCCAAGCTTGGGGAACCAACTGATGTAGGGATGTAGTTCTGTATTTTTTTTTTTTTTCGCAATGCAGTTCCTGCCCCTACATAACTCTTAAAATAATATATACATATATATAAAAGGAGTGTAAAAAAACTATAAGAGAGTAGAGTATTAAATATGTATTAGTCACTCATACTGTAACAAGAAAATTGAACATCAACTTGGCTTAAAAAACTTTTCGGTTCATAGGAAAACATCCCTAAAGACCATTTTAGCTTTACGTTCACTTCCTAAACATTTGCACAGGTGCAAACTCAGCCAATAGCATTATATATGTGTCTTGTAAAGAGGTCACTGTAGATATGTCGGAAAAGTAATATTTACGGGAAATAAGTCCCAACTGGAAGTGTTGGTTTTTGCATTTTCTCTGGACCAGAGGGTTAAGATAGAGAAGAATCTCCTCTTCTTTTTACACCTCCTCCACTAAATGTGTATAAAACTTAGAACATTGTATTGCTAAACCTTTATGCTGTTGAACTACCATATAGACAAGCACAAACACAGATATATACACACACACATAACATATGTTTGTATATATAAATTATTACACACATATCTATATATATATATATATATATATATATATATATATATATATATATATATATATATACACACACACAAACATACACATACAAACATAATATCATACATATACAGATATGCGTATATTATTTCTTGAAATTTTGTCTAACCCTCTAATCAGAACTTCTACAAGGACAGCAGACGTGACATGTACATACGTTACATATCTCGCTTGTATGAGCTTCACTACTCAGCATGCAGCTTTGTGGAGGCTGGTCTGACACTGCAGCTGTATGCACAGTTGCTGACATGGTCACACAGTATACACACAGCAGAGATGTCCTACCCAAAGCAGTCAGAGGCAGCAAGAAAGGAGGAACTTTTCTCTCGGATCCTGGACTGTTTTGATAAAGGAAAGGTAATTGTATTTATGATTTCAACTCTGTGTACTTTGATTTAATCCATGTTTAAATATCTGGGAACAACATTCACTGAAGATGGTAAATTGGACAAAGAATGTAACACCCCATGCAGTAGAGCAGACAGGTATTGGGACAGGTTGGCACAAAGAAACATCTCATACAAAGTATATTTAATCGACCTTCTATGCTACCGGTGCCACAACATTCACAACAACAGAAATGAAAATTAGGAACCATAGAAATGAGGTATCTGAGAAGGATTGAGGGAGTAACCAGAAAGAAAAAAAAGGGGGTGGGGGTGAAGTCATAAGAGAAAAACTTGACACAGAACCGATTCTAAATCAAATGGTTTGCCTACTTCGAGACTATGCCTCGTGATGCCATACCATACAAAGCATACACTAAAAGCGGAGAAGAATGTATAGTATTAGGTAGACCAAGAATAAAATATAACATCAGAGAATCTCTAAAACAGCACAGTGTGTCAATGGTCGACTGACTAGAAGAGCCAGAAGCACAACTTTAAATCTCCATTAACATCTGGAGTGGTAAACAGGGAAAGGGAAGGAGAAGCAGAAGTACTTTGATTCTCAAAGTCAGTGGATCCCAGATTTTGTCTTTGTCTCTGACCAAACAGGTTTAAAAGTTGCATGTACAAGAATATTCTGAATGATTGAATTTTTGTATTCATTCATTCTTTCATTCATTCTTCAGGAGACTCAGGCTAAAATCTTTGGTACTAAGATCGCTGTTTTTTTCTTTTATTGGGGGCATAAATAAAATCCTTACCTACTCTTTTAATCTTTAATATTATAGTCAAAGGCCCAAAATTCTCAGGCAAAAATGTCCCCTCTTCTGTAAAATATGGTCACAGAAGGCAGTTAAAGATAGTTGTCTTCAAAGGTCCTTAATTACATCATTCATTTTCTTCTTTTTTGTAGTCTTACTGATACCAGGTCGTAGCCCAGTGTGTGGTTTTTCGGTTTTTGTCTTGGGTGTTTTTGGTGATGGATTTGTCCATCTTTTTGCAGGTTTCTGCTACACCATGTATCTATATATTTCTTGGTCTTCCTCTTGCCTTCCTTCCAGATGTTCTGCAGATCATTCATTATCCCCTATTATGCCTACTTACAAATACGCTTTTTGTTTTTTTGGAGTAACTGTATAATTAAAAAACCTTGATGGTACTTCAAAACTATGTCCACTCAGCCTTGTGTCATCATCATCATCATTGAGAGCCTTGCCGGCTGGCATGGACAATCATGCCTCTCCACAGCTGGATATATCAGTTCGTGTGTTGACACCCCTCCATACCATAACAAAAGGCTGTCAAGAATCTTCTCAAGCTGTCTTCTTCTGTCTCTCTTTCTGCAAATCTGTCCAGTGGTCGCAACATGTTCTATTTTCCCTCTTTTCATAACAAGACCTAAGAATTGTCTGTCTCTTTCTGATGTTTGTGATAAGTTGTTTTTGAACACACCTCTTTCAAAACATCTGGGCTGTCCAAGGAATTCTAAGGATTCTTCTGTAAAATCACATCTCCTAGGCCTCAAGATATTGTTCGGCTTGTTTAATAATTGTCCAGGATTCAGAGCCATATATTAAAACCAGCTCTTTATAGCTTGCAAGGATTCTTCTCCTAATTGCCAGTGACATGGATGTATTGCACAAAATGTTCTTCCTGCAGTTTTGGCCTGTCCTATTCTGTTCTTTATCTCTGTGATACATCTTCCATCAGATGTTATCCATGTGCCTAGATAGTTAGTACTTGTCCTAAAATGACGCCTCTGCCTTTTATTATGCATTTAGGCTATTATACTATTCTTTTCTAGGAAATCACCATTAATTCTGTCTTTCCTTTATTCTGACTGAGGCCCAATTTATCACTTTCTACCACTGCCATGTCTATCCTGTAGTTCTTTCTTTCATATGTAGTCAGGTTAATTGCACATCCTTTACAGGATGTTGCACACTAGTCTCAGCATTTGTTGGCTGTTGGTAGTTTTTTTCTAGGCGATTTTATGTTCAGTAGTTTGCCATTGCCTTGTGAACAGAAGATGTTTCTTACCATTGTCAAAACCAATGCAAAGGGATCTGTTGTGCCAAAATGTCTTCAGCCAAATTGAATCTGGTATTACAGAGTTATAAACTACTTACATAACCCATAAGCCTCTTAGGTATATACAGTTAGTAATGTATGTTAAATGCACATTAACATTTTTATATATTTGAAAATATCCATAGGCTTGGGAGTATGGTATACCACTATGCAAGGAGCTGGCTGATCATTACGAGAAAACATATGAGTACAGAAAGCTTGGGCAGATATTGGTAGGTAATGTGTTCCTTGTGTCTGTCTTGTTATTCTGTGTTTGTCCTTTAAATGGATGGTTGGTATGATGTTGGCACAATGTTTTATGGTTTACAATTAGGCTGTGATATCTTCACCTTTGGACACAATTTATATCAGATTCTCCAACCCTCTTCAGTTATTTCAGCCTCTATCCTTTTTCTCAGCCGTATTTCTATTTTTTAATGTATCTGTTTTATTAGTATATATAATATACTATAATTATATATATATATCTATATATAATATATATATATATATATAATATATATATGATCTATATATATAATAGTTATATAGATATATATATATATATATATATATATATATAAATATATATATTATATATATATAAATATAATATATAGATATATATATATTTTATTATATATATACATATTTTTTTTTTTGTAATAAAAAAACAATTTTGAAATATTTATGTATATATGGTGATTGTGGCTTTGTAGCAGCTAGATGATCGCCTGTGGTTCAGAATGTCCTGGGTTCAGGTCCTGGCAGTAGCAGACTTTTTTTTAAAAATTATCTTGACTGCCAGGTTGACCCAGCCTCGAATAGATACCAGGTAAAATCCTGGGAATTAAAGGCTGCTGACGTGATGCTGACCACAGAACCTACCAAGTGCCGATTGGTCTATAAAATGTAGGTCTAGCCCTATATGCCCAGTACACCTGAAGGCATGGAAAAGTGTTCTTTACTATGTATGTCTGTATCTTTTTTTCTTTTCATTTCTTTATCTTGCTACTTTTTTTATCTAAAGAACTGTCTGTCGAATAGTCCTTCATATAAATTTAACTCAGCGTGGACTCTTATCAGTTGGTCATGTCCCTTTCTGTATTATTTTTTTCTTCTGACTTTCATTTGTCTTTATGTTTTTTCCCTTCATATATCTTGTTATCTATCTCTTTATCTTTCTCTGTTTGCTTATTTTTTTTTTGCTTTTATTTGTCTGAGGCTCAACATGTTGCCTCTTTTGTTTGTTCTTGTTCCCTGTCTCTCTCTGTTGTTTGTTCTTGTTCCCTGTCTCTGTTTGTTCTTGTTCCCTGTCTCTGTTGTTTTTTCTTGTTCCCTGTCTCTCTCTGTTGTTTGTTCTTGTTCCCTATCTCTTATGTTTGTTCTTATTCCCTGTCTCTGTTGTTTGTTCTTGTTCCCTGTCTCTCTCTGTTGTTTGTTCTTGTTCCCTGTCTCTGTTGTTTGTTCTTGTTCCCTGTCTCTGTGTTTGTTCTTGTTCCCTGTCTCTGTTGTTTGTTCTTGTTCCCTGTCTCTGTTGTTTGTTCTTGTTCCCTGTCTCTGTTGTTTGTTCTTGTTCCCTGTCTCTGTTGTTTGTTCTTGTTCCCTGTCTCTCTCTGTTGTTTGTTCTTGTTCCCTGTCTCTGTTGTTTAACAGAAGGATTCCCTGTCAGTGTTGTTTGTTCTTGTTTCCCTGTCTCTTGGTCAACAGAAATGTAACAGTATCATGTCTCTATGACAGTTTATCTGACTCTAAGATATAGGTTCTTGAGCCCTGGAGCACCTAGGAGTGTGCCCCAAGCGCTGCGATCTAATGACAAATTTTGTACAAAGCGTTTTTGTCCATCTACCTGCCTGTGTCTTAGAGTTCTGTCTGTCTGCCTGTCAGTCTGGGTTTTTTTAAATCTCTTCTAGATATTTGTCTGTCTGTTCATCTGCCTACCTTTCTGTCTCTATCTAGATGTTTATATGTTTTTATATCTGTCTGCATGTATGCTTCCCTGTCTGTTTCTGCTTTGTCATGTCTCCCCTCTCACTCTCTCTCTCTCTCTCTCTCTCCTCTTTCTTGGAAAGGATGGAGCTCTCTCTCTCTCTCTCTCTCTCTCATCTCTCTCTCTCAACTCTCTCTCTCTCTCTTGTTTGCTGTAGTGATTCGGTTTTTTTAAATCTCTTCTAGATATTTGTCTGTCTGTTCATCTGCCTACCTTTCTGTCTCTATCTAGATGTTTATATGTTTTTATATCTGTCTGCATGTATGCTTCCCTGTCTAATTCTCTTTGTCTCTGTCTCCCCTCTCACTCTCTCTCTCTCTCTCTCTCTCTCTCTCTTTCTCTCTCTCTCTCTCTCTCTCTCTCTCTCTCTCTCTCTCTCTCTCTCTCACTCTCTCTCTCTCTCTCTTGTTTGCTGTAGTGATTCGGTATTCTCAGTATAAATTTTCATTTGTTTCTCAGCAAAAGCAAGCTTACTTCTTGTATCAGATTTTGGAAGGAAATAAGCTGCGTCAGAAGCCATCATACTACAGAGTGGCATATTTTGGCAACACTTTTCCTACTTACCTCAAGGTTAGCTATTTTTTTGTGTGTGTGTGTATAGCTTTGATTATGTAACAGTTTGATTGAAGTCAGAATCCCCATGCTTTGGCAGTTAATTATAGTTGGGTTGTGAATTGGTGGGCCTCCAAAGTTCTAGGCCACAGGAAGAAGCCAAGGTCGGTTCTCTTCCTCATTGCCTATCTTTCCTATGCAGTTTCCAGAAAATTGCTGACCATTTTTGTGTCATTGTAATGCAGTGCTTACTCCATTGGCTAGCTAGCACAGTCATGTTAATTAAATCTCTAGTATGTTTTTTTCAGTTTTTTTTTTTTACTCCTGTGTATGATATTTGGATGTTGTTGTCCTAATATGTGGAGGATTGAATGTGGATGTGAACGAGTTTTGTGTGATAGTGTGGGACTGTTGTTTCTGCTTGTGTGTATATAGATGTGTGAACTAATGTGTATATGTGGTAAACATAAGATCTGGCTTACAAGTAGATCTGTTGTACAAATCAACTTCAAGATTTTTAGCTCAAAAGGTTGTTAGGCCTATACTTACCTAATGCATGTATTAGTTGTTAAGTAAGTTGATCTCTAGTTTTGAGAAAGCTTTTCAAGTCAAGGCTTGGAAGCTTGACACAATTTACTGTAGATATATTGGCTGCTGTATGCAGACGTGGGAATTAATCTATACAGATTTATTGACCGTTGTATGTAGATTATTAACATCGAAGTATTGTACAGTAAAACGCCTGTATTGATATGATTTCACACTCAGAACAAAGCTTTCATCTATCGTGGTGATGAGTGCCTGAAATTATCTACAATCATGAACCATCTGATGACTGAATACCCATCGGCAAACATACTAACTACCAACTCTCCTCCTGATGCATCTTACAAGCTGGGAGATCATCAGTGTAAGTTTTTGATGTTTACAATACACCCTCCTTACAGAGAGATACATTAATCTCCTTACCAGAGAGCTTGCAAACATTCTCATTGGAAAAGCAAGAACTAATATCAATGACTTCCATTTAGAACATGCTGAAGTGCCACAGACTGTTGGAATGGGTAAATATGGTTTGAGGGCACCATTCTGCATGTCGGCAAGATGTTGTCTATATCTGCCCACTATCTGTAACTCTGTTTCACCAATGTATTTCATGCAACATCTTTTGGTACTGAGTGAGATGAATATATTTTATTTCAGTTAAGGGAAATAATTTCTTTGCCTCATCTGATTCAATTATGTTCCTATATTAGGCACTTGATGAGGTACAGTGAAATATAAAAAGTTAGTTGCGTATCCTTTACTGAACATTGCAATAAAATATAAAAAGTTAGTAGCATTTCCTTTACTGAAATTTGCAGTGAAATATAAAAAGTTAGTTGCATATACTTTACTGAACATTGCAGTGAAATATAAAAGCAGGATCGTAACCTCAGGGACATTCTAGTCAAGAGTTAGTTATGTCCCATGTGTGACCCCCACTTCGGCACTGTCTCTTGCCACAGACCTATATGCAGGACCTGTCCATATGTGATCAAGGTGGCTAGTCTAGAATTCCCTAACATCACCTTCCACACACATTAAGCAATCTATTGTACCAGCCGCAATGTCATTTATGCCATCAAGTGCAAGAGATGTGGCAAGAAATACGTTGGTGAAACAGGTCTACGGCTGGCTGACAAGTTCAGACAACATCTTTTGGATGTGCAAAGTGGGGCTCTGAAACCAGTACCGTTGCACAATGCACTTCAATTCCAAGGATCACCAAGGTGTCCACGATATGGAGGTGACAGCAATTAAATCCAGCCACTCCAGCGACAGAGTCTGCAAGTCTCTTGAAAATCGCTTTATTTATACTCTGGGGACTTTAACATCCTCTGGACTGAATTGCCAACACAGTTTTATTTAAACTCCCAGGGGAGTTTTATCTCTATCCCCCTAGTTATGGCCCCTGGTACTCCAAGGGGTATTTATTCCCCTAGCCGACACATGTAGGCATTCTGCTGAGAAACCACCAACCCGGCTGCTTCAAGATACCAGCTAAGTGATTTTGTGCATCTGTGTAGTATTGTTTAATTTGTATGTGCTGATGAAGGCTCCATAGCCGCAACGTTCACATTTTGTTTGTATTCGTTATATTGTGAAGTTTGCTAATTTACTTTTCATTCGGTTTTATATCTTTTCTTGAGTGCCTAAGCCACAGACACAGTGAAAAAGGACAGGCAATACATTGAGCGGTCTGTTGTTTGTGTCTTCCTTGTTCAGATTAACAGTAGGACACATTTTATCTAGACAATTGTCATAAACCATGCAACATTTTTGTGTTTGTTTTATGAAAACTTATCTTATGCAGATATCCAGATTGTCAGTGTTAAGCCAGTCGCCCCTGAACGGCCAGAGTTTGCAGGCAAGGATGTGCCCAGTGAAATCACTTCTTTCTACTACGATAATGAGGTTGATATGTTCCAGTTTGATAGGCCATACCACAGGGAAGGAAAGGATAAAAACAATGAATTTAAGGTTTGCATTTTCTGTATATTTTATGTGTGTCAGCAGGTCTTTCTTCCTTTTTTTTTTTTTTGCCACCTAGAAAAAAACAAAAACAAGGTTTCAGTACTCACCACAGTGTCTTTATTAAAAGGTGCCAGTACTCACCACAGTGTCTTTAAAAAAAGGTGCCAGTACTCACCACAGTGTCTTTAAAAAAAGGGTGCCTGTACTCACCACAGTGTCTTTAAAAAAGGGTGCCAGAAGTCACCACAGTGTCTTAAAAAAAAAATGCCTGTACTCACCACAGTGTCTTTAAAAAAGGGTGCCAGAACTCACCACAGTGTCTTTAAAAAAGGGTGCCAGAACTCACCACAATGTCTTTAAAAAAAGGGTGCCTGTACTCACCACAGTGTCTTTAAAAAAAAAGGTGCCAGTACTCACCACAGTGTCTTTAAAAAAGGGTACCAGAACTCACCACAGTGTCTTTAAAAAAGGGTGCCAGAACTCACCACAGTGTCTTTAAAAAAGGTGCCAGTACTCACCACAGTGTCTTTAAAAAAAGGGTGCCTGTACTCACCACAGTGTCTTTAAAATATGGTGCCAATACTCAAAACAGTGTCTTCAAAAAAAAGGGTGCCAGTACTCACCACAGTGTCTTTAAAAAAAAGGGTGCCAGTACTCACTACAGTGTCTTTAAAAAAATGTGCCAGTACTCACCACAGTGTTTTTAAAAAAAGGGTGCCAGTACTCACCAGAGTGTTTTTTAAAAAAGGTGCCAGTACTCACCATAGTGTCTTTTTAAAAAAGGTGCCAGTACTTACCAGAGTGTTTTAAAAAAAAGGGTGCCAGTACTCACCACAGTGTATTTAAAAAAAGGGTGCCAGTACTCACCAGAGTGTTTTTTAAAAAAGGTGCTAGTACTCACCATAGTGTCTTTTAAAAAAGGTACCAGTACTCACCACAGTATTGTTTTTAAAAAAGGGTGCCAGTACTCACCATAGTGTCTTTTAAAAAAAGGTGCCAGTACTCACCACAGTGTCTTTAAAAAAAAGGGTGCCAGTAATCACCACAGTGTTTTTAAAAAAAGGTGCCAGTACTCACCACAGTGTTTTTAAAAAAAAATTGTGCCTGTACTCACCACAGTGTCTTTAAAAAAAAGGTGCCAGTACTCACCAGAGTGTTTTTTTTAAAAAGGTGCCAGTACTCACCATAGTGTCTTTTAAAAAAAGGTGCCAGTACTCACCACAGTGTTTTTAAAAAAAGGGTGCCAGTACTCACCACAGTGCCTTAAAAAAAAGGGTGCCAGTACTCACCACAGTGTCTTTAAAAAAGGGTGCCAGAACTCACCACAGTGTCTTTAAAAAAGGGTGCCTGTACTCACCACAGTGTCTTTAAAAAAAGGTGCCAATACTCAAAACAGTGTCTTCAAAAAAAGGGTGCCAGTACTCACCACAGTGTCTTTAAAAAAATATGTCAGTACTCACCACAGTGTTTTTAAAAAAAAGGTGCCAGTACTCACCAGAGTGTTTTTTTAAAAAGGTGCCAGTACTCACCATAGTGTCTTTTAAAAAAAGGTGCCAGTACTCACCACAGTGTTTTTAAAAAAAGGGTGCCAGTACTCACCACAGTGCCTTAAAAAAGGGTGCCAGTACTCACCAGAGTGTTTTTTAAAAAAGGTGCCAGTACTCACCATAGTGTCTTTTAAAAAAGGTACCAGTACTCACCAGAGTGTTTTTTAAAAAAAGGGTGCCAGTACTCACCACAGTGTTTTTAAAAAAAAGGGTGCCAGTACTCACCATAGTGTCTTTTAAAAAAAGGTGCCAGTACTCACCACAGTTTTTTTTTAAAAAAAGGTGCCAGTACTCACCACAGTGTCTTTAAAATAAGGGTGCCAGTACTCACCACAGTGTTTTAAAAAAAAGGTGCCAGTACTAACCACAGTGTTTTTAAAAAAAATTGTGCCAGTACTCACCACAGTGTCTTTTAAAAAAAATGTGCCAGTAGTTACTTCAGATTGTGTTTAAACAAAGGTACTAGTACTCATCACAATTTGTCTTTAAAAAAAGATGCCAGTACTTACCATAAAGTATCTATTGCAGTATTGCTAAAAAATGATCCCTAAAAAGGTGTTGGTACTGTGCACTGTACCGAAAGAAAAAAGCTCTACATGGCAGCATCTGCAACCTAAGGGTTATGAATACAGTTTAATAATTTTGACACACAGGGTTCAATTCACCTGCAGACAATTTAGCGGAAAATCTTTGTGCTGATTTCCACAGTAGTATGAATGTTAATCATTCAAAAAGCAGTGGTGAACTACTGAGCATAAAATTACCTAGTAAAACCAAAGTCAATCCTAGGATTTATTTTCCTGTAAAGGTTATGCGTCTGACCTTTTTTTCTTAAATATTGTACATAGCGAGGGTCAGCATCTGTTGTTTAGGTGTTGCAAATGTGCTTCATAATGCCGGGGTGCCACGTTCAATCCCAACTATGGTACCGAGAGCTGAATATTCAGAAAACAATAGCAAACTACTAAATGTAAAATTTGCCTAGAAAAACCACAACAGCCAAAAAATGTTGGTGTTGGTTTTGCAATGTCCTATAAAGGATATGCAACAAACATTCACATAGTGAGGAGATAGGCAATGCCAAATAGATCTCTTGTTGGCACTGTCAAGTAGATCACTTTTTGACACTGTCATGCTGATCTCTTGTTGGCAGTGTCGAGTAGATCTCTTGTTGGCAGCGTCGAGTAGATCTCTCATTGGCACTGTCAAGTAGATCTCTCATTGGCACTGTCAAGTAAATCTCTTGTTGGCACTGTCAAGTAGATCTCTTGTTGGCACAGTCAACTAAATCTCTTGTTGGCATTGTCGAGTAGATCTCTTGTTGGCAGCGTCGAGTAGATCTCTCATTGGCACTGTCAAGTAGATCTCTTGTTGGCACTGTCAAGTAGATCTCTTGTTGGCACTGTCAAGTAGATCTCTTGTTGGCACTGTCGAGTTGATCTCTCATTGGCACTGTCAAGTAGATCTCTTGTTGGCACTGTCAAGTAGATCTCTTGTTGGCACTGTCAAGTAGATCTCTTGTTGGCACTGTCAAGTGGATCTCTTGTTGGCACTGTCAAGTAGATCTCTTGTTGGCACTGTCAAGTAGATCTCTTGTTGGCACTGTCAAGTAAATCTCTTGTTGGCACTGTCAAGTGGATCTCTTGTTGGCACTGTCAAGTAGATCTCTTGTTGGCACTGTCAAGTGGATCTCTTGTTGGCACTGTCAAGTAGATCTCTTGTTGGCACTGTCAAGTAGATCTCTTGTTGGCACTGTCAAGTGGATCTCTTGTTGGCACTGTCAAGTAGATCTCTTGTTGGCACTGTCAAGTAGATCTCTTGTTGGCACTGTCAAGTAGATATCTTGTTGACACTGTCAACTAGATCTCTTGTTGGCATTGTCGAGTGGATCTCTTGTTGGCACTATCAAGTAGATCTCTTGTTGGCACTGTCAAGTAGATCTCTTGTTGGCACTGTCAAGCAGATATCTTGTTGACACTGTCAACTAGATCTCTTGTTGGCATTGTCGAGTAGATCTCTTGTTGGCAGCGTCGAGTAGATCTCTCATTGGCACTGTCAAGTAGATCTCTTGTTGGCACTGTCAAGTAGATCTCTTGTTGGCATTGTCAAGTAGATCTCTTGTTGGCACTGTCAAGTAGATCTCTTGTTGGCACTGTCAAGTAGATCTCTTGTTGGCATTGTCAAGTAGATCTCTTGTTGGCACTGTCAAGTGGATCTCTTGTTGGCACTATCAAGTAGATCTCTTGTTGGCACTGTCAAGTAGATCTCTTGTTGGCACTGTCAAGTGGATCTCTTGTTGGCACTGTCAAGTGGATCTCTTGTTGGCACTGTCAAGTGGATCTCTTGTTGGCACTGTCAAGCAGATATCTTGCCCTGTAACACAATTTGAGGGTTAGCTTACACTTTATTAATGCTTCCTTCATCTTAAACCTATGATCCCACCTGTATGTTAATAGTGTCCTGTGGAAAGTAAAGAATTGTAACTTATAAGAGGTAACTAAGAGTTTTTCTTTGTGTTGACTACCTCATCCCAGAGAGGCAACTAAGAGTTTTTCTTTGTGTTGACTACCTCATCCCAGAGGGGCAACTAAGAGTTTTTCTTTGTGTTGACTACCTCATCCCAGAGAGGCAACTAAGAGTTTCTTTGTGTTGACCACCTCATCCCAGAGAGGCAACTAAGAGTTTTTCTTTATGTTGACTACCTCATCCCAGAGAGGCAACTAAGAGTTTTTCTTTATGTTGACTACCTCATCCCAGAGAGGCAACTAAGAGTTTTTCTTTGTGTTGACTACCTCATCCCAGAGAGGCAACTAAGAGTTTTTCTTTGTGTTGACCACCTCATCCCATAAAAAAAAATCTTTAGCCATTAAAACCAAACAACTTTGAATAATAGAAAGGTGGCTTGAGTTGGTTGAGAGGCTCTGCTACACTGGAGAGTAAATACCAAAAGAAGAAAAAGGGACTCCTGAGGCTCACTGGTGCCATGTTTTTCTGCAGATTAGTACCAGCTTATAACAACAACAAAGACCACCCAGTTATACGGTAGATACACTAGTAACTACAGAAAGAAATTGAATGGGTGTTAACACAGAGCTTCCATGACTTGGGTAAAGATTGTAAGTTTATAACATCATTTCCTGTAAAGAATGACCTGCTAACCACACTTCTGAGGACAAACACAGAACTATAGCTCCACTATATCTTTCCTTTACCAGACATTGTGCTTGGAAAGGACCATCATGCAAACAAGCTACAAGCTGCCAGGAATTCTCAGATGGTATGAAGTAACCAGCACCAAGGTTGTCCATCTTGGACCAGTGCAGACTGCTTCAGATACAGTCAAGCAGATGAATGCGGAGCTGAAATCCAGCTCAGAGAATGCTGAGGCAGATCCAGAACACTGCTTGAGGCATTTGGAGATGAGGCTGCAGGGAGTCATCAGTGGGGCTGTCAATGGTGGCATTCCCAAGTATCAAGAGGTGGGTCTGATAAGACTGATTGTCTCTGGTTTCATTGTTTTTCTTATTTCTTTCAGTGCCAGACAGCTCTTCTTCTTCTTCTTCCTCATCCTTCTTTTTCTTCCTCCTGCTCCTCCACCTTATTCTTATTTTTCTGCTGCTGCTTCTTATTCTTCTTCTTTTCTCCTTCTCCTTTGGGAATTTCCCTGTAAACTCATGTGGGAAATCTTGGATGTTTGTCCACTTCTGGACTTGGGTCTTGTTGCAGAACTGGAGGGTTGCTTACACATACATTTTTCTGATCTGGTTTATTTGTATGCAGATTGTTGGTTCCTAGCTCTCATGCAGACGCATGCAGACTTCAAAAGAAACAGTGATCCTATTTATGTTGGCCAGACTCCTGGTTGTTTCTAGGATGACCACAGAAAGGTGAAAATATGTCTTGACCAGTATGACCCCTGGTCTTGCTGCATCACCATGTGTGGTTCAGCACCTTTGTATTCCTGGCAACTCAAAATACATTCTTTGTTTTACTTTTTTTTTTTTTAATTGTTATTTTTTGTTTGTTTTTATGACGGATATACAATCAGAAAGTTACTGGTACCATGGGAATTGGAACTCTTCACTTGCTGCTGAAGATGGGGACCGAGCACTTATTGAAGTGTCCCGAGTGCTGTGATGTCAATTCTTAATTCAACATTCTACATTCAACATTTTTTTTATGGTCCTTGTTTCTTTAGCTTTCTCTCACATTCTTCGGTTATCCTCCGAATAACGATCCCAAATTATCAAGGCTGAAAATATAACCTAACAGGGCCTCAGTCACATGTCAATTGCGGACTTCTGGCGACTTAAATTGCGAATTACTGCCACCACCGAGAGAATCTCCTACGCCGCTATGTGCGGTTTGGATCGGGGCTAAACTAGATGGCTGGGACTCACGAGCAGCAGCTACCGCATCTCCTGCAGCTTCCTTCATTTTATTTTCTCGTGAATCCCAGCCATCTAGTTTAGCTCCGCTCCACACCTTGCGTAGCGGCATGGGAGATTCTCTCGGTGGTGGCGGATTGTAGCCGGAAGTCCTCAATTGACATGTGACTGAGGCCCTGTTAGGGTATATTTTCGGCCTCTATAATTTGGGACCGTTATTCGGACGAAAGCCCATTCTTCTGTTACCTTATCCAATTCCATCTCATTTTTACTATAACCCATTTTGTCATAAAGCTGTATATTTCATTTTCATAAGACTTCAAATGTAAGGTACAGACACTTTAGGATAAACAGTGTTGAAGATACAACTGCCTCATCCCGAAAGATGGTGGCAGTGAATCCACATCACTAACCAGAATGGCAGACTTGGGAATTAAGATCGGCACAGCAAAAAATGAGACGCACACCAGACACGCCAGAAGACTTGTTAATCAACATAGAACTGGTACTATTAGCCATCGGACATTGGGGTTCATACTGAGGGGAGGATCTGAGCACCTATGGACATGTCCGGAGTGCAATGAGGATAACCCAACTAACTAACTAACTAACTAACTAACTAACTAACTAACTAACTAACTAACTAACTAACTAACTATCTAACTAACTAACTAACTAACTAACTAACTAACTAAACTAACTAACTAACTAACTAACTAACTAACTAACTAACTAACTAACTAACTAACTAACTAACTAACTAACTAACTAACTAACTAACTAACTAACTAACTAACTAACTAACTAACTAACTAACTAACTAACTAACTAACTAACTAACTAACTAACTAACTAACTAACTAACTAACTAACTAACTAACTAACTAACTAACTAACTAACTAACTAACTAACTAACTAACTAACTAACTAACTAACTAACTAACTAACTAACTAACTAACTAACTAACTAACTAACTAACTAACTAACTAACTAACTAACTAACTAACTAACTAACTAACTAACTAACTAACTAACTAACTAACTAACTAACTAACTAACTAACTAACTAACTAACTAACTAACTAACTATCCGAAAGAGTGTATGGTAGCTCTTTTTTTCTTCTCTTTATTTCTTTTTCTAAATATTGTAATTTTAACTTATATGTAGGTTTATTTATGCTCATGCTTTATTTAAAAAAACCAAAAACTACAGTTGTTAAGCTATTCACAGAAAGGAAATGGGCTGTCTCCACAAGGTCACCAACAACACTAGATGAGACTGGGTTATAAATACCAGCATTAGAGAGAAAATTGGAATAAGACCATGTCTGGATTACATTGAAGATAAAGAATGAAATCGTTTGGCCATCTAGTGAGACGCAGCCAGACAAGACTGCAAATGAGACTTTTTTACAGTAAAATGTCTAGGAGGAAGGCGAGGGGAAGACCAAGAAAGAGATAAATAAATGGTGTAGATGAAACCTGTGAAAAGTTGAACACAACCATCACTTAAGCCACCCGAGAAGCGCAAGACAAATACAGAAAACCACAACACTGGGTTACAATCTGGTAACAGAGAGATGACACAAGAAGAAGAAGAAGAATAAATGTGTCTAAGTGCTAGTTAATATCTCTTTCATTGTGTTATTCGTGACTGTATCACCATGGATAAAATATTGTTACCAATTAGTTTTGCAGCTTCATGAAGCTAAAATAGGAATATATTGATTTTATTTTTATTTATTATGTTGAACAAACTTAATTTTTACCATTAATCTGTTTCTTTTCTCCTGTCTTTAAGGCATTTTTCAATAAAGAGTACATTGCTAATTATCCTGATGAAACACCTTACATTGAAGAACTGAAGTCAGATATCCTTGAACAGGTTAGTCAAACTGCACCAGCAAGAAAGTTGAAATAAAAATGTTGCAATCATGAAAGTTTGAACAACAGATCAACATCATATCACACAGGTGGTAACCTATAAGTGCTCTGTTCTTAGTCTAACTCAGGTCTGAGTCTGAAAAAGCTCAGCACAGTGCACAGGCTCTGTAGCACCTGTTAGGGTTAAAATACTTTTGGGTAGACTTTTGACTCCAAACTTTGCCTGGGCAGCCCCGTTAGGCTACTCTTTTTGATTTCCATCTGCCAAGGGATTTTTTATGTGTGCAACAATGCACATGGGCGTCCAATCTCACTATCCAGAGACCAAGGGAATTACTAGAAGTCCAAGTCTGTGTGAAATAATCCCAGCCCTTACTGGGGATTGAACTCGGACCCTCTAGCACTCGAGGCGGACACCATGCCTCGAGACCATGCAGCCACTATTGAAATCATGAATCTTTCCCTTGACAACATATGGATGTGAGTCATAGACTGCTACTTATTAAAGAAATAATTTTTAGCTTTTGAACTGAAGTGCTACAGAAAAGTTCTTATAATACCATGGACCAAGAAGAAGAAAAACACAAACATCTTACATGATCTGAGTGTCGAGGAGAATTGACTCATTAACAGCATCTTTTCCTGAAAGCTGAGATATTTTGGCCATGTTAAATGTCATAGTGGCACGGAGAAAATATTGATGGAGGGTACAGTTTCCGGGAAACGAGGCAAAGGCAGATCTCCTTCAAGGTGGATACAAGATATTGAAAATGCATTGGCTATGAAGTCACATAGGGTTGGAGAATAGGCTAGAGAAAGAGAGAGACTTTCAGGTGTGCTTTGACAAGAGTGATGTTCTGTAAAGTGCCTGCTGATTTGATGCTGAGACATTATGAACAAATGATCGATTTTCATGGCTATAGGTATATTAATTATTTGGTAAGTAAAATATAAATGTCAAGGACCGTTTTCCATAATTCAGGCACATTGGGCATATAGAGTTAGACCTATGTTTTGTAGACTAATCGGCACTCGGTGGTTGATGAGGTCAGCATCACGCCGGGTGCCTTTATTTCCCAGGACTGAACCTGGTACCCACTCAAGACTGGGTTGACCTGGGAGCTAGAGTCATTTTAAATGGGTCCCCAGAACCCACACAGTGATTTCCATACCTGATACTGCCAATTAAGGTAATCCAATGTTTCACTCTGCTAAATAGAGATCATTTCAGACCTAATACTACTAACCTGGCAAATATCCTTGACGGATATACAAAGTATTACCCTGATGTACCTGCTGTCTGTGGTGGGTTTAGAGCAAAATGTATAGAGGAATCTTTTGCTCTTCAACCCTCTGTATGAAGCTTTGGCTGCAGGTAAGAGTCAGAGGTTGAAAAGAGAAAAAAATTGGGAATGGCTCAAGCAGAAGACACAATAAGACAAGTTTGCATGCTGGAGAACATTGAGCGAGGAGAGGAGTGGGTCAGAGTACCAGTGAAAAAGTCTGACCACTGTTGGGTTATGATCATATCGGGCCGGGAGCACAGAGTGGCCAGCGGGTGCTTCGAAGGTGGATGTCGAACAGCTTATTAACGACAGTTCACACCCAGGTGATCTGATTATCTATACAGATGGTTCAGTGTTGAGAGTAAAGAGAAGTGCTTCTGGGTTCGTAGTGAAAGCCAGAGGAAAATCTTTAGTGCAAGACAGCCTAGCATACGACACCACAACATCTGGCATGAGAATGGAGGTGGAGGCAGTAACTGCAGCTCTCTGGTGGCTACAGAACAAAATGCATTCACATGTTGTAATTGTACCAGACTCTGAAAGCATGCTCAGAAAGGTGAAGACAGGGATGCTTTGAGTAGAGTGGAAAGCTTCACTGGAAAGGTCATGGGTAATGAGCATACTTTGGATCTTTTTTTCAAGGTCATGCCAGCGTGGGGGGTAATGAACAGGCAGACAGATTGGCTGGATCTGCACTACTAGGTGGTGAATTGATACATGACAAAGCAGATGTGGTCATATTGGAACAAGCAACTAAATCAGTAGAGAAACAAGATTATAATAGCCTGGAGAGAATGAGGCACCTGGGTGTAACCAGAGGGTCTGGGTGGCTCACTACACTCAGAGGCGGACAAAAAACTAGATTATGATCAGTACCATCAGTATTACAACTCTGCGCTGGCTGCTGAAAATGAGGACGGAGCACACATAAAATGCCCTTAGTGCTGTGATGTCAATTCTTGTGACTAAATTCAACTCCTGCTCTTTAACAGTTAAAATAATAGGTGTGTGAAACAAAAACAGTTTATTATAATGTCATGACACTTTCGACATTTTAATTTTTTTTTTCCTAAACCAGATTAAGCTGTTAGAACTTGGCTTGTCTATCCATGGAAAGCTGGCAAATTCACAGATGAAACCCTTGCATGACAGTTTGGTTGACATGTTTGTGAAGATGAAAAAGAGCATGGGCATTCAGGTATTTAGTTTAAATATACATACAATAATTTTGCTATCATGCAGAATATATATTGTTTGTCTGTATGCCTTGTTTATTCATGACTCCTGCTCTACATTATGTCGTCTGTATATCTTCACATGCATATGTATGTTACCCTACTCGTTATTGCTTGATTCATTCATCTTCATGGCTCTCAATCATATATTACCCCACTTGTCAATACTGGATTCATTTATCTTCATAGCTTTTCTGTTTTTTTTAATACATTTTGTTTCATACTTTCTCATTCATTTACACATCATCTGTGTATCATCCCGCTCATTCATACATATCCTTTCATCTGCATGTCTTCCCTACTTGTATATTCTCTCACTCAGTTATGCATCTTCCCACTCCATCTTAATTCCATTGCACTCATATTTGTTTTCTACACATCTGCATTTCTGGCTTACATCTGCATTGTTTCCTGTAACCCATTTATTATCCCACTCATCAATGCCTTTTCACTAATCTGAATGACTTTGATACATTTACATATTTGTTCACTCATTCACTATCCAACTCATTTATGCCTGTTAAGTTGTTTCCCTGTATTCAGATATCTTTTAACTCATTTATATGTTTGGCTACTAACTTATGCCACATATCATCCCATTGATTTATGCCTTCCACTCATCTGCATGTCTTTCCTACATCTGCAGAAATACCTTCTGATTCATGTATCCTTCTAATTTATGATTTGTCACTTGTTTGCTTGTATTTTTCTATCTCATCACTCATGCCAATTTGTGTCCACTTATTTATAATTCTTCACTTATCGTTCCTTTGTAGCATATAAAGTCATCCCTATGGAATGCTTTTTTTTGTTTGTTTGTTATTTAAAGCCCCACCCTGGCTTTTGCCGGTGCCCTAACTATAGCCGGGCCATAAATATGGCCTAAGCCATAGATATGGCCTAATGGCTGAAAGGGATTTCTGGGACCTCTCCACGGGTGATCCTCATCTGCATGGTAGCACTTTGTGTCCCCGGGTGTTAATCGCATGTGTGATGTCCTGGTCGGGTACAACCGCCTACCTACCTACCTATCCTTCCTTTAAAACCAGTTTGTGCCACACGTCACATAATTACATGACAAAACATGTCATAGTCATTCATAAGTGCTGACCAGTGAATAAAAGAGCATGTGTGTATCTCCCCACGATTCATAGATTCTGTTTCAGACCATTGGAAAAATAACTGGGTTGATCCAAAATCCACTCAAAGAAGTTTAGAGAGCAATGATTCAGTTTCTTTTATTTGAAAGATGTCGACCAGGAATATTGCAGGCAGCATTTGGTAACACGTGTGTGTTAAAGATAACAGTGACAGACAGGGCGTGAATGTTTCAGAAAAGACTTGAGTTCATGACAGATTATCTACGGCTGGATCAAGCACACATTGTTGCAACAGAAAAAAAAAATCCACCAAAAGTGATGCAGCAATACAGGTGAACCGTTTGTCAGTTGAGGCAATTCAGAAGTTTGTTCATAAGAAACTGCAATATCGGCTGTTGTGTTCACAATGGGTACCATAGATGTTGACGTGGTAAACACTTGGTTCAGTGAGCAACCACAGTTGTTTTTTTTTTTTTTTTTTTTGCAGATGGTATCACGTATTCACCACTTACTAAAGAAATGGGATGCTTTCCTAAATGTGATAGTGACTTTTTTTTGTTGTGTGTGGGATTATACAGTGATGTGTAATTAGGTCACTACTTTTTCTTGCTATCTTTTCTAGAGACAATCTTTAATGATGACATTTTAGGATGTTTGTGTTTTTTTTTTTTTTTTTCAATTTCAAAACAAACAAATTAAAGTCAAAAAATTCTTCTCATCTCCAGAATTTGCCACCAAGGAATCGCGGGAGCACTGTTTCTGTAGACTCTGGAAGTCAGAGTGTGGGTGCACCATCTCAGATGTCTAGTGAAAGGTACATTTAATTTGTCATTTTTATCTGTATTTATTTGATGAGTACTGATTCAGAAAAAAGAATATGTTTTCTATAAACATTTGTGCAGCTCTATGGATTAGATGTTAGGAAATGTCTTTCACAATCCTCGATGTACCAGGGTTTGATTTCTCCAGTGGGTGGTTTGTTAATTTTTAACATTCAGCTTCAGATCATTAATTTTCTTAAGGTGTGTGGCAAAACTGAAAACAGCAGCATAAGAGACACAATCAGTTGTTTGTTTATGTTCCCATAATAATGTTCTGTAATATTTAATATTGCTCCCGGTTTGGTTCCGGTTGTGGTTTGGTTCAGGTTGTGGTTTGGTTCAGGTTGTGGTTTGGTTCCGGTTGTGGTTTGGTTCCGGTTGTGGTTTGGTTCAGGTTGTGGTTTGGTTCCGGTTGTGGTTTGGTTCCGGTTGTGGTGGTTCTGGTTCCAGGTTGTGGTTTGGTTAGGGTGGTTTGGTTCCTATTGTGGTTTGGTTCTAACCTTGTGGTTTGGTTCTGGTTCTGGTTTGGTTCAGGTTGTGGTTTGGTTCTGGTTGTGGTTTGGTTGTGGTTTGGTTCTGGTTGTGGTTTGGTTCAGGTTGTGGTTTGGTTCTGGTTGTGGTTTGGTTCTGGTTGTGGTTTGGTTCCGGTTGTGGTTTGGTTAGGGTTAGCTCTTATTCTAACCTTAATCTCAAACAATATTAAATAGTAAAGATTATTATTATGTGAACTTAAAAACTGGATTGCTTCCTGTAGGGTCAGCATTTAAAGTATATTTAACTTATATATTGCGTCTCTTAGGGTCACCATTTACAGCTTTGCCAGGTTTCTATCTGTATTATTTTATGCTAATATAGTAGTTTGATGTTTGATCATTACTTATCAATTTATCAATTAGTTATCAACTTATGGCAAAATATGCCACTTTCTTTTTGTTTAGTCTTTACATTTCTCTCAGTGTGACTGTCTGTTATCCACATTCACTTTCTTTTTCTCTCTCACGTGCACTTTAACCCCTTGTGGGTTCTGAGGCTCAGTTTTGGGAGAGAAAAAAAGAACAGACACGCTGTCCCCTGACAAGCATGTTGTGAAAAGTAACTAATTGAGAATTTGCTGAAATTAGATGTGCTGGGCTGAAAGGCACAAATATAGCAACCTACCTGTAGACCACAACACAAGTGCCAACCACCCTGTAAAGGTCGAACACATAAGAAGAAGAAAAAAATAAGAAGTAGTAGAAGAAGAAAAAGAAAAGAAGCAGTAGCAGAAGAAGAAGGAGCAGCAGCAGAAGAAGAAGAAAAAGAAGAAGGAGCAGCAGCAGAAGAAGAAAAAAGAAGAAGGAGCAAGCAGCAGAAGAAGAAAAAAGAAGAAGGAGCAGAAGCAGAAGAAGAAGATTGAGATGAAGAAGAAGAAGAAGGAGCAGCAGAAAAAGAAGAAGAAGAAAAAAAAGAAGGAGAAGAAGAAGAAGAAGATTGAAATGAAGAAGAAGAAGAAGGAGCAGCAGAAGAAGAAAAAGAAAAAAAGAAGAAGAAGGAGAAGAAGAAGACTGAAATGAAGAAGAAGAAGAAGGAGCAGCAGAAGATGATGAAGAAGAAGATGAAAAAGAAGAAGAAGAAGCGGCAGCAGACGAAGAAGAAGAAGAAGAAGAAGAAGGAGAAAAAAGACAGAAAGAAGAAGAAGCAGCAGCAAAAGAAGAAGTTGCAGCACCAGAAAAAGAAGAAGAAGAGGAAGAAGAAGAATAATGTGACAAAAAGGGGAAAAAAGAATAAGAAGCAGTAGGAGCCGCAGCAGAAAAAGAAAAAGATACATGTTACCTAGGTTTTTTTTAATGTGGGGGAGGGTTCATGGTCATGCAAATTTTGATTATAATTTAATTACAAATAAAACTGAATATGCAATGTTCATTGTTAACCCTGAAGTTCTATTTGACTTACAAAATTACCTTCATCACATTCAGTTAACAATACGATTAGACACTAATGAGTGATGTGTTTTTGTCAGTGACAGTTCGTCAGTAATTTCTAGCAGTGATGTCAATGGTCCAGATGATGACTCGGTTTACATGGAACCTCCAGAGGTAATCACCATCACCATTAGTTGTTTACATTTGATCGTTTTGTTTCCCGCTACTTCAGGAGGAAACCATGGTAGCTCATTGATTAGACAGTTGAGTGTTCACCCAGACATCTTTGGTTTCACTTCAAATTGTTGGCAACTTTTGTTTGCCCAGTTTGGCCCAGCCTAAAATGGGTACTCTGAAATATCCTGGGAAGTAAAGGCAGTCTATGTAATGTCTCACATTACCTGCCCGTATGGGTTCTAGAGCCCCATTTTTCTTTGGGGGGGAGGGGAAGACTAGGGGTATTTCCTTCGAAGTCTGAGTGCATTTCCTGAGACGCAAGCAACCGTCTGCGTATAAATAAGCCAGGTTTGTAAAATGGATATGTCTGAAAAACCCAAGTTCTGGAGCAAGACGAACAACCAGAACTTTACACCAGAGTTTATAGCTAGTGAATGCTAAAAAGAAGATACAGAATCAAATTATCAGTGGGATGCTAATACAAATATGTGGCTGGCCCATATACCTGATGCCACAGTTGCGTGAAAAGTAAGCTTAACTTTTTTTAAACTCTGTTCCACTTCAGTTCTTGAGTGGGTATCAGGTATAGTCCTGGGAAGTGAAGGCCGCTTGTGTGATGTCACCCACCAAGTACCAGTTGGTCTATAAAATATAGGTCTAGCCCTATATGCCCAGTACAGCTTTTGGCTTGGAAAAGGATCCTTTTTTTTTTTTTTTCACTTCAGTTCTAAAGTCCAGAAGTGGACGAATATCCAGAACTTTCTGTTGGAGTTTACAGCTGGCAAACACTAAGAAGAAGAAAAAGAAGCTCTTTCTGTTCCCAAAGGAAACCACATGTGAAATGAGATGTTTGAGAAAGGTGTGAGTTTGTGTGAGAAGTAAAAAGATTATAAGAACTTTTTACTACAATAATCACTGTTAAATTCGTTAAGAAACAGACTGAAATGGTTCGACTATCTAATGAAAAAAAATCTAACAATGCCAGCGTTGAAAGTTAACAACATGAAAATGGAAACGTCAAAAGGCAGAGGAAGACCTTGAATATTATTGACTGAAGGAGTCACTGACGCCCTAAGAATTTACAACATTACAACATACCAAGCAATCTAGTCCACCATAGCACCTATCATCTATTAAACTACAATGCCTAGCAGTGCAGAGAGAAATTGAAAACAACCCACAAAAAAAGAAGACAAGAAAAATAATTTTAAAATATATTAGACATAAGAAACATTGAGGATAGTTGGTATTTAGAGTTAGGTAACATGATAACTTCAAGAGGAGATAGCTATCACTTAGCAAATTACCATCTTCTGGAAATATTGCATCCTATGTTAATAAATTAAAGGTAGTCCCACAGAAGATACTGCCTTTGACAGTACGATAAAAATGATTTGATCAGAGTCAATCATGTCATGAACATTTTCCTTGCATCCAGTAAATCATTTATGTTGTCAATTTTTGAAACAAAACAGCTGAAATTTTTTTTTTTTTTTTGGGTGTTTATTGAGGGTTCACTAGTGATAGTTTGTTGTTTTGCTTATTGTGAGCATATTAATATTATTTTTTTTTTTATTGTGTAGTTTGTGTTTGTTAATTATATGTTCCATAATGATAGTGTTAATGTGTTTAGTAATATGTTCATCTTTATTTTGTTTATTACAGTGTACTCTGCCAACATACATGCATTCCGCAAGCCTGTCAGAAGGTAAGAACACAGAATAGATGCCTTACGTTCAGCATATAGTGTAAAATAAGTAATCTGTACATTCGTGTTCAGTGACATGGTATCGGTAAAATATCTTGACCATATTAACAAAATTGTTGCCACTGCTTAAGTAATAGTAGTAATGTTTCAATAAATATTTTATTCAACTTCTAGGATTATTATTGGGATTTATAGTGTTATTTGAGTTCTCAGAGAATATATTTGTTATTTTAAATTTATATATATTGTATTTATTTATATAAATGAAATGTAGTTTGTATTGTTTCACACTTTGCTTTGATTTATGATATGATTATAATAGAAATTAAAGTATGAATAATTTAGACAATCTTACTGACTTTGTGTCATCAACATGGTGGATATATTGCATCCCTAGTATGCAGTCACTGATTGTTCTCCTGGAATAATTGATTATTCTCCTCAAGGGAAGCAATTTGTCTTTTTATTTTCCTCCAGTACTTCTGGAAACAATTGAATATAAAGGAAGGGGAAAGAATTATGGTGGAAAAAGGGGGGGGGGGGGGGGGGGTTGTAAAAGGATCTTCTTTATGCCTTTCTGTGCTATGTAAGTTGGTCTTTATTTATCTATTAAATCAGCAGAAATTAGCAGACAGATATACTGGCTGGCTCTGCACCACTTGCTAGTGAATTGATTTATTACAAGTTAGATATTGTGAGGGCCCTTTGGAATGAGTGAACAGTGCAGAGACAGATCAGTATGGTCTGAGGAGAATGGTGCTGTGAGGAGTTGCCAGGAGATCTGGCCAACGCTCAACACTCAGGGGATGGATGAGACAAATATACAATCAGACGGTTACTGGTACCATTAGAATTGGAACTCTATACTTGCTGCTGAAGATGCGGACTGAGCACTTACGGGAGTACCCCAAGTTCTGTGATGTCGATTCTTAATTCAGCATTCAACTTGGGTGAAAAAGATTTGAATGAGCTGATGAACTGAGTATTGTGTCTGTTGATCAAGTAAAAAGCCTTTGATAGAGTAGACAGAAAGAAACTATGGGCTATTCTTGAGGACCGCCTTCTCTCAAAATAGAAATGCAGAAACAGATTTTAACATTTGTTGTAAGAAATAATCCAAGATTATCATTCATTGCAGCAAGAGAGTGACACTAATAGTCAAAATGGAAGCCCAGTCAACAAATACCTAAAGAAATTGGACATGTTGGTATAAAGGTGCAACTGTCACAGCTTTTCTGAAAACTGGCACAAGGCTAGTATATCTAAAGCATAAAATAACATGAAAGAAGAATTTGAAAATATAGGTATTGTAAAATTCTTTGTTAGCAGAAGGCATGGTACCAGGAAGGAGGGGCAAGGGCCAAACAACACGAAGATGGGCACAGGATATAAGTGACTCTTTGAGTATGAAAGTACATGAGGCGGGAGAGCTGGTGAGAGACCAAGTTTTTTTCAGGCGGACCATGATAAGAGCGATGTTCTGCAAAGGACCTGCTTCATGATGATGATGAATATTCTTTGTATTTGTTTATTAGACATCTTCCTTTCTTGATTTTTTTGTCATCGTTGGTTTTTTGTTTGATTTCTTTACAGATCCAACAATTCAAGGGCTCTTGTCGAGTTTACATTCGTTCTCCTCCACACCTCCTCCCCTACCGACACGAAAGATGAGTATAGTGAGTACATTGATACCTTTCTTTAAAGTGTATCGACATCTGTACTTAAGCATTGTAAATGTGCTTCATAATTATGAAATCCTGAATCATTCCAGCTGCAGGAATTTGGCAGCAGACAAATGGTATTGAGCTCCCTGTGTGGGTTCCAGGGCCCCATTGTGGGTAAAACAAGAATAGACTCACTGCATGCCCAAAAGCATGTCCTAAGAGTCGACTAATTGAAAGCTTCCTTCCAAGTCAGAGTAAATCTGCCTGAGAGGCAAGGAACCAACAGTCTGCATGCAAATAACTTAGACCTGTGAAACGGAGGTACACACAACACCCAATTTCTGGAACTGGACTAGAGTCCAGAAGTGGAAAAACAACCAGAATTTTTCCGCCAGTGTTTACAGCTGGTGACTGCGAAGAAGAAGAAGGTATAGAGCACTGACAAATCAGAAAGCGTAGCAAACTATTGAATGTAACATTGCCTAGTCAACCAAACGGCCAAGGAATGCAGGGGTTAGTTCTGCAACATCCTGCAAAGAATATCAACAGACTTTTAAAGTGTGTGATAATCTTTGTATACAGTGGAACCTCGCTTAACGAGCATAATTCATTCCAGAATCATACTCGTTAAGCGAAACACTCGTTATGCGAAGCAATTTTTCTCATATAAATCAATATAAAATATGATAATGCGTTCCATGTCGAAAAAAATACTCATAAAATGCTATGTATAAGTTATACTATAACATTTATTCAAAGAAAATTATATACGTATTTAAGGAGAGTGAATCATCTTTTCTTCAAACGCGGAACGAACCCACATTGAATGCTAATTCGATTTGCAGAAAAAAAAGTTGAAATAATTATGATACATCGCTATTTATTTTTTTAACTAGAAAGATGTCCAGAGAAATTTGTTTTTGTCGAGGCTTCAAAGTTTGGCAAAAGTGTGACACAACATTATCATTAAATTTGCAGCGCGCATAGCCACTTCCTTATTAGGGTGATGCTTCTCGATGTAAGAAGCAACAGTTTGCCATGCTTTCAGAATTTTTCTTATCTCGCCAGAATATTGCTGCTTTTCTGTTACCTTCTCCTCCTCCTCTGACAAACTTTTATCAAAATCGTCTTGCTGTGAAACACAATGTAACTTTATAAGCTCTAGGATGGTCAGCTCTTGACTGTGCTCTTCCACAAGCTCTTCGATATCACTGTTATCCACCTACAATCCCATGAAAGTGGCCAAAGACACAATCTTGTTGACTACAGGTTCCACAGCTACTGCTTGGAACCCCTCAAAGTCAAAAATTAACAACAATCTTCAGCCAAAGCTTTCTCCAAGAAGAAGTTAGTGTTCTCTTGGTAACCCCTTCCCCCGCCTTGTCGGTCATCTTGAGGCAATCAACGATGTGGAAGTGATTTTTCCAAAACTTTTTGAGAGTGAGGTTGGTCCCTTCAGTCACATGAAAACAATGCTCGAAGAGTGCTTTAGTGTAGAGCTTATTAAAGTTAGAAATAACTTGCTAGTCCATTGGCTGGAGTAACGAAGTGGTGTTGGGAGGCAGAAACTGGATCTTGATTAACTTAAATTCATCAGGGAGGTCATCTTGTAGGCCTGGAGGATTCATATACATATATCACAGTATAACAAGTTTGAGAAAATGTGTGATCTTGTGATCACAATTGACAATGCTACTGGAACGAGTGCTAAACACTGATGTAACATGCGCAGAATCCGGGACTTCCCCTCTCCTCGCCACTCGTTATGCGAAACCTCGCTCATTAAGCGAGTCATCCTTTTACAATTTGTTTTGCTCGTTATGCGAATTACTCGTTATGAGAGGTGCTCGTTAAGCGAGGTTCTACTGTATTTAGTTACATTTGTTACTGGTGAGTTTACTTTTGTTACCTGTTGTAAGATTTGTATTTGTTTATATGGCATAAAAGGCAACTATTTAGGGTTTTGTCAAAATTGGATATGTTGATCCAAAAGGCGGAGATATCATAGTCTACGTGTAGACCAGAACACAATATTCCAACCGTTGTTTTGTGGGGCGAATGCAGAAGTGTATAGTCAGTTATTTCTGATACAGATTTTCCTCCATGCCATGAAATGAAGCTATCTAATATATTCTTTCTTGTTCCTCCTCTCCGTCTTATCCCCTTTAGCTTTCCCTGTCATGATATATCCTAGTTTTCTTCTTTTTATGACCACATCTCAGTAGATTTCTTTCAGGTCATCTTTATTAAACTTTTTGTCTGTCCTTTATGTTTTCATCATCTTCTTTTTTCCTATCTCCACCCCTGGATTGCCTCACAATGTCAGGGCAGGAAGAGATCTCTGAAACGAGCTCTTCTTTTTACTTTGTATAAAGTAATTTCAGTGTCTCTGATATTTCTGTGGTCCATATTTTATGTGGTCGACCTCTGGCTCTGTTACAATTGTATCTCTATATCATTGCTCTCTGTGGTGCCCTGTCTGATGCATCTTGTTATGTGGCCGAACAATTTGATTTGTTGTCTACCTATAAAGATCAGTATTGATTGTCAACTGCTATAATCATTACACCTAGCATTAGCACAGATGTTTTTATCAAGCTGCAGTAAAACCACATCTCTGTAGCTTCCACATAATTTCTCACTAGCTGGCTGACTTGTCTATAATTAACTTCTCTACATCAGGTATCAGGCAATCACTGCCATATATCAGGACTGTCTTGTGGAGTGGTTTGCTTTAATTTTAAAAAAACTAATCAGGATTTTAAAAAAAGAGGATAAAGTAATTAATTGTTTGTAGTGAAGGAGTTAAATGAAGCTTCTATGTGGTTTATACTTCATATGGGATTCTAGACTCCGTTTTGGAGAGCAAAGAATAGACCCACTGCCTGCCCCAACCCCCCATCCCCCTCCCCCTCCCCCCAAATCATATTGTAAAAGACAACTGATTAGGGGTATTTCCTTCAAAGTCAGAGTGCTTGTACATAACAGGCAAGGAGCCAACAGTCTGCATACAAATATGCCAGGTCTGTACAACAAATTTGCATGCAAAACTCAGGTTCTGAATCAGGACCAAAGTTTAGGAGTGGATGAACAACCAGAACCTTCTGTGGGAGTTTACAAGTGGTAAGTGCTAAGAAGAAGGGGTGGGGGGAGGGGATATAATCTCTGTGGCTTAGAGGTTAGTGAACATGTTACACAGTCCATGGATTCTTGTGATTTCAGACAGTGATGTGCGAGTCATTGCATAAAAGAGATTTGAACCTCACTTGTGGTAATATTGTGAAAGACAGCGGTTGATGCATATATCCACTGAAGCCAACATCCATTATGGAAATGACTTTTTTTTTTTTTCATCCTTTTATTTGTAGTTTTATTCATCCTTGCACATAATTTAATGACACTGTTCACTGTTACAGTCTTCAGGTTCTGTCTCAGAAAGCGAAAAAACAACAGTCCCACCTGTCTCCAGGTCAGATTCTACAAAGTCCACAAGCTCCAGGGGTTCTGAAGTGCAATCCAGGTCACTGAGGATGACTGCTACAACACCTATCGATACTGGTAATGAGGATTCTGAACAAGCAATCCCACCACTTCCTGCCAAGAGGCCATCGGTAACCTCAGTTTTTCTACGGAAGGATAGCAACACAAGCTTGACCTCACGAAAAGCAGGTCTGTCTGCAGTTCTGTCTACTGTAGAAAATAGTTCTGCCAGCGCAGATGATCCAAGTCAGCTCGATAAGGCTAACACTAATACACCAGCTTCGCTTCAAGATGAAACAACATCGGAACCACCACCACCAGTTGTTGGAAGGGTGCCTTCAAACAGAGAAACATCTCATCCCCCCACATTTTTATCTCCAACTGACCAACCTCCACCACTAGCCTCCAGATTTAATTCACCCAATTCCCCATCAGGCACTAATAAAACTCCACCTTTAGTTTCAAGGCCTAATCCACCGACTCCTCTATCAGCCACAAACCATACTCCACCTGTGGTATCACGTTTGAACCCATCCACTCCTCCATCAGCGACAAACCATACTCCCCCTGTGGTATCACGTTTGAACCCATCCACTCCTCCATCAGCCACAAACCAGACTCCCCCTGTGGTATCCCACGCTAACCCACATACTCCATCATCAGCCGCTAACAAGACTGTACCCTTAATATCACGGCCTCCTCCACCCACCCCTCCGTCGGACTGTGAAGAACCTCTGCCAGTAGCCTCAAGACCTTACCTACCCACTTCATCTGCTTCCGAACATCCCCCTCCAATAGTATTAAGATCTCCAGTGAACAAGAATCCTCCCCCTCCAGCCTTATTTTCGCAGTCACATATGCAGACAGCATTGACTCCCCCTAGACCCAATTCTAAAGGTCCTCCTCCACCAATTCCAAAGAGGAACACACAAGCTGCTCATCAGTAAGCTACAAATTACCTTGTGTCTCTTGAATCTGAACTGCTACAGTTCCTTGCTTAATATGAAGACACAGATACGTTATTACTACAGGCATCATCATCATCATCATCCCGTAACACTACGTGTCGTTGGGTCACCAGTTTCCGTTGACTGTCTGATCATCTCTCTCTACCTTTGGCGGTCAGTTGTGATGGACTTCATGGTTTCATGCCTGAGGCCTTTTCAGTAAGTCAGGTTCTGTAACCAGGTCTTTCTTGATCTGCCTCTTCTCCTCTTTCCCTCTACTGATCCCTTTAGTATTGATTTTGAGAGGCTGTTAGATCTAATTAAATATCCATGCCATTGCATTTATCGCCTTTTCACTGTAGTTAAAAGAGGTTCATAGTTGCCAATAATACTACAATAGCTGGCTTTTATGAGAAAATACTGACAGAAATAATACTGTAGCATGCTTAGTTAACAAACAAAAAAAACCTCTAGAAATAATACTACAATTGCATCCTTAATAAGAAAATACTGATATTAATAGCCCAAAATTAGAATTCTCAGTAAGAAAACCTGACAAAAATGTGATACTATGCATGCTTAATAATTTTAAAAAAAAAAACTGATAGAAATAATACAGTAATAACATAATTAATAAGAAAACACTGATGGTAATAATACATTAATAGTTATTAGGAAAATACTGACAGAATCAATAGTAAAGCATGCTAAATTAGAAAACTCTGATAAAAATAATGTTAACTCTTTCAGGACTAAATTTTATATGGGGTTTGGACAGCATTAATTTTGAGTGGATTTTTTTTTACTGCAACACAACAAAGCTAAAACATTCCAGAAAAAGAATTGGCTGTATCGGAACATATATTAAATTAAATATAAATCAGTGCCGAATAAATCTAAATTATTTAAGTATCAGTATTACAACAAAATATTATTAAAATCACACAACATTCAAGGATGTTAGACACATATGAAGATTATTTACATACAAAAATTGTGTGCTTACCTTACTTTTTTGACTTGTTAAACAACACTGCTATCCAATTTTAAGAATTCACATGCCTTCTCTGTTCAGTTATGTATCAGCTAGTCTTTATTGAAACAACTTAAGTACTTTGGATGTTATGATAATTTTTGTATGACATGTCAGATTTCACAACAACCGAAAATCGGGAAAACAGCTGATCGAAACAGATGATCCAATTGAAATATTTTGTTCAGTTTTCATATCCTAAACTAAATTATCGCCAATAGGTTTGTCACTTAGATATCACTCATAATATCAAGACTATTGTCACCATCTTGCGGAGATTCATCAACGACAGAGTAGTACGAACAATTCTAGACCTTTTTCCTTATCACTTGGTATTGAAAAATTATGTAAAAATTGTATCACATCTAAATAATTTTTTTGAAAATCAGAAAGTGGCGCAAAAGCCACGCAGAACATCACAAATGAAAGGACTTCCTGTTGTTAATCCTAATTTTTCAAAAACATGTTCATAAAAGTTCGTTTTCCCCACAAACGGAACAAAATTAGAGTGTCTCTGTGATACGTCAGTATACTGGCAACTAGTCTGATAGGAATAAATTCATATGCCGGTTTGCTGACGAAAAGTCCTCAGAGAGTTAGAATAGCATGCTTAAAAATACATCCCTGATAGAAAGAAATGATACAAAACATACTTAATCAGAAATTTGATCAAGTAATACAGTAGCTTATGTAATAATAAAACACTGATAGTATAGTTCCCAGGTATTTTAAGGGGTCACTACACCAAAAAAATTTTTTTTCTATTTACATAGTTAGAGCAGTTATTTTATAATGGTTAATTGTAGGGATACATGTTATTACATTTGTATACTTTAAGTGTAAAAAAATCATGGTTGTCATGGCGATAGCCGCCATTTTGTGGGGGGGGGGGGGGGAACAATATGCTTTTAGAATCCTAAAATTTTACAAACATAGGTATTCAACAATAGATGAGAGATTCATGACCTATAATCCTATTTAGAGGTATAGGTGTAGTTTATTTACTTTAAACATGTTTTTAAAAATTTTTTGTAGAATTTTAATATGAAGGTTTACTGAAAAAATAAAAAAATAAAAATCTTGCATCATAAGACAATAATCAATTTTTAGAAATAAAAACTTTTTACAATCTATTTTTAAAACAATCAGTCCCTATAATATTGCCTAAGAAGTATCCATACCAAATTTCATATTTCTAGTCTTTATATTAACTGAGATTTTAAGATGTCACACACACAACAAACAGAAATATAGAGATGTGAGAAAACTGACTTTTAAACTTATTTTTTTCATTTAGTATTAACTTTTCAATGCTAAATTGTTTACAAATGAAATAAATTTTGTGTGCAATCTATTCTACTAATGCCGAACTTTACAAAAACGAACACATTGAAAAAGTGATATTTTTGTCATAAATTGGAAAAAATGCCGTGTAGTGACCCCTTAACTCATGATGAAGATATTTATTACTGTAGAACTAGTTGCATGTGGTGGATAGAAAAAAGAAAGGGTGATATATAAAATTGAATCGACTGGGACAGAATTTATTAACATCGGCCCCAGAGAGTAATTTAAACTGTTGATGAAGATAATTATCTTAGAACTAACTGCTTCAGATAGGCAGGAACAAGAAAAGTACATGGTATATGAAAATAACTTATAAGCACATGGTGTATTGCTTAATCTCCACATGTCCCAGACTGACTGACTGACTGACTGACTGACTTTCTACCCAACCAGGACATCACACAAGTGATAAACACCCGATGACACAAAGTGCTACCATGTGGATAAGGATCACCGTGGAGAGGTCCCAGAAACCGTGTTCAGCCAATAGGCCATATTAATGGCCAGGCTATATCGCGGCCCCTGGCAAGAGCCAGAGTAGGGCTTCAAATAAGGAAAAATTGCATCCTAAAAGGATGGTAAGATTATTTGTCCCAGACTGTTGCTTAACCCTGTTTGAGAAAAAAGGCATTTATGTGAAATAAAATAACTTATAAGTGAATGGTGAGTTACTTTAAAAATATATATGGTAAGTTGCCTGGCAGAGAATGAGTTAACCTCGGTATGTCTAAGTTATGATACAGATATTACTTTAGAACTAGCTGCATGAGATGGTCAGAAATAAGAAAAGTATGTGATATATATATATATATATATATATATATATATATATATATATATATATATATATATATATATATATATATATATATATATATATATATATATATATACATATATAATAACTTAGTGTTAACCTCCATTTGTCCCCCTTATTTTAACTTCTGATGTAGATAATTATTATTTTACAACTAACTGCATGAGATGGACAAAAACAAGGAAAATGTGTGATATTTAAAATAACTTATATGAATATTAATCTCCACATGTCCCAGACAATTGTTTAGCCCCTGATCCAGATTTTTATTACTTTAAAATTAACTGCATGATATGGGAAACAAAGAAATGAAAACAAGAAAAATGTGTGACATAAAATAACATAAATGAACGGTTAGTTACTTTAGAACTAACTGCATGAGATTGAAAGAAAAAAGAAAAGTGTGTGATATATAAAATAACTTATTTTGATAAGGAAATGAGTTATCCTTCATATGTCCTAGATATTTCTTTAGAACTAACTGCATGATAATTTGAAAAAACCAGTCGTGTAGGACTTATAAAATAACTTACACATATATGATGAGTTGTTTGGTACAGAGAAAAATAACCTCCATCAGTCCCAGATCATTTTAACTCCTGATTTCTTTTGATTACTTCAGAACTAATGGCATGAGATGCAAAGAAAGGAGAAAAGTGTGTGATATATAAGTAACTTATGTGTGTATGGTGAAGAACTGTCTAGTACACAATGAATTAACCTCCACATATCCCAAAGTTTTTTTGGTCCTTGATGCAAATATGTATTGCTTTAGAACTATCTGTATCAGATGGAAAGAAATAATACAAGTGTGATTTATAAAATGATTTACATGTATATAGTTAACTGCCTGGTACATAACTGGTTAACCTCGATATGCAAGAGTACATCCCCAGAGTTATTTAACCTTTAATCCAGATGTTGGCTATCCTCCGAATCGTACGGGCGTAACATGTCATTACGCAGTCTTAAAATGCGTTCTTACGGCAACTTCTGCCACCGCCAAATTGCAAACTTTCGGCAAATTCTGCCACCGCCGGGAGTGTCCCCCACGCAGCGTGGATTGGGGCTAAACTAGATGGCTAGGACTCACAAGCAGCAGCTACCGCATCTCCTGCAGCTTCCTTCGCCGCGTGAGCAGCGTGGGGGACACTCTCGGTGGTGGCGGAAGTTCGCAATTCGGCGGTGGTGTTATAGTCCCCGGAAGTGCGCAATTGAAACGTGACTGAGGCCCTGTTAGGGTATATTTTCCGCCTTGATAATTTACGGCCGTTGTTCAGAGGATAGCCCAGATGTTTATTACTTCATAATTGGCTGCATCAGATGGATAGAAGTAATGAAAGTGTGATTTATAAAATAATGTTTATGTGTTTGGTGAATTTTCTGATACAGCATACGTTAATAATTGATGAGAACTTACAATCATGAGAGCCCCATGAAATTACTGATCAATTAAATTAACACCATTAGTGTTTTTCACGAAGAGCAGTATATTTTTTTTAACTGGTGTGTTTCTTGAAAATAAAATATTTCCGTGCCAGACAAGACTGTATTAAAAATAAAATCATACCAGTCTACCATGAAATAGGCCAGTGTTTGTGTATGTTGCCTTTGTGTTGTTTTTTTATTGTGACTTTATTGGTTATAAATTCTTTACGTAAATGTATTATCAACATTGTCATCATCATTAAGTGTCTTGCCAACCAGCAGACATGATCACGGTTCTCCACATTTTTGTCATGTAGAAAGCACTTATGTTAAATTTATCTTGTTATTTTCCATATTAAAAACTCTTGTTAAGTTCAATTCTGTATGTACCATTTAAAGGAGAGGTCCCTTTTTACGTCACTAGCCTATCAGGCGTGTGTGATGCTAGACTCGTGTCATCATTTTGTCATGAAAGTTTGTCTAATTAGGGGTGTTTTATTCAGTCAGAGTGCATTTGCCTGAGAGGCGAGAAACTAACAGGCTGCATATAAATAAGCCAGACCTGTAAAACTGATGTGCATACAAAACTCAAGCTGTGGGGTTTGAGGTTTGAATAATGGATCAACATCATGGCACATGGGTACTAACCCATAAGAGCTCCGGTCTTTCTTGTAACTCAAGTCTGAGTCTGAAGAAGCTCAGCACAGTGCACAGGCTCTGTAACACCTGGCAAGGTCCCTTTGTTGTGCTGTGGAATAAGACCAAAGAATACAAGACGTGGAAAAATACCTAAAAGACTAGAAAAAGAAAAAAACTAGCTGCATATGAGTGTAAATGGGAAGAAAATACATTTTAAAGAGAAAATATTGAACAATTGAAGTTACTGCACAAAAAGTTATGTTGTAGAAATGAAACTACTGCATAAATTATGTTAAAGAAATGAAATTACTGCACAGAGAATTATGTTTAACAATTGAAGTTACTGCATATAAAAATTATGTTGAAGACATAAAATTGCACCACAGAAAATTATGTTTAACAAATGAACTGCACAGAAAAGTAAAAATGCCAACTGATATTTTAATTAAACTGTTCCATTTATTTCACATGTCATAATCTAAGTCTGTTCATATCTATGGCTGTGACAGTATGTCTTAAAAGGGAAAGCTTTACAAAGAATTCACAATGATTTTTTTGCATATAATTAACATTTTAGTAAATTGTTTTCTGCAATGATAACACTTAAGTGTTACATATATGTACTTGAACACTAAAAAATACATTATGCTTCTTTTATGGTTTGTCTATGGATGTCATAAACAAAAAAAAGAACATTTGTTTACTGTGTCTTGTTACCATTATTTTTTTTTTTCTTTACTTTCACCTCCTGTAAACTCCAGCGGAAAGTCCTGGTTGTTCATCCACTTCTGAACTTTAGTCTTGTTATAGATCTTCAGTTATGAGTTCACATCCATTTTACAGATCTGGTTTATTTGTGTGCAGACTGCTGGTTTCTCACCTTAGGCAGATGCACTCCAACTTTAAAGGACATAAGTGCTATATGGATTAAGAGTGGTTGTTCATCCACTTCTGGACTTAGGCCTTGTTCCAAAACTTCAGTTATGCATGCACATCCATTTTACAGATCTGGCTTATTTGTACGCAGACTGTTGGTTCCTCACCTCAGGCAGATGCACTCTAACTTTGAAGGAAATACCCACAAACAGGCGACATTTTTGACCTGCTTTTTTTGGAGCAGTTGATCTATTCTATTTCTCACCATAGAGGGATAGGGAACCCAAATGGGGGTGTTACCATTATTTCATGCTCGATAAAAGATTTTAAAAATGCCCTTGTCAAGGAAGAAACATATTAGTGAAGATAGTTGCATATCCTTAACAGGATGTTGCAATCCAAGTCAAGAACTTGTTATCTTTTTTTGTTGCTTTACTAGGCAATATTACATTACATTCAGTATTTTGCCATTGCTTACTGAACAGTCAGCTTTCCATACCATTGTTGAAATCAGTGCGAAGAGATCTGCTGCCAAACCACCTGCAGCTTAATCGAACCTGGTATTTTGGAATTATAAACAGCGTTTATAACCCCTAAGACATATAATTAGATTTTTTATAACAAAGCTTTCTGGCAGACTTATGATTCCTTGTGGAAAACTATTCCTCACAGTAAAGCTGAGGCAAGAAATGAAATGGAGAAGTGAATGCTCGACAAATAAGAAACTTGAAGAATCGATGAGTTTATAATGTATCTGTGAGTTGAAGGATTGAGAGTATTATTATTTTGCTGTGTGTTGAGGGGTTGAGAGGGTATTCAGGGGGCTGGTTGCTAAAAAATTGAGATTGTATTCTGTGGGCTGGTTGCTAAAGAATTGAGAGTGTATTTATTGGGCTGGTTGCCAAAGAATTGAGAGTGTATTCAGTGGGCTGGTTGCTAAAGAATTAAAAGTATATTTAGTGGGCTGGTTGCTAAATATTGAGAGTGTTTTTCAATGGGCTGTGTGCTAAAGAATTGAGAGTGTATTCTGTGGGCTGGTTGCTAAAGAATTGAGAGTGTATTCAATGGGCTGTGTGCTAAAGAATTGAGTGTGTATTGAGTGAGCTGATTGCTAAATAATTGAGTGTATTCAGTGGGCTGGTTGCTAAAGAACTGAGATTGTATTCTGTTAGCTGGTTGCTAAAGAATTGAGAGTGCATTTAGTGGGCTGGTTGCTAATGAATTTAGTGTCTTTAGTGGGCTGGTTGCTAAAGAATTGAGAGTGTATTAAATGGGGTGTATGCTAATGAATTGAGAGTGTATTCAGTGGGCTGTGTGCTTGAGGACTGAGAGCATTTTCAGTGGGCAGCGAGTAGAATGACTGAGATTAAGTTTGGTGGACTGTGAGAAGGGAGGCATTCTGCAAATTTGCTGCTACCAAATAAATGCAGTACAAACACTGCTACCATGAGAAAGAAAGAACAACACAATGTGACTGTCCTTGGATATTCTAAACTGATACACTTATTTTCAGCTCCAACCATTGCTGTTGTAAGAATCTACAACCTCAGCCTGTAATTCTTACAAAGAAACATGAAAAGTTATGAACTCTTTCAATCTCTGGAGGTTCTTGCAGCAAATGCCTAGGAGAATCACTAACCACTATGAAAAGTCACAAATGCATAACTTTCAAACAGGCAAATTACACAGCAAAAGCAACCAATAGGGACACCAGATTTCTTTAGTCTGGTCTGATTAATAATAAAATGGAGGGTGAACACACTATGCGATGTATGGGATTCATGTGGAAAAAAAAAACTGTCATATATGACTTTCCATGGGACTGAAAGACCTAAGAATATATTTTTAAAATTAAAAAATGGAAAAAATTTACAAAAACTCCATACTGATTTCCCATGATACTTTTATTAGTGCACACTCCATTATACAACTGTACAGTAAAGGACATTTGCCAGAGGCGTATCAGCTTATGAAGCTGGACCCATTTTTTTGTTTGGTAGGTCAATCTGCATATGATGGGCGACGTCAACATCACGATGCCTATCTTTACATCCCCTGGTACCAATTTTGAAGCTTGGTTGACCTGGGAGTCTTCAATCAATTACAGAAATCTGCTATGATACAGATTTGAATTAGATCAGTGTAAACATTTAAATAGATGCTCATCTGATTCCTGAAGAACTTGGGTTCAAATCCATATTGTACTGTATTTTTGTTTTTAAAGAGATAACCTTGGTTGCCAGTTCGACCCAGCCTAAAATGAGTGCCATATAAAACCCTGGGCAGTAAAGGAAGCCCACACGATGCTGATCATACTAACCACTGAATGCCAGCTGGTCTAAAACAGGGCTTTTCAACTGGCAGCCCATAGACTAAATCTGGCCCACAGACACCTAGCAAGCAGCCCGCAGATCACCTGCCATATGTACCATATTAATGGTCGTTCTATGCTAGGGCTCAGGGCTCTGGCCCACGATGATCTCCATTTTACATCTTTTTGGCCCCAGAGTAAAATTAGTTGAATGGCCCTGGTCTAAGATATGAGGCTAGCATCAAATGCCAGATGCACCATTGTCAATCTGAAGAGGGTCCTTTACGTTTTTTTTTAAACACACAAACACATGTATATTTATTTCTTTATTCACTTAAAAAATTTTCACAGCAAAATAGGAAAAAATATTGAATTGACTGTGAGTCTAGAAGACAGGCTAAGCAGTTTGGTGGTGGTGGTAGTGGGGAGTGGTGAGCGGAGGAACTGTGGGTTTCGATTGTGACATCCCTGTATGTTTCAGGGCAGCTTTTGAGGGTGGGAACAGACGCAAACAGGGTACCCCAGACTGCTGTTAATAGAGAAAAAGATAGGAAACCTTGTGATTAAGTCATGCTTTGACTTCTTCTGCCTTTCTAACCCCCAGTGGAGCACTGGCCCTCAACCAACTCATGCCAAGTCATTCCATCCTTCACCATCGCAGGCAGCTCTCCTCATGTCCTCCCCATCTATTTAACTTCACTCTCTAGTTCCCCTCTCAGGGTGTTTTTTGGTCTTCCTTTATTTCTATGCCTCTGTGGGGTGCATTCTAGTTATACTGTTCTCAGGTTTTCTCAACATGTGTCCTATCCAACGCCAGCATCTTTTCTTTACCTCTTAGTCCACTGAAATTTGTTTCGTTCTCTCTCCCAACGCTCTACATTAGTGATTCTATCATACAATTTAATTTCCCTAATTCTGTGCAGGCACCAGTTAATGAATATTTGTCATTTATTATGAATTGCCTTAGTTGTTCTCCATCCATGTTTCTGCTCCCTACAACAGTACTGATTTGACATTATAATTATGACTTAAATATAGATAATCTTCTTCTTGCCAGATAACTGGTGGTGCCTTATACAGTTAACTGCATATGCAACTACTGATCTGTTGTAACTGCTGCTTCCATCAATGAACTGCATTTCTAGTGTCAGACTGTTTCTGCTGGCATTCCTCAAACTGCTTTATGCATTTAATGAATGTGTATGCTAGCAGCTTCGCTGAGACTGCAGTCTATTAAATTTCTCACAAGAGACAGTGATGGACATTCTGTGTGGTTTTCCTTAGGAATGAAGCAACTATGAGATGACCCCTTTGCTGTGAAGCTGGAACTGTTGATTCTTCTTCTCCTCGTTCTCCATGCAAGTGACTTTCAGACGAGAAGGCCACATGCTTCAACAAAGGCTGTGATGTGATGTTTGTCCTCTACTGATCTTTCCAGCTTGGTTTCCTGCAGAATGCCAGCTGACCAAACCTGGGATCTCCCCACTGTATACAGAGAGACGTCTACAGTACATGTTCAGTATTCTGAGGTAGGGGGCTGCCTGGTCTTGTGGCATGGTGTCCACCTCGAGTGCTAGAGGTTTCAGGGTCAATCCCTGGTAAGAGCTGGGATTTTTTCATGTGGGTAGTGAGATCGGATGCCCGTGTGCATTGCTGGGTACATGAAAAAATTCCTTGGCAGTTGGAAATCCAAAAGAGTAGCCTAACAATGCTGCCAGGACAAAATTTGGAGTTAAAAATCTACCCAAAGTATTTCAGAATCCTTGCCAGTGCTACAGAGCCTGTGCACTGTGCTGAGCTTTTTCTTTGGAATCAGACTTGAGTTAGAATAAGAACAGAGCACTAATGGGTTACACCAGTGTGCCATGATGTGATCCGATGTTCACAACTATTCTAAGGTTTCTATCCACATAGACAAATTTCTGAGTCACTAGTCATGAATTTCTTGTACATACAACTGTGGAGTCTGTGTTCAGTTCACAATTTTATTACACACAGTCTGTTGCCTTTGTGTGACGTACAGAAGAAACCCTTAGCACTTCATACCTGGGTGTGTAACTCTTAGCACTTCATCCCTATGTGTGCAAATGTGTATAGCGGTCCTCAACCTTTTTTGGTTAAACAACCCTTTCACAAAGACCATCAGAAAACACAAACTCACTGAAGTTTTAAGATAGCAATGAAAAAAAAAAATTGTAAGGCTGGAGGTCGCAGCATAAGAAACTGTATTAAAGGGTCGCAGCATTAGGAAGGTTGAGAGCCACTGCTCTAGTACCAATAAGAATTTCCTGGTAACAACGAGAATGCCCTGGTACCAATAGCGACTACGAGAATGCCCTGGTACCAATAGCGACATAGAACTCTTATTTTTTCCACAGTGATGTTATCCGGCTCTATTTTGACTATTCCTAGTTGTTCTAACATGGCAGCCTAGCACCATGGTAAAAAAAGATGCCAACCCATGAACTGATGAACAAAGAGAAAGAGATTTATGGGTAGCTATGATCACCCATGATAATTGCCAAGGCACTTGTTAATGATGATGGTGACCTTTGTAATAGTTCAAAGTTCAACTGTTTACTATTTCAAAAGGCATGCCAGACATTAAACAGCTCCTAAATAAGTAAGCTGTGTTTGAAAACCCCCAAAAATTCTGAGCTGTGAACATCTTTTAAAAAATAAATAACGGCTGCTATTTTGAGGGTTTTGTCATTCGTTTAGGACCCCTTCCAGCGGGGCCTTTAGGTTTAGCAAATGCTTGGCGAGCCACGTTCTTCTTGGGGTGCACCTCCTCATAGATAAACTGCTCGGTTAGTTCTGCTGGGTCATCAACCTCAATCTGGGGAGAGAAAACATTTGGTTATTCCAGAAAAATGCAGCCAAAACCTTTATCTATCTTCTTTTCTCTACTTCTGGAATGTCTCGCGGCGTCAGGGCAAGAAGATATCTCTGAAACAGGCCTTTCTGTTCCCTTGACATAAAGTATTTTTCAGTCTCTCTGAAATTTCTGTGGTCTATATTCTGCGTGGTCAACCTCTGGGTCTGTTACCGCTGAATCTGTATAGCATTACTCTCTGTGGTGCTCTGTTGACACCAATCTTCTTACACGGCCAAACCATTTGATTTGTTGTGTACCTATAAAGTTCTGTATTGGTTCTGTGCCGACTCTCCTCCTGATAACATCATTCCTAACTCGATCTTTCCTCGTTATACCTAGCATATCTCCATGCCGTGTGGATTGGGGCTAAACTACATGGCTGGGACTCACGATCAGCAGCTACCGCATCTCCTGCAGCTTTCTTTATTTTATTTGCTTGCGAGTCCTAGCCATCTAGTTTAGCCTCAATCCACGCCGCATGAGCGGCATGGGGGATACTCTCGGCGGTGGCAGAGGTTGCCTGAAGTTCGCACTTCGGCGGTGGCGTTATAGTCCCCAGAAGTGCGCAATTGACACGTGACTGAGGCCCTGTTAGGGTATATTTTTTGCCTCGATAATTTAGGACCGTTATTTGGAGGATAGCCATTTTCTCTACCTCAGTACCACAAATACCAGCATACCCACATTTTTCTCTACCTCAGTGCCACAATAACCAAGCTTACCCATACATTTCTCCATCTTAATAACCACAGATACCTACATTTTTCTCTATCGCAATGCCCATTGAAGCCAATTGATTGACCAGGGGATTCTTGCAGCTGGAGTAGAGCATTCTCTCTCTGATAGGGCACTTGTAACCAGGCATTGAGTAAATAAACACTGAAATATACAAACAAATGAATTTTACCTAAATGTATAATGAAAGTCAATGGTGTTATCTTAGGATAAGGACAAAAATTTAAGTAGATAAGCATATTGATAACATCAGATGGAAGATGTCTCCCAGAGATTTCAACAACAAAAAATAGGCACACAAAAACTGCATTTTATAAAATAAAGAACATCTTATGCAATAAACCATATCAATGGAGCTTATACAAAAAAATTGCTTGCATACTATATAGAACCAGTTTTAATATATGGCTGTGAATCGTAGACAATTAACAAATAAGCCAAACAATTTCTTGAGGCCTCAGAGATGTGGTTTTACAGATAAATCCATAAAATTACTTGGACAACCAAAATGAGCAGGCCAGATGTTTTGAAAGAGGCAAGGACCAGAAGACTTTATCACAAATATCAGAAAGAGACAATCATAATTTTTTTTGTTCATGTTACTGGAAGAAGGAAACTGGCACATGTTGTGATCTGTGGAAAAAGACGCAGAGAAAGACCATGAGAACAGATTCTTGAGTCTTTTATCATGATATTGAGGGGTGTCAGCACAAGAACTGATGCATGCTGTTAAAAATCAGGTTGTGGAAAGGAGTGATCACCCAAGCCAGTTGGCAAGGCACTTTATGATGAACATACAGTAGGTATATATCAGATGAGTCCTGTATTAAAACCAACATAAGCATTCTTCTTCTTCTGCTGCTGCTTCATCTTGAGTGAATTATAACATATTGATGAAGAGTAAAATGTTTATCTTCTTCTTCAGAGTAAACTCTGGTGGAAAGTTCTGGCTATTCGTCCACCTCTAGATTTCAGTCCTGTTCCAGAACCTGAGTGTTGCATGTACATCTGTTTTACAGATCTGACTTATCTGACAGCCATGTGTCTATTCATGTTTTCCCCCACAATGGGGTCCTCGACCCCACAAACGAAAAATGTTTTATATGCTGAAAAATGCACGACAGGAGAGAACTTTATCTGTAATAGGTCATATTTCATGGACACAAAAACAATCAAACACAGAGGTTCTGGAAAGACTGCAAATGAAAAGATAATTACTAACAGAAATAAAAAAAAGGAGAAAATAATATATTTTGCCCACATTAAAAGACATAACACCCTTTTAAAAACCATAGTGGAGGGAATGTTCAAAGGCAAGACAGCAAGAGGTAGAAAATTATACAAGTAGGAGGACTACATAATGAGATGGATGAACAGCAGGCTGAGAGAGTGTAAAATCAATATAATGGAGAGTCAGTGTTGGAGATCCATTGCAGCCAACCTTCATCTTGGAGACAGCAACTGGTTGACTGACGATTACCTGTACTCCCCATGTGGGTTCTGGGACCCCAATATGGGGGGAAAAAGGAAAACAGACCCTCTGTCCCCAACAAGCATGCCATAAGAGTTGACTAATAAGGGATGTTTCCTTTAAAGTCAGAGAGGAGAGTAACCAACAATCTGCACACACAGAGGTCTAATCTGTAAAATGGATGTGCGCACAAAAATAAGGTTCTTGAACAAGACTAAAAGTCCAGAAGTAGATGAACAATCAGAACTTTATGCCGGAAGTTACAGCCAATGAATGTGAAGAAGAAGAAGATTACCTGTACTATGAAGAAAATCACCCTCATGTGTATGACTGAAATTAAACAGGTGATAGCTGGCGTTTTCTGTGGGGACTTGAGATATAAGCTGATCAACTTGGATGTTTCTAGCCGCAGCCAAGTTGACAACCTCCTTTTTAAGGTCCAGGCTCTGAAACAACAAAGTTAAAGAAAAACTACAGAACTGCTGATATTTTCATGTTCACACAATTGCTTTCTCAAAGTTACCGGGCAAGCTTCTCTATATTAGCATGAAATGATCTAGTGGATTGAAATATAATTAAACCTTCATATTCTGTTGACACATATCATTATTCTCTTCTTATGTGCTCACCCTGAAAGGATGGCTGGCATGCTGTGCTATGGTTTAATGTTGAATATTGAATTAGGAATTAACATCACAGCACCCGGGACACTCCCATAAGCACTCTGTCCTCATCTTCAGCAGCAAGCAAAAAGCTCCAATTCTCATGGCACCAGTAACTGTCTGATTTTATATCAATCTTACCCTTTCCTTCAGTGCTGATCATCGGCTAGATCTCCTGGTAACTCCTCGCAGTGCCACTCTCCTCAGACCATAATGATCTATTTATGCCTCTGCAATGTTCACTCACTCCCAAATGGCCTTTACAACATCTAGCTTGTCATATGTCAATCTACCACCAAGTGGGGCAGAACCAGTCAGTCTGCCTGCCTGCTTATTTCCCAACACACCAGCATGACCTGGAGAAAATATCCAAAGGACGCTATCTAGCCGAGACCTCTGAAGCATGTCAAAGATAAAGTGTATTCCCAAACCACACTACAAGGCTAAGTGCAAGTAAAGAAGAAATGAGGCATCTCCATTGCATATGATCTCCAGAAATGGAATATCTGTTCAAATAGTCAATTGTAACTCAGTGATCCGGCTACAGATAGTTTTAGGGGACCATAAAGATAGAAAGAATGTAAACAATGTACTCTACCAAGCATGCATCAAGAGGAGGAGGAAGAGGAAGAAGGAGGAGGAGGAGGAGGAAAAGAAAAAAAAAGAATTTCTTGTTCTTGCAGGTAAACTATAGTCAAAGAAGGACCATGGCAATATTTTTGTTTAAATGTCAGTCATAATTAAATCCACCAACCTCAGGAAAGAGTGCTAGTTAATTCATGTTACATCATCATGATGTGCTGTTAATACATCACACATAGGGTTCACAGTCAATACCCTCACTTGGATATATCATGTGCAGTCCTTTAATTGTGTTGTACAACATCCAGTCCAGCATATTTGGTCTCTCCTACCAATATTTATTCACTGAGACATCACGACTTCCTCAATCCATTTGTTTCATATTTCTGTGGCTGTTATGTGATTGTTTGTCAGCATCGTCTCAGGATGTGCTCAATATTTTATCATGTTCTTTTTCTCTCTTATAACTATTGATACCAGTGGCTGTTGAGACATTTCTCTGATTTCTTGTCCTTTTTTAAAATTCATTTTATGTATTAATCAATTTCCTCAGGTATTTGTTTTTGAGTGCATTTAACTCTCCTTCCATTGTCTTTAGTGACTGTCCTTCTTTGACTGGCATACGGGTGAACTAAAATGATAGTAGTGAAAAATTTGAAACATGGTTTTAAAATTATACTTTAGAATTCAATATTTTGTTGAGGAATTACTATTTTTTTTTTTCAAGTGATATGTTGGATACATAAAACTGCGACTGAATAATACTGCTGTGCTGCATTAAAATCAATGAAATACTAATGGGTTCTAACTACTTAAAAACCGAAATATATGAAGCCTTACAAGTTGTACATAATTAATGGCACCATTCTTGAAAGAGGCCAAAGCATGTTCAGCATCTGCACTGAGAGGAAAGGCAAAACCTGGCATGGTCTGGAACCTGCTGTCAACACCAGCATTGGCATTCACCTGAAAGTACACATTCAACAGCATTTTATAATGTTAAGCAGTCAGCATATTTTACATTCTGCACTTCACACTGCTCTTCCAGCTCGGATATGACTGAGCTACTGTATTAAAGTAGCCAGTACTACCTGACTTCTGTTGACATTGAATGTAGGGTGGCAAATACTGAATCTGACATCCCAAATTGTGCCAATGGCTTTGCCAGAGGAGCACACGGGGGAGGATACTAGCCTTGTCCAAGGAAGAGGAAAGGCAACCTGAAAACTGTATGTTATGGCAGCAGGGAGAAAAGACCCTTAATCTTGCCTGGCAGCTGGTCTAGGAGGAAAGCTCCGACAGGCGGGCGGACAGAGCATTGCTCTTCTAATCCAGCAGCTTCTACACCTTGTTTTGTTCTAAATGTACTGGTGTTTTACCTTTTCTTTGGGGTGAACAGGGCATCATGATGCATGGGCAAAATATGGTCTCTGCAATACTGCCCAAGCTTTGTGTTATGGAAAGGAGGAACTTAATCCACTTTTTTTTAACGCAAGGTAGTTTGTGCCAGTCACATTCACCACTGCCATGGTCTGTGAATCCCAAGCTTCCTAACAGCACAATATAACACTATTGTCTGGAAAGACGGAAAGTTGCCAACAACAACTTCACACTCTAACCTAAGAGTTTAGATTCCTGAGTATCATGAATCTGTATTACTAAAGTGGCTAGCATATCTCCCATTCTGCTTTTCATATTTTATTCTACACGTATTTACTGTACCTCAGACTTTAGGAAGGACTCAGCACAGAAATAGTCAAGCTGTTTGTTGCGTGCTGAAGGTCACTGGTTCGTTTTATGGCTGCGCCGTTCAGTTAATAAGTGCAATTTTTACAGAGATCCCTGTGGATCGTCACTGGCGTTATGGAGTTTGTGCGGCCAGCCATTCTGGGGTAAAACCTGGTGCAATGAAGTAAATTCTCTAGACTAACTTTTTTTAAATGTCTGTTAATGAACATTGGTATTTATCAGTAATTGTTTTAGTCACTCTCCACATTTCTGAACCACACAGCAGCGTTGAAATGATGTTAGAATCAAATATTCTAAGCAAACAAATACACATTTTAACACATCCACCCAACTTCCATGACCTCATAGTTTACAAACAAGCATGCACACATGCAAGCATGCTCAAACAATAACTATATTTCTCCAGATCACAGAGGTGTTAAACTCTTTCTGTACCAGAGGATTTAACAGCAGATGCTCAAGTAATGACAAATTCTGAAATGTAAATACTGTGGATATCACCACACTGGTAGCCAGATTTATTTAGCTCACTCTGACCAAATTGAAAATGTAACAAAACAGGTTTATTCTCTGGCTGTGACTCAAGATGAGGTAGAATAAAGATAGATTCTACTTTAAATTAATTTGACTCTGTGGTTTAGAGTTAGTGAACATGTTTCATGATCCATAACATACCAGAGTTGAAAGTTTTGTGGCGGGAAGTTTAGGGGAAAAAAAAACATTCTTGTAGTTTTCAGAGTCATGCGAGAGTCAAACTGTCGAAGTGATTGGGACCTTACCAAGCAATATTCTCAAAGGCAGCACTGGATGCCCAATCTGCTGTCACTAATTTCCATTGTGAAGGCAGCATATAATTAATTACGTAAAATGACACTTTTGTCACCAATATGTAGCTGAGACAGTACATCTGTCTGTCTCCAAAACTGTTGAATACTGGTGTTAGCATTACAGGGGACGCTTCGGATGCACTTAGCAGCAATGACTAAAGAAATAGAAGATAGGATATTAAATATAGGGTTTTAGATCCCTATTTCCACTAAGCCTACATATAGGGCAGATGTGGAGACCAAAATTAGGTAGAGGACCAGAGAATCAGACTTTCTTTCACTAACCCGAGTGAAGCTGGGCCATTAAATCTAGTCATCTTAAGAATAGAAAAAATAAGGTACCTACTTCTTTGCCTTCTCCTTGCTTTCTTTCCCAGTTTTACCAGCTGTCACTGTTTCTAAGTTTATTTCTGCTCATAACATACCCACAGTTTTAATATCTCATGGACCCTTATTAAATCGACAAATGTAAGAATAATTTTACCTTCTGGGACAAAACAACTTTCTGTCATGTCCTTTACTGTGTTAGTCTAGAATCCTGCAAGCAATATTACCATTATTCCTGTAGAGATGTTTGAAAAGGAATTTGTTTAATCTGAGAGGTAATATCTCGAAATTAAAAAAATATTTAAAAATACAGAATCAAAATTAGGGGCTCTGTGCATGCTGAAATACTAATATGGCAAATATCTGATGGGTTATTATTTGTATGACCAAACAGCATCAATGGCTGATGTGGTTGGTATCACACCAGCCACCTCAACTTCCAGAAAATGTTCCAGTACGCAGTTAAGTAGAGGTAGCGTTGTGGTTAGATGCTTATATGTCAGCCTAAAGGTCTTGGGTATGGCTCCCCATTTAGGCTTATCTGTTTTTTATTTTGTTCTTTATCTAGCATCATCATATGCCCTGCCAACTGGCATAGGCACTGATGCGTCTCCACAGATCACGATTCCTGGTTGCCTGGAACAGCTCTCTTGATAATATTCCTCCATGTTATTGTTTCTGCCTTTACCACTTTTCCACTGATCTTTCCAGTTGTCATGATGTTCTCCAATGTCTCTCTTCTCATTAAGTGGCCAAAGAACAGTGTTTGCCTATTTCTTATTGTTGTACATAGAGATCTACTTCATTAGCTTCTTTTGTAATTGTTGTCAGTTACTCTGGCCGTCCAAAAAACTGTGGCATAGAAAGGGTCCTTTACTTTTTAGTTTTTAACTACCTAATGAGACTTGGTTGAGCCTGGAGCCATACTCAGGTAAAAATTCTATCTCATAGGGGAATGTGATCCTTACCTTCTTTGGCACCAGAAGGTTTCACCGGAGATACTAAAGTAAAGATAAATACCATGATAAAATATTGTGAATTCTTTACTTATAAAATGGCAGCAGTGGTGGCCATTTGGTGAGTCCTGATTTTCTGAGTATGTCCAGATCAAATATAAACAGTAAGAGAGCACATTCTGCTATGGATAGAAAACAAGGGGTAGATTCATTAACACATCAGGCATTGCATGGGGTTAGAGTGAACTGAAAGGCAGTGCAGGCTTTTCTCATCAAAATGTCAAAGGTCAAGAAGATCAACTTGACTGCACCAGTTTAAACACATTTGACTTGGCCTTTCTCCAAAGAATGCTTAGCCACCTGATGAGAGTGTCACACAAGGCACACATTTTATAGCCCCAGTGAATCTCCAATTATCTCTATAAAAATTGCACTTATGATCCACAATATTCAGAAAAACAAAGTTGAAAAAAAAAAGTAAACAACTTAATCAATTATTGAGATGTTGTGCTCATTAGTTGTAATAAGGGTCCATCAAACAAAGGAAAACAAATAAGGGGGCAAATGCAAAACACCTGTCTACTCTTATAATTAATTACATTAGGCAACAAATGTGTTGCTATATTAGTTGCTTTTTTATGAGGCTTTCAGTAAACACATTATAAAAACAGTTAAATCAAATGTTCTATGCTAGTTCTGGGGAGACTGTTAGCAATGTTAGGTAAACACATAAAACACACAAACAGAAGACTGCATTCCATGTACTGGACACAAGAAGTTCAGATGCAGTATGATGTCAATAACAGCAGTCTTACCATTGCCATAGCAGTTTCCAACTAAGAAAAAAGTTGGAAGTTCACTGGGTTATTAACCTGGTCATATGAAATCATAGTTTCTAATACATATGATGTGGTTTGTAAAGGACTGGTTTCAGTTAAAAAAATATGGGCTGTATATTCCTCCCATAGATTACACAAGAATCAGAGCGCAGTGCATGAATTTCACAATACCACTAAGGATCCAATTATGTGTAAACCAGAAAAATAAACTTGTTATAGCCCTGGGGGTAGTTTCTATGATTTCATTTGTATGTTTAATTGCAGCCTATCTGGCCTGCTCTTTTTAAATTTCAGTTATTAGTAGATCTTTTTTTAAACACTTCTGCTCTTAAACAGTTTCTGCTCTTATTTAATAAAGCAAGACATCCTACCTACTATGCCAAGATTTATGGAAAGGGAGAAGTTTATATAAATCCTCAAATTATTTATTCTGCAGAAACTTATGCCACAACTTGTAACTGGTCTTCAAATATTAGACTCAAACCTTAAACCTTGAAGTAGCTCTGCACCGATATGCAAGATTTTTCAAACATCAGAATAGCTGTTTTATAACTATCTAAGTATAATCAAGGCTGTGGCAAGGGTGTGGTTGTTAACAGTAGAGAACCCTTTTCTATGCCCTGTGGCATATGTCGATATGGCGCAAGCCTCACATTTGTAGAGATACAATCAGCACTTAATGGGTTGTTGTCTTCAACACAGCACCAGTGACCTTTGCTCCCAAGAACACTTCCTTGTACCCATTTTAGACTTCTTCATGTTAATCAGCTGTAAACTGCAGCAGACAGTTCTAGCTGGTCGCCCACATCTGAACTTTGGCATCATTCCTGAACCGAGTATTGATTGCATATCAATTTTACAGATTTGGTTTATTTGTATGCAGACTGCTGGTTTCCTGTCTCTCAGGCAAATGTACACCATTGTCACAGGAAACATCCATAATTAGTCACATCGCATGATATCTTGGAAAAGGAGAGTGGGGTGTGTGTGTGTGGGTGTGGGGGGGGGGAGGGGAGGGTAAGTGGGTCTATTATATTCCCTCCAAAATGGGGCTCATGACCCAAATAGGAATGTGATTAATCTGGTCTGGGAACTCAGATCAATTTATTTCGAATGCTCTGCCTTCATGAGTTTTTGAACACAAGACCACCAGGTAGCACTTCTAGTCAATAAGCTACATTAGCCTCTGTTATGATAAACTTATTGAACAAAAAACCAGCTTCAGATACCGGTAATTGTATAAAATGCCATTCTGACAGCCAACATCAGTTAATATTTTATCACTGAATATTCACAGATGAGATAGTCTCAGAATGTCATGGGACAAACTTCCACAGACAGCCACACTGCAGACATATAAAGGACACAGAGCAAGGGAAAGGCCAAACAGAAGATGGAATGAAGGCATTACGAACAGCTTTAAAGAAATGAAGACAACTTATACACTGCACTGGAAACAGCTCGCAGAAGATACATTTCTTCCAACATTCTGGTGAAGAACTTGCAGAAAGTGAAGAAGAAGAAAAGGAAGAAGACAGAATATAAATGTTTCAGTAGAAAATCTATCACAAACCATTCTGCTTGATGAATTAAAGGACTATGAATGAACAGGTAGAAAATCTGAAATGCCTTACTCTACTTCATCAACTGAACAGACAGGTTTCAAATGTTTCAGCAAATAATATAGCTTACCTCATTCTGCTTCACCAACTGCAGTTCCTCTTCTGCTAATGTAAGAGGTGCAGGTGCAAGAGCTGACTGAACATGCCTGCGGTAGCCTGCCAAGGATACATCACTCTGTAGAGCAACATAGATCAATAGTTTGGTATATAAAATATCTGCCATATCTTACTGACTCTATCATACATATACATCTATTGTTTTTCAAGCCAAAAAAAAACACTTCTTCTTTAGCAGCAAACACCTTGTTACCAGGTTGTTGTCCAGTGTCGACAAACTTCTTCTTTAGTCAGCAATGCCACTGTTACCAGGTTGTTGTCCAGTGTCGTGGTTTTCTCTATTTGTCTTGCCCTTCCTGTGTTTCTTGAGTGATGGATTTGTTCATCTTTTTGCAAGATTCAGTTACATTTTCTATCCAAATTTTCCTAGGCCTTTCTCTGGCCTTCCATTCAGATAGTTTTCTGCAAAAGGTCTTATGTGCAGTTTGGTCTCCCTGCATTTTTTTTAGATGGCCAGACCACTTCATTCTCTGTATTCTGATGTATTTCAGAAACAGTCTTGTTACAATCTTCTCTCTAATGCTGGTATTTCTAACCTTGTCCGTTCTTATGTTGGTGACTTTTAGAGACAGCATGTGTCTTCTTCTTGTGCCTTTCTAACCCCCAATGGAGCATAGGCCCTCAACCAACTCACGCCAAGTCATTTTATCCTTTGCTATTGCATGCTTTTTAACTCCACTCTCTAGCTCCCTTCTCCATTTTTTTTTTGTCTTACTTTATTTCTATGCTCCCATGGTTCCAGTACAGCAATACCAATCTGACATTAGAATTGACAATTTTAAGTTTAGTTTTAGTTTTGATTTTTTTTGACCTCCACAAATTTCCTAGTGATAGCACATGTTACATGTAGTTATTTCCTGTTCCTGTAATCTCCTTACTGTCAATATTTGGCACTGATAGCAAGACAGACAAAGATGCTGTTAATAATTTGCTGTTTTACTGGTAGGGAGCCATTTGGGTTTCTGGTACAGAGGGGCTTGCCAATAGGTGACGGTATTTCTTTTCTAAACTCTAGCTTCGATCTCTCTGTCATGAGGTTTCAAGTTAACAGAGCACTGGCTCACCTGAGAGGAAATGGGCATCAGCCAGGTCAGATTGTATTCCTGCCCCACCAAACAACAGGCTTAGCAAACCATCAATGATGTAATCAATCACTACTACAGAAAGAAGCCAAATAAACTTAACCTTTTAGCCCCAGAAAGATTTACAAAAATTGGTTCATCTACCCGTATAAATTTCCAGGAAAAAATCCTTACCCAAAATAAAACACAATTTTTTTTTTTAAAACCATATTACACAGGTCATTAATAAATATTTTAACACTCTGTTTATCTATATTTATAAGTTCTATTTGTAACATATAAAGATATAAATGGGGTAATCAATTAAAACCAACAAATTGAAGCATTAAATGGAATACATTCACCAGAGCATTAAAAAAATGTATGGGGTGACATGCTTGGTTTTCAAAAAAATCATTGGGGTCATAAGAAACGCCCTAAATACTATTTTTAGTTACTATATTCATATACTAGCCTATTCAGAACATGCAGACACTGGACCATTGGAATCTAACTGCACTTTTCGAGAACAGGTCACTGCAGACAACATTTATCTGTACTTACGGGAACATGGTACAACTGGAAGCGACTAGATTTAGGCTTCTTGGGGTGAAATAGTTACAAATGTTTGTAACAACGATACGTTTACAATTTCGGCTGTAACAAGTACGGCTGTACCGAATATTCGCTTCGTATTCGCTTCGGGGCCGAATAGTGGACCCAAAAACTATTCGGTATTCGGCCGAATAGTTGCGGTCGGGCCGAATACGAATAGTGGTTACAACCGTTTCTGGACTGGTGGAAAAAAAACATCAAGATTTCCCACCTTGGTTTATACTGTCAGGCGTTATCTTTGTGCACCACCTACGAGCGTACCAAGTGCCCCTTTATTTCCATCTTGTATGTGTTGCAAGTATAGTGTTTTTAGGTGTGTTGCTGTAGAAACAAAATGCAACACTTAAAGATGTAAGAAGGGCAGAAAAGCAAGTGTTCTAGTGTTGTCGGCTTGATTTCTTTGAGTGGAGAGTCCTCTTTGTTGATTGTTTGAAGTAACAGGAGTTCGTCATCATTTATGGGTGTCGTAACTGTTCTTTCGTCGTCTGGTGGAAACGGCAGCGGCTGAATGTTTTGATCGACGTTCGGTTTCTTCGTTGTCTTTGTTGTTTGATCTTCTGGCGTTGGCCGCTCGGCGTCTGGATTTTTCGTCTGCAATGATTTTTTCGTTATTTGATCTTCAGGTGTTGGCTGCTTGGCGATGTCCGTCTCCGTGGCCGCGGTGGTCTTTGATGTCGCTATCTTGTTTCCGTTGAAACCTTGAGCTCGCTGGGGGGGGGGGGGGGGGGAGGGAGGGAGTGAGGGAGTGGCTGGCGCGACTTGTGAGGACGGCATTGTTTTCTTCGTCGGCGTTATTTTTGTTTTTGATGTTTCGATTTGCGGGTTTTTATCTTGACTCTCCGTATTTGTCGTATTTTCCTGTTTAGTACAGCTGGAAATATCTTCAGTGAGAAAAAAAAGCTGCCCTAATGCTGACAACATGGAACAAAGGTTTTTCATGGAGGTGTGTCAGCACACGAACTAATACGTGCTGCAGGAGATCGCAGATTGTGGCGAGGCATAATCCCCTATGCCAGCCGGCAAAGCACATGATGGTGATGATTCACTATTCGTATTCGTATTCGGCCGAATAGTTGGTCCAGCTATTCGTATTCGGCCAAATAGTGAAAATCACTATTCGGTACAGCCCTAGTAACAAGTAAAGGTAGCCCCACTGCAAAGAATAGTATGTGAACTATTAGACTTTCACATATTCTAGGCCAGGATATAAGAGATCTGGGCCCAGTTCCTTTGCCCATGGCCTTTTCTTCCCAAACAAATCATACAAAATGGCTGCTTGCTGCCGATCTTTATGAAGCTGGGTAAACCCCAGACCAGAAAAAATAACCCAGCTCCTGCTTGGGAGTGAACCTAGGCTGCAGTCATGATAGGTAAATACACTAAACACTACACCACCACAGTTTTGGTTGAGCTCAGCTGAATCAGGTATTGATATCATGGTGCTTGGGACATTCCCACAATCCATGCAACCCCATCTTCAGCAGCCAGTGCAGAGTTTCCATTCTGAAGGACCAGTAGTAGTTTGGGTGTATACCTGTCTTGCCTTACCTCTGAGTACTGAGTGTTGGCCAGATCCCTAGGTCACTTCCTGTCGCACCATTTAGACCGTGATGATTCATTTGTGTTACCACAGTCTTTAGTTACTCTCAAGGAAACTTGACCACATCTGTCTTTTTATGTAACATTTTACCACCAAATGATGCAGTATCAATCAAACAATCTGCCTGTTTATTTCAAAATATACCATGGGTAACATATCCAAAGTGAGCTAACTACCCAGGATCTCTACATTAATGCTTTCCCATATGCCACAGCAGCTTCAATTTATGCCATATATTGTCAAATTCTGACACAATGGTTTTGTGGCAAAATTTAAACAACTTCAGCAGATTACATCCCCCCTCCCCCAACTCTGATAAGCACCAACTAGGGTTTCTGAGTGTGTTCAGTTACTATCGAACTGTACAGTGGGATGCTATCAGTGACCTCATTTCACAGTTAACAAACCTGTACAGTTCCAAAGATCTCATCTTTAATTTGACCGCCTCCAAATTCTGACTTCATGGTTGCCCGTGTGGCTGCATACAACATTTTCTGCCTAACCTGAGAACAAAATAAACAAACAAATGCTGTGAAGACATTCTGAAATAGAATACCAGTATCAACTATATTTTCAAAAATATAGTTGCATATAATTTTTTTCTTCAATATTACAGGTTGTTACAGCAAATGTATAGACTATTTTGGTTTTACTAGGGAAAATTATGCTTTACAGTTTGCCATTGCCTTCTAAATGATCAATGCTCATATACTGTCTAATTCAATGCAATGGGGTCTGTATTAAATTGCCTGCAGCTGAATCTAAATGAGTATGTTGGAATTATGATACTGCCTTCATAAACAACAAGTAACAGATATTGACACCAGCTATGTATAGGAAATAAATCGACAGATCTCTGACTATTTGGAACTACTTGTAAGGAATAAAAATTGCAAACAATAGGTCATTCAGACTCTTTCAGTCTGCTTTACCGAGGATATATTCCAATCATCTGCAAAAAATGCAACAAGGTATATTCTTGGAAAACTTCAGATGTTAGCAGCTAATTTCTATGAACATATTTCGGATATTCAAAAGTTAACTCCTAAACCAGTCTTTCCCATTTCAACAGTTTTGACAACCATGGCAGTATTCACATCACTGCCGCTGCTATAAAATCTTGCCAAGAGGGTCAAACCACTCATCTCTCCTTTAAAAACTGCTTCATTCATAGTGTAGGAGTTGCCAAATTAATTCTAATATTTTTCACTTCTTGTTTCATTCCTGTATGTTTCATTTCACAACAGCTTTTTCTATATCTAGTTTTCCCATTTTAGTTCCATGTGACCATATTATCAATTAGTTGTGGTTTATGAAGACTACCTCCAGGAGGGAGATTGGCTGCATTGTATCCACTGCTAACAGGGGGAGTATTAATGTGACCATATTATCAATTAGTTGTAATTTATGACAGCTACCTCCAGAAGGGAGATTGGCTGCTTTGAATTCAGTGCCAACATCTGGAATATTACATCATGAGGTCCAAATTTCTTCCATGGTGCCACTCTCATACTTCTATCTGAAAGCCATGAGAACAGTGGGAATCAAACCCTGGTAAACATCAAGGGCTGCACTGTGAAACAATTTCACTAGCATCAAAGCCACCAATTTTGTATTATGCAATAATTCTTTCAGTCCCAAGAAGTTTAGCATCAGAATCCCAAGGGGTAGTAAAGAGAAATGCAAAATCAGCACACCTTGCATTCACTGGGCTTCCAGGTAGACAAGTAAGATGTGTTCCTAGGGACTGAAAGAGTTCATTTGAAGAAAACAAAAAGTAGTCTTTATTGAATGCATTTACCACTTGGGGCTGTAGCACCACAAAGCTGGGTACTCACTTACCCTGGCAACCTACAAGATGGCTGAAAGGTTAAAGTGCACAGCCATATGGATGTGGAAAGCAAGGGGAGACTACCACATTATGCATCCCAAGAAACTCTCAACGTACAAGACACTCACGATTCACTGGCTATAAAAGCATATATAGCTGGAGAATTGGCTAAAGAGGGAAAAACTTTCAGGTGTGCCGTGACAGAACCACATTTTGTAAAGGACCTGCTGGTTGTAATGATGAATAGGGAAGGGTGGTTATTTGTGTCAGAACTGACACCTATGATCTTCCATGCCATGATGTCAAACTCCAGCATCTTCTCTTTGTCTCTCTCTGCCCCCCCCCCCCCCTTCCAATTTTCCTGCCGTTACATCATCAAAGATTGTAGATTGTCTCCTTTTGATATGGGCAATCAGTTCTCTTTGTGAATCAGTTTATTTTAAGACATCTTCACTATTCTCTTTATCTGTCCAGGAATGCACAGAATAATCTTCATTTTGCTAAATGCTGCCTTGGCTTGAGCCATTCTACATTTAACTTCTTTAATACATCTTCCATCTGATGTTATTAGGGTGCCCAAGTATTTAACTGTATAAACTTGCTCAAGGATTGTCCCATTTACTTTGATATTGCATTTTGGAGCATCCACTGTCTTTGTAATTACCATTACTTATGTTTTTCGACTGTTCAATCAAGAAATACTTTACATACTTCAATAACCTTGCAATGATGCTAGTAACAAAAACAAAAAAATATAAAATATGACTATTCCGTATAAGTCAATGTGACAGCCATGTTGAAATCTTGCACATAGTACAAGAATGAAATAGAAAGACACCACAGACAGGCTGTTTTACAAATACTTACTGGTGCAGAATCAGGTGACCACGCAATAAACAGCCACTGATATCCAGCACTAGTTTTGGAGTCAAATCGATACAGGATGTAGCATGGTAGCTCATCAAGTGAAGGTAGAACTGCACTGTCATAATGTGAGACAGTTAAAGAAAAATTTCTTTAAAATAAAATCAGACGTGTTTCAAGAGTTAAGCTATTTACAACATGAAATATGAGTCATTTCATAAACTTAGGTTTAAAAACAAAATTAATTTACGCCCATATACTAAGTGATTAAGTACACAGTCTGAAAGGAACAGCAAAACAATCAACATTGGTTGGGCACAGTTAATTCTATTTATTTTCATTAAAAGATAAACACATAAAGAAAAATCAATAAAAATAAACCACCTCACTATTTAAAACATTAAGCAAGCATGCATTTTCAATCTGTTGCAAGGGCATCTGAGCTGAATGATTCACTACGCAGTGAGGATGATCTATCAACTGACTCATTTTTTAAGGTGGCAAGAAAAAAGGATATCATCTTCCCAAGAACCTCTGGGTCTGCTGGAGGCAGAGTATGTAAGTTCCTCTGGAAATAAAAAAGGTCATAATTATTCAACCATTTTCCGTGTGGGTTCTGTAAGGGGAGACAAATAATAAATCCAATGTCCTCTCGACAAGAATGCCATAAGAGTTGTCCAATTAGGGATGTGTCGCGTGCGAATGTGCACCAGAACGCACCAGTACGGAGTGAGCAAATAAGACGTCAAAACAATACGTAACGTTGTTAAGTTATTGTTGTCAAAAAGAGTTGATGTTTATAGTCCGAAGGAGACGGACGTGGGAATCCTTGAGGACGCTTTACCCCGGGATCCCACGGAAGCAAACGTTATATAAAGTTGGATCCTTGAGGACGTTTTACCCCGGGACTCCAAGACCTCAGCAGGAAGCTGGTGAGCACTACATTCTCGGCAGTAAGCCGTTATACTTTCATTGCTTAATTCGGACTTGTCCGAGGAGAAAGTAAATCGTCTGGATCTCAAGGTCGGACTGCGACCTATCGTGAGGACATATCATTACATGGATGTACGAGCGAGCTTTGGTTGAACGAGTTGATTATTACTTGCATATGTATTCTTGAAATTGATCATTGAGATTGATGAATTTGTCAATACACAAATGGAACTTTTAAAGAGAGTTCTTGTTCTACTACGGGAAGCTTCAGCATTCATCATGTTGTGTTACTCTTGGCCAGTGGCATGTTAAGTGTTGATGCCACTTGTTAACTTGCGACACCCCTAGTCACTTTTACACTCGTTACAATAAAGCTTCCGCACGTCACAATGAAGGTCGGCACGTATCAGGATGCTTCCTTCAAGGTCAGTGCATCTGCCTGAGAGGCAAGGAACCAACAATCTGAGTACCAATAAGCCGGATGTGTAAAAATGATATTCATGCATCAAGTATAACAAAAAAAGACAAACGTCCAGAAGTGGACAAAAAAAATAGAACTTTCTGCCGGAGTTCACAACAGGTGAAAGTGAAGAAGAAGAATAACAAGAAGAAGAAGGAGGAAGAAGAAGAAGAAGAAGAAGAAAGAAGAAAAAGAAGAAGACAAATGAAAAAGAAGAAGAAAAAGAAGACGAACAACAACTACAACAACAACAAGAATTTTACAATAAACACTAACATGGGTAATGATTGACAAATGAAACACTCACCTTTTTTTTAGTGGTCAAAATATGAGTGAATACAGAGAGAAAATTTATATCTAGCAGTGTTTATTAATCTGGTGGGGAAACTATTTAAACTACTCCTCTTTAATGAACTGTATGACTAGGTTCAGTCCTAGTTTTCTTCTGATGTCTTCATTTTTAATTGTGTCTCTTCTTGCTGCTCTTCTCAGACATCTCCTCTCTGTTGTTGTAGTTTTCACTTGTTTTTTATTAAGGATCCGTGTTTAATACCGACAGCATAAAGTTGGCCAAAAGATAGTTTGGATCTGCTTGTTATACAAATGTATTTTCTATGTGTTAAAAGTGGTGTTAGTTGTCCCAACTGGGTATAGGTGGAGATCAAAAGACACTTGATGGGTGATGTGATTAATTTCACACCAGATGCCTTTACTTCCCATAATATTTCCAGGTACCCAGTTTAGGCTTATGGGCTTGTAAGCCCTGGAAACATTTGTTTGTTAAAAATGACCTAGAGAGCACTAACAGTCATGCAAAAACGCCAGCCACTGCATTATAGCAGCTTTCATTATTTCTATATCATCAATATCACCAGGTTCTTGCAGAACATCATTCTCATAATTCCGAATGATCCCCTGTCAACCTTTCTTCCACATAAATATTCAAAGTCAGGGTGTCCTTAACCCTTTCGATACTATATAACCCACAATAGGTGTGTACCACTGTGCAAAACAAGGTCACTGCCGAGCCTTTCTCCTGTGCTGAATACTTTTTTATCCTCTAAAAGCAAAAGACTCCTTGGCAGTGCTGGCAATTGTTTGTTACAACTAAAAATATAGATCCTAGAGAAGTGGTGGGTTGGCCCTTCTACTGACCAGTCAGATGCACTTTGGCATGACACCAAGAAAACTCATCTTTACAGAAAGGAAACGGTGCAAACTTAACAAAACACCATGACAAGCTAAATACCTTTTTTTTAATATTGTTAAAAATGTTTGTTTTTTTTTCGATGATGATTATGTCGGACATGCAAATGGCCTTTTCTCAGCTACGCCAGTTTATCCTATTGATGGTGAGGCTGGGTTACATAGTTTTGCTCACTGCCAGAAGTACACACTTCAAAGTCATCTTGATTATAACTTCTTCAAAGAAACTCCCTTAACTCTTTATCAACTTAAACTAGTTTTCTTGCCATCTGATATATATATTAGTCATTCACAGCGAAGAAGGAACAGAAACCAGCGTAGGAATTCAGTCATTCACGGCGATGAAGGCACAGAAACCAGAGAAGGAGTTCAGTTGTTCACAGCGATAAAGGCACAAAAACCAGAGAAGGAGGTCAGTCGTTAACAGCAATAAAGGCACAGAAACCAGAAAAGGAGTTCAGTTGTTCACAGCGATAAAGTCAAAAAAAACAGAGGAGGAGTTCAGCTGTTCACAGTGATAAAGGCACAGAAACCAGAGAAGGAGGTCAGTCGTTCACAGCAATAAAAACACAGAAACCAGAGAAGGAGTTCAGTCCTTCACAGTGATAAAGGCACAGAAACCAGAGAAAGAGTTCAGTCTACGGGCAAACAACCAAACATGTGAACAGCAGTGAAATAGTTAAAAGTATCATGCCGGTTGACCCTTACCTTTTCCTTACAGGAACTATATCCTCCATTGCTGTTCTCTCTAAACAATTAGGCTTAATATGACCACAGAATTTTAGTTTACAAGCAAGTAATGATACAGTTTATGAGCCAGTTATCCATAGATATTTAGACCATAAAGAATGCAAGTGTTTTTTTCTCTTCTGGGTCTTCTATTTTTACATAAAGTATATAAATCAGAGTACTATTTTCCCCACTTCAGTTAACTCTTTGAGTCCTAGGGGGTTTAGCATCACAGGCCCAAGGGGTAGTCAAGAGAGACGTAAAATCGGCGCACCATGCGTTCATTGGGCCTCTAGGTAGGAATCTATGAACGTATGATGCGTTCCTTGGGACTCAAAGAGTTAAAGAACCCATGACAAATTTTAATATTCAATTCTCACAGCTATTACAACTTACACACCAGATGTACATACCATTTTCTATTGTAACTTTGATTGCTCGGATGCTGCCATCCCTAGCATGGGTCAGAAAATTCCTCAGTTTACTGTTGGCTGCAAAACAAATCAGCAGTTTTATAACAATACTCTATGTTAACTTTTTAAATACTCTATTATATGTAATGGTGAGTGACACAGTTCCTTGACTTCCCTTAACAGCTTTATGTGATCTGTTAGTTTAACATTTCTTCTTCTTCTTCTCGAAGTCCATGCAATGTGGAATTGGTAGTCATGTCTATCCATGACCTTCTGTCTTGTGTACTTTCAATCAACTCTGACAATCAAATCCTCCATGCCATGATGTCACCAGCATCTTTTCTTTCAGTCTCCCTTTGCTGCTCCTCCCCTCCCTCCTGTCTCATTAAACTGCATTTTAAAAATTCCAAGTGTATATCTGGAAACAATCAATGTTTGTGGTTTAGGCTTCATTATTCGATCCCAGCTGTAGGTGATTTGGTAGCAGACTGCCTTGTGTTTGTTTTGCCAGTTCTATCGATAGCCGATCATTTAAAAGTAATGGTAAGCAACTGAAAGTCATAGTAAAATTGCCTAGTGAAATCGCAAACAATGAAAAATAGCTGGTGGGTTCTTGTTCTGCAACATCCTGTCTGTAAACGATACGCCACTAACAAACAGGAAGAACACACAAACAATGAAGCATTAGAAAATGCAAGGACACATCTAAGAGCCTTACATCCCAGCCCACCCACTGCAGCCCAAAAATCTGTTGGCTCTTCTTTGAATCGTTCCCCAAAATGGCGGCTTTAATATGATGGCGTTCGAAAGAGAGCTAAATTGGCCAATTTCTGGCTATAAATATCCAAAAATATCCCAATGCGGGTCAGTTCTATTAAAAATATATGTGCCGGATCCGGATAACGAAACAAATGCTCTGACAGGATCTCAACGATACGTTGCTTGCCGACCTGCTTCTGCGAGTGTGCCTCACCGCCGAGCGTATCCCCCGTGCCGCTACGTGCGGCGCGGATGGGAGCTAAACTAGATGGCTGGTACTCATGAGCGGCAGCTACCGCATCTCCTGCAATTTCCTCGACAGTCCGTATTTTAGATATACGCGAACACCATCGTTCGGATATTTTATGGCCAGAATGTGGCATGCCGCCATTTTGGGGAATGAATCAAAGTAGCGCCAATTTTTTTTTTTAAAATAAGTAAGTTTTACTTTTACCCCACCAGGGCATCACACAGAGTGATAAACACCCTGTGACCACTATTCCGATGAGGATCACCCATGGAGAGGTCCCGTAAATCCCTTTCTACCGTTAGGTTATATTAGGGCTCCCGGCAGTAGCCAGGGTGGGCCGGTGGAGCTTCAAAATTAAATAAGGAAAAATTGCACCCCACACGGGATGAAGAATAGCAGAAAAGTAGAATACTAATACTATTACTCTAATACTAGAAATTCCCAGTTCTATGTGTAGCGACTACGGTGTCAGGAAATTTGCGATCTTTTGGCAATTTCCGTTACCATGGAAACCGTTCGAAACTTGCTTCGAAATTTCGGCTGGGGTTTCAGGATGGGTCCTAATCTCTCATGAAATTTTGCGATTGGTGTGATTTTCACCCACTCTAAATAGCTGAAAACGGTGGGAAGGAACTCTATTAACAGCGCATGTCTACGACAGCCGGAGGTCCTCTGTTTTTCTGTTACATCAGTTTGATTGAAAATAGCGGTAAGTATTCAAAGTTGGCTTTAGGCCTTAAACATTACCAGATGTGGTAATGCTAGTTATAATTGAATTCTCCGTCCAATTTTACATTTGTATATAAAATTTCGGTACTCCTGTCAAATCTGGACGAAGACTAAAAAGCCTTGGACGACTTAGTCAGAGTTCTCTCCCGTGGCCGCACTCCAAACAGTGATCGGAAAAGCCACAACGAAACAAAGAAGACAGTGATGTCGACATCAGGGCTGCCAATGCTTGGTTGTTTCCCCCAGATCTGGGTTTTTTTTCCACGCTGCAGGACAAATCTGGTTTTTTTTGGGTGTGTTTTGTTTGTTGGTTTTTGCTGATTTGTATGCTTTAATGATCGATAAATTTGCGTGGTTAGGGGTAGGGGTTAGGGCTAGGGAGTAGAATTAGGATTAGGGTTAGCGGTAGGGTTAAGTTTAGCGTTATATTTGACAATTTTGACGCCGGAGTTCCCTATAATCGCGCACAGTCCCATACACACACAAACAATCGAGGGCCTCTGGATGCTAATCAAACGCACAATTCGCCAATGATTGGGGCACCAGCCGCACGCTATTGGCGTCATATTTGGCAGAGTTTCAGTGGCGCCACTCCCACAAACATCTGATTGTCGGCCAGTATTTCGAAATCCTACGTCAAAATTTTCACATCTAACCCTAACCCTACCCCTAACCCTACCCCTACCCCTAACCCTACCCCTAACCCTAACCCTACCCCTAACTATAACCCAACAACCGCATGATGATGACTACACAACCATTCACAATGCCTCACGAAACCGTACGCAGCCCTACACGCAACCGCAGGATGATAGGTAAGTGTGTCGTTTATTTCTTTTGTTTTCCGATTACTGTTCGGAGTGCGGCCAAGGGAGAGAACTCTGACTAACTCGTCCACGGCTGTTTATTCTTCGTCCGGATTTGACAGGAGAGCCAAAATTTCTTTACCGTTTTTGGCTGTTTAGATTTACAGTGACATTTTTTAGGCAATCGCATGCGGCTGAGTCTCATTGCCTGCCATCTTGTCCAATGACAGTCCAATGTCAACAAAGCCGATACAGAACTGCGCAGTTAGGTTGCGCAGAAAAAAACTTCTTGTTTCTGGGTCACAAGTTTTAGCGGCTGTTTCTTACATCACATCTCCACAAAAACCTACATATCTCAGCTCAGAAATGACATACAAGCCTAAATGAGGTACCATTGGAAAGAGATTGTTTACAGCTATCTAACTAGGGACCACAGATCCGGAAATTTGCTATCTTTTCGACAATTTCCGTTACCATAGAAACCGTTTAAAACTTGTTTCGGAAATGTCGGCTGGGGTTTCGGGATGGGTCCTAATCTCTCATGAAATTTTGCCATTGGTGTGATTTTCACCCACTCTAAATAGCTGAAAACGGCGGGAAGGAACCCGATTAACAGCGCATGTCTACGACAGCCGGACATTCTCTGTTTTTCTGTTAGTCTATCAGTTTGATTGAAAATAGCGGTAAATTCGAGGTTGGCTTTAGGCTTAAACATTACCAGTTGTGGTAATGCTAGTTACAATTGAATTCTCCGTCCAATTTTACATTTGCATATTAAATTTTTTTCCCCGACTCTGGCTGTTTAGATTTACAGTGACATTTTTTAGGCAATCGCATGCGGCTGAGTGAGCTGAGTCTCACTGCCTGCCATCTTGTCCAATGACAGTCCAATGTCAACAAAGCCGATACAGAACTGCGCAGTAGGTTGCGCAGTAAAAAACTTCTTGTTTCTGGGTCACAAGTTTTAGCGGCTGTTTCTTACATCTCATCTCCACAAAAACCTACATATCTCAGCTCAGAAATGACATACAAGCCTAAATGAGGTACCATTGGAAAGAGATTGTTTACAGCTATCTAACTGTGCTGGTTTTATTGGTGTAGAGGGCATTTTAAAAATTTGACTGAAGTAGCTAATCTAACTGTGCTGGTTTTATTGGTGTAGAGGGCATTTTAAAAATTTGACTGAAGTAGCTACTATGTGGTAAAATTAGCGGACTAGAAGGTGAAACGTATGATAAAATTAAAATACTGTTAGCGTGTTAGACTCTTTGAAATGTGCATTAACAATGTTCTCTTTTTGTGTTAATGCATAAATACCTCTAATGCCCGTTTGATGAGACATTATGGAATTGTCTTTTATCTCTGCACCATTCGAGTATCCAGTTCAGTCCTCTGGGGATTGCTTGACATTTGTCATTATGCACATCAGCTTCACTGTACTCAATTTACTACTGTCGCCCTGGGTGTTTTTCTTATTATCACAATCGACGTCTTTGCATATCGGGCATTCATATGCGTGCTCAGTCCTCTGATGCAGCAGCACATCCAATGTACCTTTACTAACTGTTCCTATAAGAAGACGGTTATAGTATTTCCTGTCTTTACCTGGAAGACGACATAGACGTGCTTCACCAAGCTCAACTCCTCGGTCACACAACTGTGTTAGCGTCAGCGATTCTTTATTATCCCCCAACTTATTCCATGCAGCATTCATGACATCAGCTCCTCCTATGCTTCTTCCCGATTGCACTGGTGCATTACTTGCCAGCTGGTCAGCTCTTTTGTTACCATTTACTCCTTTGTGCCCAGGTGTGTAGATCCAGATGATGGAGGGTAACTGCGACTTCTGAATGCTTTTTACCCATTCGGAGCTTAGACTACCTGTAGCGATTTTCTTAAACATGTTTATGGAGTCTGAAACGATTACCGCATGTGCTGCCGCTTGTTCTGCTACCCATGCGAGTGCTGAAGAAGTAGCAGTTATCGCCATGACCATGTTTGACGTAACTGTCTGGTAAGCACTGCTATCCTCTTTATTGTTCCCCCCCCCCCCCCCCCCCCTTTTGTGTTGTGTATGCCTATGCTGATCTTGACCAGTGCTTCGCGGACCCATATGTGTAAATGACTACATCTTCTGGGCTTGAATGCTGATCAATCAACGGTCTAATCTCGGCGTCTACAGTGACCGTTATCTGACTCCTGCAGTACCTCTCCAGTGTTACGACAACCTTAGAAAGGTCTTGCATGTCTACTGGTGTTTCCGCACATTCTTTTTCGTGACTAATCTCGTCTAGGTAACATACTTGCTGGATTAGATTATCTGTTTCGGCCATCCAAAAGGAGCTACTTTTGAGACGCATACCTTTTATATCATTGATAGCGTTGTGCAGTGGGTGGTTAATGTCTGCTGATATCCTCGTGTACGCTTTTGCCTGTGCCACTTTGTGACTGGTGGCCATTGTCTGTAAACCCAGGACATACCGCATGGTGCGGCACCAGGCGTCTTTTATGCAGCCGAATATGTCTCATGACCTTATTTTGTATCCAGTCCAGTCTTTCTAGGTGGATTCTGTTGACAATGAGGAGGCACAGAGAGTAGTCTATAACACAAGTACAAGTCCCTGGTAGAACAGGAAACGTAGGTGTTCAATGTCGGTGTATGCCTTCGCCTTCAGTGCCACCAGACCTTTCCGGGCTCTAACTTTGACATTGTCTACGTGATTGTTGTATGACAAGCATCTGTCGAAAAGTATGCAAAGATACCTCATTATGTTCCTTCTATCGATATCTATACCGCACATGCTTACGACTGACCTTGGTATACTGACAATGGATATTCACAAAGAACCACGTCAAAGAAGCCTTAGCCGGTTTACCAGTGCACTTGACTCCTGGCACCACTCACAGAGTCGGTCTAATTCATGCTGTAACTTTTTTATAATGTCATGTCTGATGCTTCTTCGTCGGTTCTCAAGGACGTCGTCTGCGAAAGACATTGTTCTGCCCACACCTACTATCTGTGAACTGGTGGCTGTGGAAATGTACACATTAAAGAGGACAAGAGAAAATGGTGATTCATGGGGCAAGCTATTTGAGACACGCTGAGGCTTTGATGCCCACTCACCACATCTCATCGACACTGTTCTTTAGAAAAGCACAGCTTAGATCCACTTGACCCATTTCATCTCTTTATGTATGTCGATCTACTGCAGCATTGCAAAAGGTATCTCGGCCCGGGCGGTACCACCTACTGTAGGTGCAAAAAAAAAAAAAAAGTTGACTCTGATTTTTGGGTCAACTGTCTGATCACTTTCTGGCCAAATCTGGCTGCGGATGCCTAGCAATTGGCCCGTGGATGATTGCCAGTTGTACTGTATTATTAATCTTTATTTGCTAGGGCTCGTGCCACTGGCCGGTGATGATCCCCATTTTCAAAACTGTGATACCTGAGTAAACTTAGTTTGATAGCCCTGAAACAGAAAATAGATTTAATGTGGCCCTCTGGGCAGTGGGATGAGAATCACACCACTGCAGAAATTATGACCTGGTCACTCAATTACTCCAAAGACAGCAGTGGATAAATTAATGCCAACCTTTACTGTTGAAACGGCATAAATGTACTATTTACATCCTCATCGATTGTCAACCTGTACAGTTGCAATGAGTAGCAAGTATTCTACCCATTTCAATCAGTAGCAAGTATTCTAGCCATTGCAATGATAAGCAAGTACTCTACCCATTGCAATGAATAGCAAGTGTCCTACCCATTGCATTAAGTAGCAAGTGTTTTACCCATTGCAATGATAAGCAAGTACTGTACCCATTGCAATGAGTAGCAAGTATTCTACCTATTACAATGATAAGCAAGTACTCTACCCATTGCAATGATTAGCAAATATTCTACCTATTGCAAGGACAAGTACGTATTCTACCTACTGCAATAATATGCAAGCATTCTACTCATTGTAATGATAAGCAAGTAATCTACCCATTGCAACGATCAGCAAGTATTCTAACCGCTAGCATATTTGTAGACATTTTTGTGCAGTCAATTCCAGAGGTTTTAAGTGGTAAAATCCGCAAACTTTAAGCAGTTGTTATCATTTTCTTCCGCTGCCTCTCAACCTAAAACACATTTACATTCCCTGGAACAATTCCAAACTGGCAGCTGCGCGAAAATACCTGGCGTGATGACTTCAAAAAATCCTTTCTGACAAGGTGTGCAGTGACTGCTTATGTGTGAAACTAGCACGCCAGCGGTCGTATTTGTGCATTGATTGTCTTGTTCATTTTTTCAGCACGCTAGAAACGTGTAATAAATGTACGTTATTCACGGTACATGTCATCCAGACTGGTATTATGCCTATGCTGAACGTCACATATGTGCATATACCTTCGGTTTTTACTTATGTTAATGAAATACATACAACCACATAAATTTAGTCTCTGTTTTATGGACTTGATCACTGACCATTTCACATATTGACATACATCGCAGAAGAGTCATTGAGGTCATTAAAATAATAATAATACGAATGGTTGTGGATTGTTTGACACATAAAGATACAAAGGAAAGTGCAGTCTCCACTTGTTCTCTCTACATTTATAAGCCAGTGAATACACGACACTTTGTTTGTCATTATTTACTATTTCATAAACAGTTGATAAAGAGACTGTGACGTATAGTCGGTGTGTTTGTACAACCTTTGACCTCTTAGGGGCATGAAGGTGAATCGACGGAAGCACCAGCACGTTCAGCCAGTATCCCCAAAGGAGGAGCTTTGGGTTATAACTGTGAGTAGGTTTATTTGCGCTCTATAGTATGGCTTAGCATTGTTCGCCAACAAGTAGCTTCGAAAAGGACTCTTGCAGAGAGACAGACCCAAATACTGTCTCGACCGACGACGAAGTCCTCTACCGGCCAGCCAATGTGCAACCTGGACGCAAATGAATAAGTGCTCGCTACAATGTAGCCCTTATAACTGTTCTTGTAGTGCTGGTGCGATAACTGCTACCAAAACCTACACGTCCAGCGACAGAGCCGTCCATTGATGGACTAATAAACGATTCGGCATCATGTAACACAGTTAAGTAAAAGTCATCCTTAATGTCATTGACGCACTGGACCTAGTTCTATGTCGATGATAAATATGCGTCTTAATGGTTATACAAAATCTAAGAACTTCAGGCCGACAGGGGAACATTGCATTAGCATGGCTTTTGGCAAAACAGTACTATTTAAAAAATGCAGGCAAATTATTGAACGTCGGATTGGGGAGAAAAAAAAAGGGGGGGGGGGGTGACAGCCTAGTGACTAGACCTTCGTCTGCTAACCCGGAGGTCAAGGGTTCAAAGCTACATCGCAGCATATTTTTTTTTTTAAAGTGGCGTTTGGCTTCTGAGTCTACGCAGCTTAAAATGATATAAAGTAATGTCTTGGAAAGTATAGGCGGCTGTCATGATACTGATCAAATCATCCATCGAGAGTCGATTACATCCATCGAGAGTCGATTACATCCACCGAGAGTCGATTATTCTCTTGCACCTTTGCCCAAGCTTCACTCGGTTTAAGGGGGTCCTTGTTTTTTAACTTATTTCCTCTTGAAGTTTCTGTAACATTGTATACAGATCAGAGCTGTCAACACTGCGCCCAGCCCCCGAGCCTGGAAGACCGGGATGGAAATGGCTTAGCCATGTTATGAGAATGAATCCTGGACCTGCCAAAATAACTCTCACATGGACACCAGAGGGAAAGAGAAAGAAGGGGCTCCCAAAATTAACATGGAGACGAACGATGGTAAGTGAACTGAGTGCGGCATCTCTGACATGGAAAACTGCACTGAAGATTGCACAGGACAGGAAAGCATGGAAAGTCCTCTCTGAAGTCTCGAGTACCACTAGGCTTAAAGAGAACTGATTGTCTGCTTAATCACCTAACGTAAAATGACACAATAAAGCAAAATGTCTTCATATGCCAAATATTTAAGTTAGTCAGTCCCACACTTGTCAGTTTAGGTGACTGCATCTAAAATATTTGTTACTTTATAATAAAAAATAATAAGAAATACGCGCGGCACCTCAAGTTATTAACTAATAACACGGTTAAACAACCAAAGTTACAATTTAGATGTACCTGCCCACCTGTGATTTCAGGAAGCCACACTCTTCTCCTTCTTCGCGTTCACCGACTATTAACTCCAGCGGAGAGTTCTGGTTATTCGTCCATATCTGGACTTTAGTCTTGTTCCGAACCTGAGTGTTGGGTGCACATACGTTTTACAGATCTGACTTATTTGTAAGCAGAGTAGGCAGTGGGCCTATTCTTGTTTTCCTAACAATGGGGCCCTGTAAACCACAGGGGGAAGGAGGCCACATTAAACAGCAAGGTAGAGAGGAGGGGTGGTGTGAAAAAGGGGTAGACCAGTTGCTCATATCAAATATGTCGTAACCTAAAACTTAATATTATCATCAGCATCATCATCATCATCCTGTTGGATCAGCTCCATTCAGCTTTGAAGGTCAGATGCGATGGACTTTCATGGTTGTATGTCAGATTATGTGTACAGGTCTATCTCAGCCTGCCTCTTCTCATCCAGAACGTTTTAAGGATTTGCTAAAATCGGATGTATTGAGGAAAGGCATAGATGTCAGTTCCTGATAACTAACTGTAACCCACAGCAAAAGGTACCAACCGCCCGATAAAGAGCACTCACATGTGTGTATGGTGCCTACCAGCCCCCATCCTAGAAACCCTCATTAGGTAATAGAATACCGGCCCAAGCAACTAGTTTTGGTGCAATTAACCTTAGCCAACATAATTGGCACCAAGAAGCCAGATCACAATTATAACCGATACTGCTCGCAGTAGGTTCGACCATGTCGATTTTTTTTTAAATAAACGGATGGTTGGATGGCAAAGAAGATTGAGATATATTAGAGTAACAAATGGGCAAGTCACAAGAAGGTAATACAACCATATTATTTGAGGAGTAACATATAAACGTGTAGTGAGTTGTTTGGTTTTGATTTAGTTAAAGCACTTCATGGTATGGAAGGAATTAAAATACACGTACATGAACACACCTACCCACTCACACACCATGCATACACACCATGTCAAAGTATCGCACATATATTTTAACCCGAATCGATTATGTATATCTACAAAGGTAGACCCTACACGAGTGCAGATATTCCTGACTACAGCAGTTCGGGAACTGCATTTTTGGGCTGAAAAGGAGAAAATCTGCAAGAAAAGCAAGATTCGCTTTGGCAGGAACCCATTTCCTCCCAGATCTCCCCCTCCCGTTTTCTTACCTGTACTGCACTTTCATCCTGGCGGGTAACAAAATCATGCAGCTAGATTCATAGCCGAACTTAAGACAGAGGCTAATTCCTGGGGAGATAGAAACTTGGCTTCTCATTCTCAAAGTTATTGGGCGATGATAGATTCCAGTCTACAAGTAGTTTTAAAAGAACGAATCAAACTTGGACACAGACCTAGAGCTCCGAAGATGTCGGTGAGTATGATTTTATTTGTGACGAATTATGTGACCAAAGAAAAAAATATCGCAACACACTATTTTCTCCACAGTTAAATTTCATTAGGTGAACGTGCATAATTGATTGCTTATATATTACAGATATTCAGTTTTGTTACTTTCCCATTGAAAAGAATTTGTTTTTCACGCTACGTTCAAAAGGTTTGCTGTTAACTTAGTAATGCACCTGACAAAAATACAGCGCGAACTAAGTTAACACTATTAGTTGTGTTACGTCTTGACAGGACGTTGCCAGAACCAACCCCAGCATGTTTTAGCGTGTGTGGGTTTTTCTACGGCAAATTTTAGTGTCAGTAGTTTGCTATTGCTCTCTGTACGGTCAGCTCTCGGTACACCGTTCCGAAACCAAAGCAAGACAAATTTGTCCCGCATCCTGGGATCTCGACCGGGCACCCCCGGCATTACAAAACGCCCGCTCGCAACACGCCTCAGCCACAGACGCTCGACAGCTAATTAGGACAGATTAATAAATTGTGGAATATTTTGGTTTGCGCCCTTGTTATTAAATAGAAACAAAAAATAATAACAATCTAACTGCATTCGGAAATGTCCCTTTTCTAAAAAACAACAAAAAACAAAACCTATTACGGGCATCTGATGCCAAGATGCATTATCAGAGATAGCGAGACGAAGGAAGCCCTACTGCCACAGTTGCCTTTTGAAAGACGCTAGATACTAGTTTAAAAAAATAATTCAACCGCAATGAGAAAAAAGAGAGCTATATGTACTATATAGAAGATATTTTGTTTTATGGCATGTGAAATATAACGTTCAAACCCACCATGACATTACACTGTGCGATAAACACCCGGTGACACAAAGTGCCACCGTTCGGATTAGGATCACCAGCGGATAGGTCACAGAAACTCGTTCAGCCCATAGGTTGGGTTATATTAGGCTTTAAAACAACAACAAAACTGCGTCCGGCATTGGGACGCGTTTTATTTGCCTGTGAAATACAAAACTTAAGCAGACACTCTGAGAAATAACAAATGTGGTTCAAGAGAAAAAATGCAAAGAACGCTGACAGAAAATAAAAATAATTATAATAATGTAGTCATCATCAGGATGATGCATATAAATATAAATATTTCTTTTACTAACAACTGAAAGTAGAGAATAAATATGTTCTTCACATGTTATGAGAATAAATTAACACTGGAAACTTCGTGACAGCTAGTACAATTTATGCGAGAAACAAAAAGGGGAGACATTTACACAACAAATACTAATACCAGGTTGGCTAGGATATGTAATATGGATAGGACAAGAACACTGACCTGATCTGTAATTATAGTAATCATGTGAGATGACGAAGCTTGATAGTCTACGTGGAGAGTACCATAGCAGCCTGCGTCTGTTAACAGTATCACATGTTTGGCCTCTAGGTAATCTCGGACATTGGGGTGTCCGTGGCGAAGTGGTCAAGCCGTCAAGAAGTGCTCAGGTCGTGGGTTCGTTTCATGGCTGTGCCGTTCAATTCACGCGTGAAATTTGTTACGGAAATCAGGGGATCATCGCTGGAGCTAAGGAGTCCGTGCTCTATGCGTATCTTTCGACAGGCGGCTATCCATTCCGCCACCCTAACCAAATTAAGAAAATACACTTGTTCACTTTCGTCTGGAAGAAA
>CAJHNH020002602.1:350000-472500 GCA_905116865.2 Candidula unifasciata | reverse complement strand
CCTGCCTTCGTACTTTCTTACTTCGACATCAGCCAGGGTCGCCGACGCCAAGAAATACTAGCAGCTATTGGTCCAGCCCTATTACAGATTTCTAGGGGCTCAAAGAGTTAAAGACTTGTTTAAATGCGTAATAATATAAAAAATTATTATTATTATTATTAGGGTAAATATTATGTGCTGAATATTATATTTTTCAATAACATGAATGTATAAAGAAGTACTTAAAGGATAACTTTTATAGATGTTAGGGATGGGTAGTTGCATGGGACGGTTAAATACATGTTCCAATTTCTCGTCCTTTTTAGGATGACATTTTTCGTTCTTTGAAGCCCTACTCTGGCTCTTGCCAGGGGCCGCAATATAGCCTGGCCATAAATATGGCCTAAAGGCTGAACGTTTCTGGGACCTCTCCACGGTGATCCTCACCCACGTGGTGGCACACTGTGTCATCGGGTGTTTATCGCTTGTGTGATGTCCTGGTGGGGTAGAAAGTCAGTCAGTCAAATACATGTTCCAGGACCGACCCGTGCCTCCCTCCCCTGCCAAAAATGTGTCTGTGGGGCACAAGGTGCATGACCCCCGCGATTCCGACCTCCCTGCCATCAGCGCTGGGAGTTAAACAGGTACAGGTGTGTGCACACATGTCCCTGGTTCCAAGGCATGAGATCTGAGTGTAGCGCTGACTGAGATACAGGAACGCCTTGATACTTGCTCGTTGGATGTAAATAACTCGTCTACCAGCGACTGTGTTAAGACATGTTGGGTTTGCTGTGTAAGTGGGTATGTGTGTGTGTGTGTGTGTGTGTGTGTGTGTATTTTGTGAGTGTGGGTGGCTGAGTGAGCATGTGTGTATGTGTGCTTGTTTAAATGTTCAAGGGAGGCAGTCGCCGTAGTGTAGCAGCTAGACGCTCTCCCAGGGATCCGAAGGTCGTGGGTTCAAATAACTATTTTGCCGAATTGTTGGGAGCTCGACCTTTGGTCCCAGGTCGACCCAGCCTTAAATGGGTACCAGGTAATGTCCTGGGTCCTGTGAATTAAAGGGGCCGGCTTGTTGTTGATCACATCATCCATCTAGGGCCTTTTGGTCTAAAACATAAAAGTCCAGCTTCAAAAGAAAAAACCAATACCTCAGTTTATCACCTTACAGGTCAAAGATATGCAGTGATACATCGGCTAACGAAGATCTTTCCAGTATCATATTCGGTAGCTGGAATCTTCGTTAGCGGAAACTGGATTTCCTATAGCAAGCTTCGTAACAGCATCTTCATCCCAATGATAACGCGGCTGCATAATGTTAGCGCTCACGTTCGTTAGCCGAAGCCGAAAAACGCCAACAATAGCATTATTTGCCTAAAAATTTATTAACTGTGTCACTCGTTAGCCGAAGTATCAGTGTATAAATAGAACATTCTCAAACTGAGGAGGCGATGATAAAGCGCATATTTTTTCCAGTTTACCAACACAGGGAGAAAGTTCTGGTTGTTCGTCCAGGTCTGGACTTTAGTCTTGTTCCGGAACATGAATGCTGCGTGCACATCCATTCTACAGATCTAGCAAAATTTGCATGAAGACTTTTGGTTTCTTGCCTCTTAGACATTGTAATAAAAATCAAAAACCCCCTCCTTTGTAAGCAGACAGATTTTGTCGTACATTTGAAGTTACCCTGGTAGTCAGTGACTACGGTGAGCTTCCGGCGGTCGTGAAAGAGAGAAAATGTATCGAAGAAACTATTCGCATTTCCGTTGAATTTATTCAGTTTTGTGCTTTAATTTATGTTGAGGTAACTCTGTAGTAACGCACCTGATGAGATTCAGCGAAATATGCCTGGCAATAAATTGTACAATGTATTGTTTGTATCTGCATTATTTAAATATAATCTAAACCATATTTAAATCCGATGATATTTCCTGTTACCAATTTTAGGCTCCATCGATGTGGAAGCTAATCATATTTTTCCCCAATTTTCCCTCTGGTGATTCTACCAAACATCGTCTGGCCTCTGGGCTTCATGACGAATTAAAGTAAGTTAAAAAAAATTTACTTATGTTATTTTTTTTTTCCTTTGCACTCATTCAAAAATGGGTCTGCCTCGAAAACCTGGGAAACAATTAAAAGAAAAAAAAAAAACTTAAAGAAACATCAACTTTTTTGTGAATTCGAATCCATTGTTTCAGGCTAGCATCTAGGCATTGTGCATCAGTGTAACCCGCCGACGGAGCAAACATTAATGGATTATTGTCAGAGTGGATATTATCGGGGTCTATAAGAGAAGACAAAAATAAATTAAAAATAAAATATAGCATCCAAGAAAGATAACCTCCCATTTTCACACGCAGACTCGCTTTATCGACTCTAAAGCGGAGGGGTAATATATCATATTCAGAGCCAGGAACTCTGACTTTGAAAGAAAACCCCTAATTAGTCGAATTATACTGCATGCTCGCATGGTAGGCAGTGAGTCCATTCTTGTTTTCCCATTAATGGGACCCCAGAAAACCACAAGGGGAATGATGCACATATAACACATGTGTTTGAATACTTGAACGAATGGGAAATATGGCAAAGGAATAAATACTAAATTTAGATAAATTACCTTGTAATCGACTCCATTTATTTAACTTTGCTTTGAGGGAAGAAATGAACTCTCATAAAGAATCTTTACGTCTTTTCATTAAACAAAATGAAACCACTATGTACATGACTTAGGTGTATTTATATATTCTCAACTTCAGCCATATCACAATATCAGAAATCTCTCTTACAAAATACATTTCTAACACACGCATCTTTGTATAGACCATGCTAAATTTAACCCTGTCGTATTTAAGCAAGAACACTGGTGCCAAAGGAAATTGTTTTTGTCTCGATTTTTTCTTTTAAATTCAGTGAAAGCTGTTGCACCTTCCAATGAAATAAACAGGGAAGTGAAAACAACAAGGCGACAAGGGAATTCCTTGTTGTATAATTTAAAACTGCACACAGCTAAAGAATCTCTTCTTCTTTCGTTCTTTCGTTCGCTTGAAATAGATTATCTATATCTGCTATGTTTTCTCTAGTGTGAACTTCCCTGTCCGTTGTAATTTAATCATCTACCAGTAAAGTTTGGTTGGCACCGATGTTTCTCTTAAACTAAAGTTTTGCCTTGATATGTTGTATCTGGGGCAGTTGTATGGGGGACGAGATTTGTTGTTTCAGGTGCTAATCCTCATGTGCACATGATTAAATCATCAACAGCTAAAGAAATGAAAAGTGCAGAGAAGAGAAAGGAATGGAGATTTCTGAGCGCTATCTGATGTATGACGGACGACAGACACTAATATGACGAACGACGAATGAGCTGAGTTTTCTTGAGCCAAGAACCGACCTCACTACACTCGGAGCATTCCCATCTTGAGCAGACAGCGAAGAGCTCCAATCCCAATATCACCAGTAGCGGTTGGATTCTATGTCTTTTTTTGCCTCTCCTCTGAAAAATGAGTAAATGAATGACGTTAAAATAATTGAAAACCAACGATTTTTTTGGTGCAAGAACCATATTTTTACTGACCAGTCGACGCTCTTTGGGTTAAATGATCGAATTCGCACTAGTCATTTGCTTCACACTAGTCATTTTCCAGGGCATTTAATTTAGTGGAAACAAAATGCCATGGACCTAGCTGTGTGAAAAAAGGGGGAGGGGGTATTCAGGAAGGGATTGAGAATGAAGGAAGAAATTACTGCAAAAATGAATGAGAGCTGAGCGTTTGAGGAAAAAAAAAAAGTAAATTCAAATGTTGACAACAGCGTTTCTGAGATCCTATGCTGTAATTGTGGAAGACCTTTCTTGACGCGCATAGCGCAATATAACACTATCGTCTGGACAGATGGAAAGGTGTCAATCGTAATTTAGTATCCATTTTAGGTAGGTTCGCATTAGAGCCAAGCTCATCAAGCTTAAGTCAGTACCAGGTAAAGTCCTCGAAAGCAAAAGCGGTCGGTGGGATGTCGACTACTTCACCCACAAAGCGCTGACTGGTCTTTAAAATATAGCTCTTGCCTTATATGCCCAGTAAAACTGAAGGGGGAAAAAGATCATTTTTGTAACAGGCTTATAGGATATGTTTAGCCTGTTAATAATTTTGGGTTGGCTGCATTTGCGAAATGAAACTGTCAGGTTTGGAAATCGAAACTCTCCAGAAGTGGCCATCGGGTGCAGCAGAAAAAGGCTCTTTGTGCTCTTAGTTTGCTTTTTCGTTTAGCCAGTCGCCCTTAGTCCTCCTGTCGTTGCGGACAGGTACATGTTTCTCACTGCACAGGTACGGGGGACTGATGCGAAAGAGGTGATCTCGCTCACTGTTTTCGGGTTGTATCGGTTCGTTCAGTAATTTGGTTGTGTTAGATTTAGATTTCCATTGTGCATCCTCGCTCAGAGATTTATGATACCATGTCGCTTGAGGCGAACTCTGATCTAGAGTGATTAGGACATGGCTTGTTCGAACACGTTGTTGATGGTTGTGTAGTATAATTTGTGAAGCACCCTAGTTTTGTGTTCAGGAGAGTAAACAGATGTTGAGTGTGATGATTATATTCCATAATGATTATATTTAATTTTTATTTTTGTTTTAATTTCAGAATAGGTCTTATAGTTCGTGCGCGTTGTGTGACTAGGCGCTGCCATTTTATAGTTATTGTTGTAGTTGTTGTGTAATTCACTATTCACATATTCACCGCCTGCGTCATTAGTAATATGTCATAGTCCCTACACCAAAAGAACCCATGTCTTTTCTTTTATTTAACTGTTTTTATAGTTTAGCGGGAACTACTTTTTGTCCCAAACATCATTTCTTTTTTCTTCCCGCTCCTTGTTTTTCATGTTCTTTCTTCCCGCCAGCTCATTTACTTCAACAAACGCTTTATGAGTTACATCAGAACTGCAACATTGCGTAATATGTCATCTGGTTCCCATTATATTTCACGCCTAAAGAAGTGCACGCTAAACTGCGACTGTTAGTTTCGTTTCCAGTGAGTCATAGTGAGGACCAACAACGCCCTAGCTTTAACTGTGATAAGACATGACGGATGAAGTCTGAGAAATGAAACATGAATGAGGATGCATGGATGAATAGCGTGGATGATTCAGCATTTATTGATAAAATGTGACTGGTTGAACATAAAGAGTGATGGGTCATCAATCTCCTTGGCCAAGTGGTCAAGTCGTTTGCGTCGCGCTCTGAAGGTGTAGGTTCGCTTCTTGGCCGCGCCGTTCAGTTAATGAGTGCAGTTTTTACGGAGATCCACGGAGATCGTCGTCGGGGATTTAAAGTTCGTGCTCTGTGGGATGCTCCCGCTAGACAGCTTGCCATTCTGCAGAGAGACAGAGCTATATGAGATAAAACCCGGTGCAATGAAGTCGATCCTCTCCACTTTAACTTTAAAATAATGGCGATACATAATTATGAAACAAAAAATGGTGAACATGTTTTTAGATCTCATAATCGTATTCTTCGTAGTTCTTACAGAATTGTGGTCAGCAGCCAGATAGACAGGCATACTTACTATAGACTAGAGGATGGTGGTCAGCAGCCAGATAGACAGGCATACTTACTATAGACTAGTATATAGCAAAGTTAAATAGGTACAGCGGTAACAGATCGATAGATCGACCACGAAGAGGATGGACCACAGAAATATCTTAGACTTTGAGAAGTAATATATGCAAAGCGAAAAGACGGGCCCATTCCAGAGATCTCTTCCTGCCCTGATGCTGCGAGGCATTACATGAGTAGAGAAAAAACAAAGAAGAAGAACAAGAACAAGAAAAGAAGACAATTAAAAAAACACACAACTGTACAAAGGCAGGTAGCCAGACAAACAGTAAAGTAGGTAAGTAAGCAGATAGAAAATAATGCATCTAGACCAGTGTTTCATAAACTTTTGAAGCCCCCCCCCCCCCCCTTTTTCCTCCCTTTTCAGTGAAAAAAATGGTCCAGCATCCCCTCTTCCTGAAAACATCATCATCATGTGTGCCACGCCGAACAGCATAGGCGGTTATCATTCACCATCCTACACGATCCAAATCCGCACAATGCAGATTCAACCTAAGACTTTTTCAGGCCATCAGTCGAGCGCCTAGTCACTAGGCTTAAAGAAAGAAACTAATATGAGAACACAATATTAGTTTCAAGGTCGATGTTTCGTAATATGCGTGCACGCATGGTTCGACGGTGTGTGCGTGTTGTAAATGGGGAAGATTGCTGACGCTTTAGGTTTGCATGTTTTGGCCCTGGCTTTCAGAAACATGTGCTTAAATGGGCCGGGAACAGCCTTGAAAATCTTCTTCTTTCTCTTTTCCTCCAAATACCTCCTCGAAGTGTTAGGGGAGAGGAAAGTAATAGGGCTGGAGTAAAAGAATCTACTTTATAATGTGCTATATAAGCTGATCGGGAGTCGCCGTGGTATAGCAGCCAGACGCTCGCCTGCGGACCGGAAGGTCGTGGGTTCGGGTCCTGACGCAGTCGGACTTTTTTCAAAAATGTCTTTTGGCTCTCAGGTCGATCTAGCCTTGTGTGGGTACCAGGCACATTCCTGTGAAGTAAAAGGTGGCCGGTGTGGAGCTGACCACATCTCCCGTTCAGTGCCGGAGAGCATCCTTTGGATATTTTCTCCAGGGAAATTAGTTGGGAAATGAGCAGGCGGATAGACTGGCCGGTTCTGCGCCATTTGGTGGTGAATTGATTTTTGACAAGCTAGATGATGTGAGGCCTCTGTGTGTGCGACTGAACAGTGCTAAGGCACATATAGATCATTACGGTCGGAGAAGAATTTAGCTGTGAGGAGTTACCAGGGTATCTAGCCGACAGGTCGACCCTCAGGGAAAAGGCGAGACGGATATACAATCAGACAGTTACTAGTGCCATTAGAGCTGAAACTCTTTGCTTGCTGCTGAAGAAGTGGACGGAGCGGAAAAAAAAAAGAAAAATATGGAAAACCGAAATAAAAGTAGATTAGCAAGCTTCACAATAGAACGGTATACACTGCGTACAATATTTGTTTGCTGTTCATCATCATCATCATCATCATCACGTAACACTACATGTCGCTGGGTCACCAGTTTTTGTTGACTGTCTGACCAGATCTCTCCACCTTTGGTGGTCAGTTGCGATAAACTTCATTGGTTGCATGCATGAATCGGCCAGTCTATCTGCCTGTCCAGTCAGTCAGGTTCTGTAACCAGGTCTTTTTTGGTCTGCCTCCTCTCCTCTTTCCCTCTACTGAGCCCTGTAGTGTTGTTTTTGAAAGGTCTTTAAATATTATTACATGTCCGTAGCATTGCATGTTTCGTGCTTGCTGTTAAAAAATATAAATCTGCACCATCTAATCCGCCACCTCATTAGAACAGTTTCAGACCTACTCCTGCAGGTAAGATGCAAGTCAGCAACTTTTGCAGGTAATATGCAAGGCAGCGTCCTAGAGACAATACTAAATCCTAAAGCTTATATTGTAAGGAAGCTACATGTGCTGCAAAACGTAGCTTTTGCCTGCAAGAACCGACGAAACATGTTCACGCAAGAGCACATTGACTTCAAAGAGCTATTTTCTGGAGGAATAATCACATTTGTGATTCACTGTCTGGGAAAATGTATGCTAAGATCATCGAAAAAAAGGCTGAGACCCGCCTTGATAGAGTAAGAGTGAACTTTCAGAGAAGCACAGATGGGCTTTCGACGAAACAGAAGTTGCACAGATGCCATTTTCGATACATTGAGACCAACTATCAGACTATCAGAGAGGGCAATAGAACATGATAAGACATGTTTGTTGACATTCATAGACCAAGAAAAAGCCTTCGATAGAGTCGACAGGAATATGTTGTGGGAATGTATGGGGAAAAAAGGAATCAGCAATCATCTCATTAATATTTGCAAAAGCCTGTACACACGTAGTGAATGCTGCATAAGATCAAAGGCAGGGTTGTCTAGAACTTTTATAGTGAACTCTGGTGTGCGTCAGGGCTGTGTACTATCGCCCCTTTTTTTTTCATAACATACATGGACGCCATATGTAGCGAAACAGACTTTAATCAGGAAGAAGATATAACAGAATTACTTTTCGCCGACGACCAGGTACTAATAGCAGAAAATATGGAATGCCTACAGAACCACCTAAATCAAATTAGTAACAAAAGGGGAGGAATATAATATGAAAATAAACACTACGAAGACAGAGACAATGATGATAGGAAGACATAAAGACAATTTAGAAATTAAATTAAAAAACAACACCCTGAGACAAACAGAGGAATTTAAGTATTTGGGAGCAATTTTTACTTCAGACGGAAAACTGGACAGAGAAATTAGCTCCAGATGTGCCAAAGCTAATCAAGTAATGGGCCAACTATCTCCCCTGTTGACACACAAGCAGATACCTCAGAGTACTAAAGTGAATCTTATCAGAACTATTTTTTGGCCAATACTATGCTATCAGTGCCAAACGTGGACACTTACATCCTCCAATGAACGTAAAATTGTGACAACAGAGATGAAATGCCTTAGAAGAGCTGCAGGAGTTTCAAGGAAAGACAGAATACAAAATCATGAAATCAGACGAATGCTAGGAATAAAGCCAGTCTTACAGGTCATCAAAGAACAACAAATGAAATGGTTTGGACACCTAACAAGAATGCCCTGGTACTATCTGCCACAGCGAGCCACACTAAAACGTTACAACGGGTATAAAGCGAGTGGAAGACCTCGGAAAAGATGGAGTGATGGCATTAAGAACAGCCTTACAGAAATGAACATCAGTCTTAATAGTGCTCTTGACAGAGCTCATCAACGAACATTACATCTCCCCCCGACACTTCGATGAGGTACAAGGTGGAAGAGAAGAAGAAGAAGAAGAAGAAGAAGAAGATTACTGTCTGTTGTTCTGGAGAGCATGTGGTCGAATCACTGATTGGATGTGTTCTGGGATTTGCTTTCCTTCTGTTAACCCTGTCAAAAATTGAGGTTGCATTATGTTATCATAATCCACTGAGATCTAGGAAACAGTTATTCGAGTGGCACAGTTGTCAAACCTCCACGTAAAAATCCCAGATTAGACAAACAGCCTGGTGACGATTTTAAACATTGTTTGTAAACGTGTGAGCTGCCATCGTGTAGCGGCTAAAAGCCCGCTCACGTATCGAAATGTCGTGGGTTCGGGTCAAAACATAGTACGACCTTTATTTTTGGAAATGACCTGGGCTTCCAGATCGACCTAGTCATGAGTGTGCAAGAGCGACATTAATGATACAAATATTGAGGTGGACTCATGGGAAAAAAATGCCATTGACCGCGGAGGGGGCATATCAGGAAGGGAAGGAGAATGAAGGTAGAAATGTTTGCAGAAATGATAAGAGCTGAGCATCTGAGAAGAAACAGACTGAACACAAATTTTGACGTCAACGGTCCTGAAACCCCTATGTCATATTTGTGGACGATTTTTCATAACACGGCGTTTCTTGCTAGTCATACTCGCCATGGCCAGAGAGTCCCATGCCTCCTCATAGCGCAATATAACACTATCGTCTGGAAAGACCAAGGTGCCAATCAATCAGATTTTCTCATTAGGACGCAAGTCTTCGAAATGCCGCCATTAAATCTTTCAGTGCCAGAAGATTTGGCAGCATATGTGAAAGTACGAAAATATTATGTAAGCTAAAGTAAAGCTAAACATATATATGAATATGGCCACTTGAGGAGCTGTTTATTTCTAAAACATACTCTGACACACTTTAACTTGTGTGAGAATACATTATTCGCTGGCTATGGCCCAATATGAGGATCCCATCACACGCTATACGTTGTTTGAGATTGAGGAGTTAATAGCTTTGTGTTGTCAGATGAAAAATTCAAACTATTTTGATTTCGTTGCTTATGCCGCTCCTTCACGTTGCCACCTGATGAGACCGCTCTCTGTCTGTATCATAGCATGGCAGGGCTCTGAGTATCGACATCTTTTGTTTTTCTAGGGGGAAAAAGCCCTGGTCATACGAATATAACTTTTGGCTAGTCCTGAAAAATGAACCCGATCAGCGTGTCGGCAATAAGCGACACCAGCTGTTTCATTGTAGCTACAACCGTTACACAGCTTATTTGAGCCACCACAGAGAACACTGAAACCAGTGGTTCTCGAAATTTGCGTCATGAAGGTCCCTATGCATCGTCGTTGCGGATTAAATGTTGAATGTTGAATTAAGAATCGACATCATGGTACTCGGGACTGTTTCAAAAGCGCTCCGTCCTCATCCTCAGCAGCAAGCGAAGAGTTCGAAATTCCGATGGCACCAGTATCTGTCTGATTGTACATCTGTCTCGCCTAACCCTTGAGTGTTGAGCGTCGGCCAGATCCCCTGGTAACTCCACGCAGCACCATTCTGCTCCTTCTGTAATCTGTGCCTCCACACTGTTCACTCGCCACCCCCCCCCCCCCCAAGGTCCTCAGAACATCTAGCTTGTCATGCATCAGTTCACCACCAAGTGATGTAGAATCGGCCAGTCTATTTGCATGCTCATTTGCCCAACACACCAGCATATTCTGGAGAAAATATACAAAGGATGCTAACGACCTGGGACTTCTGAAGCGATGCTTGCCACTCTGCGCGGAGCATGCATGTCTCCACCTTTTTTCAGCATGCTCTGTGAGTCACTTACAATCACGGCATGTGTTTGCGGCTGATTCTCAATCCAGCGTAAGGCAGCAGTGACTGCCTCCATCTCCATTCCCAAACTAGACGTTGTGATATCATATGCCAAGATTTGTTGCACTAGACGACGTCCATTCACTTTTGCTATGAACCCCGATGCACTTCGTCTGCCCCTCAACACAGAGTCATTTGTGACCTTCCAAGGTACAGATGAGTCTATTATGTTGCGAAATCTTCTATAACTGTATTAATTGTCCTTCAATCGCATGGATGATACGTATTATACCATCATCATCATCATCATTATCAACAGCAATGAGCATGTCATTTACATAACGTCGGTTTCTTCATGTCACGTCTAAAAGACAATTCTCCAGCCCTGTGTGCTTTCAAAGCTTCAGTGTCTTGTATCAACATTCGTGAATGTCGGCCTCTGCGTCGTTTACCGAAACTGCATCACCGTTCTCGCCAGGCAAACATGGTGCTTGACATGTCCAAAATACGCCAGTTTCGAGAAAGGATGCTGTTTACGAGCTAGTTCTCCTTGACGTTCAGGTCATGCAGGATGTCAAGGTTTTCTTTTTTCTTGGCCCACGGTTTTCTAAAAACGTTTCTATAGCATTTCAGTTCAGAAGCTCAGATTGTCTTCTTGAAAGACTGAATGAGAGTATACGACTCACATCCATAAGTTGTCACAGGAAGGATGCATGATCTACAAATGTGTATCCTACTAATTATCCTACATTAGTACGAATGATCATATAATGGTGCCAATTACCATCCAATGGAATACATGTCTTTTGATAGTACGAAATATCACATGCTGTTTTGGATTATCCTACATGGTAAGCATTATCCTACAGTGGTATACAGGATGTAGTAAAGTTACGAATGATTTTACCATGATTCGAATTATCATACAGCAGTGCGAATTATAATTCAGACGAATGCTAGGAATAACGCCAGTCTTACAACGAACAACAACAAGAGGTGGTTTAGACACCTAACAAGAATGCCGTAGTACTATCTATCACAGCGAGCCACACTGAAACGTTACAGCGGGTTTGGAGCAAGCGGGAGACCTCGGAAAATTTGGACTGTTCATGATGACATCAAGAACAGTCTTACAGAAATTAACATCAATCTCAACAGTGCACTTTACAAAGCTCATCAACGAACGTTACATCTCCCCCTGTCACTTCGTTGAGGTTAAAGGTGAAAGAGAAGAAGAAGTACCAATTATCTTACAATGGTACACACTTCCGCCAAAAGGAACCACATGTAATTTATTTGATTATGTCGACATAGAGACACAACGGTTGAGAACCACTGATTTCACCAATGCAGATATCTACACGTGTTGCGCTTGGCCTCAATTGTGTGGAACTGTAAACATCCTTTTCGTTGTTTACTTCGCTGTAAAACATACTGGCGACAATATGGCTTCGAGGTAAGGATTGTGTTTCACAATCATCGATGTATCAAGATTCAGCATCCACTATGGGAATCTTTAATTTATTAGCCTACTGTGCCTTTATATAATTGATGTATATGTCACCTAGAGCTCGCAGTCGATTCCTCCACTATATTCTAGTCTGTGCAATGAGTTCAATATCATGGATGAAGTCCAGGCCAGCAGCTTTGGCATCTCATATCAACGTTTGACTTAGGGTTTCTTCTGGGGGTCCTCGCCTGATCAACCCCTTCATTTTCCATGTTAAAGCCTGTTTGGCGATTCTCTGCTGGTTTCTTTTCGGTATGTGTCCAATGTAGCGCCATCTTCTCTATCTTATAACTGTTGATACTTGTGGCTGCCCGGAAATTTGTCTTGTTTCTTCATTCCTTCTGAATTCCTCCCATATTTTAACAATCATTTTCCTCAAGCATTTGTTTTCAAATGCAAAATTCCATATCTTTAGTGGTTCTCGAACTTTCACTTGCATATGTTAAAACTGACAAAACATTAAATTTGAAAATACGTAACTTGGTTTCTAAACCATACAATTAGAGTTTCTTTTTTTTTTCTCAAGCTAATAAAAGCAGCTGATGCCTTGCCAATGCGTGTCATAATTATTTTATTTGTATTTTCTTTGTCTTTCCTTTGTTTTTGTTTGTATTTGAATCTTAGAAAAAAAGCGGCCTATAAACAGTGGTATGAGAGGTGCACTGTGGAAGAAACAGAAAGCCTCACCGCGTAATAGAACAGTTGATACACATATACACCTCAATTGTGGAGTCACACTTGTGATAATATAACTGCGACCTAGCTGCTATACACTGGACGGATTTCAGATCCAGACAATGTATCCAGTTTTAGAATAAAGCACCGCTGGAACAGCATGGGCCATGCACTCGGAGTGGATGAGACAAGACTTTCCCACTAAGCGCTCATTTGGGCACCGGAAGGGAAAAGAAAACTGGGATGACCAAGAAAAACTCAATGTAGAGCCATCATCAGGGAAGGCTCAACCATGGGTCTAGCAATCATCCAAGACCTAAAGACAGGTGGCGTCGAAGATGGAGAGCTATGACCTCTGCCCTATGCGCTGCTCTAGGCTCAAGAGGAAAGACTAACTAGCTAGTTAACTAACTAACTAACTAACTAACTAACTAACTAACTAACTAACTAACTAACTAACTAACTAACTAACTAACTAACTAACTAACTAACTAACTAACTAACTAACTAACCAACTAACTAACTAACTAGCTAGCTAGCTAACTAACTAACTAACTAACTAGCTATCTAAGTAACTAACTAGCCAGCTAGCTAGCTAGCTAACTAACTAACTAACTAACTAACTAACTAACTAACTAACTAACTAACTAACTAACTAACTAACTAGCTTGCTAGCTAACTAACTAACCTACTAACTCACTGCTATAGGGTGATTACAATATGATGCGGTGTTTCGTACGTCGCCAAGGGGCCTTTAAATGGTTGATAGATGGTTGTGTGTAGGTGATGTAAAGAAGTAAATGACCCTTTTTAAAACCAGTAGCTTATCCAGCATGTGGGGCTGGACTCACACTTTCATAACATAATAGGAGTTTGATGAACGATTTCAGTGGTCAACATCAAGCAGGCCGCCTTTACTTTAGCACACATTTTCTGATAAATATTTTGGTTTCAAAGACGTAGGTCGTTAATAATTTTTTTTCAAAGAGTAAAAATATTGGCATATCTGGATTTTAACCAAAGACCTGAGCCAGCAGGGAAGTGTATAGTAGCTACACGTTGGCAAACTCACGCTTATTCTCTAATTAGCCCCCCCCCCCCCCCCACCCCCCGTACACTCTGTTTCTGTTTCTTCTTCTTCTTCTTCTTCTTCTTCTTCTTCTTCTTCTTCTTCTTCTTCTTCTTCTTCTTCTTCTTCTTCTTCTTCTTCTTCTTCTTCTTCTTCTTCTTCTTTTTCTTCTTCTTCTTCTTCTTCACTTCACTGTAAAAGCCAGCGAAAAGTTCTGGTTGTTCGTCCACTCCTGGTCTTGATCCAGAACTTGAGTTTTTGCACGCACCCCCGTTTTACAGACGTGGCTTATTTGTATGCAGACTGTTGGTTTATTACCTCTTAGGTAGATGCGCTCTGACTTTGAAGGAAACACCCATAATGAGTCGCCTCCTACGACATGCTTGTTAAAGCATATATTCTTTGTTTTTAAAAATGGAGCACTGGAACCCATGCGGTGACTATTTAGAAAAATGGAAGTTTACGATATAAGTAGCATAGCAGTACGGGAGCTCAGTGATCTCGAGGTTTGGCATCCTCTTCGAGTTCTGGAGGTCCCGGGTTCAAACCCCACTAAAGGCTGGAATTTTTTCATGTGGACTCCTAGTACTTTTCCCTGGTCTCTGGGTAGTGAGACCGGACCAGGTTAAAACCCCCTTGGCAGTTGGAAATTAAAAATAGTAGCCTAATAGCGCTGAAATAGGCAAAACTTTGAGCTAAAAATACACCAAAAGTATTTCAGGATCCTCGCCGGTACAACAGAGTTCGTGCATTGTGCTGAAATATTGTAGACTCAGGCTTGAGTTTGAAGTAGAGCGGAGCACTTATTTTTTACAACCGTGTGTCATGATGTTGATTCGTTAAATAAACATAACCATAAAGCATTGCAGCTTTAACTTGGTGGTGGTTCACACATCGTGTGCTATAAGCTGTAACGAATATTCGCTTCGTATTCGTTTCGGGGCCGAATAGTGGACTTAATAACTATTCGGTATTCGGCCGAATAGTTGCGGTCGGGCCGAATAGGAATAGTGGTTACCTTACATCCGTTCCTGGACTGGTAGAAATTAAACATATCAAGATTTCCCACCTTGGTTCAAACTGTCCAGCGTTATCTCTGTGTACCACCTACGAGCGTACCAAGTGAACGTCTGTTTAGTACAGCTGGAAATACCTTCAGTGAGACAAGAAGCTGCCTTAATGCTGACAACATGGAACGATTTTGTGTGTGTGAAAAGCTAACGCCGCTTTCATGGATTAATTAAGCTGTCAGTGACAATTTACAAGTTTAGTTACTTATTATAAAACTCAGAATACTTTCACTCCTATGTATTAGTTACCACAGACTGACTGACTAAAGAATGCAAAACATGAAATGTATTAAAATGTTTACTATTCTGTACTACATTGTGTGAAGTAAAATGTCAGCGTACATTTGACATTATGGATGTTTTCTTTTTAGATCTATTTTATACACGAAAGTGGAAGAATGGGCCTCAATGTGAATAGTGGGAATACAGAAGTAATGGTGGTATCAAAGAAAATAATTACTCCTAAATGTTTAATAAAAGTCAATAGTTTTATTTTTGGACAAGTACAGACATTTAAGTATCTAGGCACATGGATAACATCAGATGGAAGATGCATTACTGAAATAAGAAACAGAAAAGGACAGGCAAAAACTGCATTTTATAAAATGAAGAACATCTTATAAAATATATTTTTGTCTTTGAAGGGAAAAAAAAAAAATTCTTGCTTGCTACATACATCCAGTTTTAACATATGGCTTATGTCCTGGAAAATCTGTAGGCAGGCCAAACAATTTCTTGAAGCCTCAGAGATGTGGTATTACAGAACAATGCTTAAAATACCCTGGATAGTGAACGAACATCGAACCAGAAGGTTGGTAAACCAGCAATGAACTGGGTTGAGCAGTGCTCACTACAAGAAGACTGGTGAACGAACATCGAACTGAGGCGAGCGGTGCTTACTACAAGAAGACTAGTGAACGAACATCGAACTGAGGCGAGCGGTGCTTACTACAAGAAGACTGGTGAACGAACATCGAAATGAGGCGAGCGGTGCTTACTACAAGAAGGCTGGTAAACCAGCAATGAAATGTGTTGAGCAGTGCTCACTACAAGAAGACTGTTGAACGAACATCGAACTAGGGCGAGCGGTGCTCACTACAAGAAGACTGGTGAACCAACATCGAACTGGGGCGTTCAGTGCTTACTGCAAGAAGACTGGTGTACAAGCAATGAACTGGGGCAAGCAGTGCTCACAACAAGAAGACTGTGAACCGCCAATCAACTCGGACGAGCAGTGCTCACTACAAGAAGACTGGTGAACCTACATCTAACTGGGGCCGGCAGTGTTTACTACAAGAAGACTAGTGAACCAGCAATACACTGGAGCGAGCAGTGCTCACTACATGAAGACTGGTGAACGAGCATCAAACTGGGGCGAGCGGTGCTTACTTCAAGACGGTTGGTAAACCAGCAATGAACTGGGTCGGGCAGTGCTCACTACAAGAAGACTAGTGAACGAACATCGAACTGGGGCGAGCGGTGCTTACCCTCAGAAGCGGCTGGTAAACCAGCAATGAACTGGGTCGGGCAGTGCTCACTTCAAGAAGACTAGTGAACGAACATCGAACCGTGGCGAGCGGTGCTCAGAGATGTGGTATTACATAACAATGCTTAAAATACCCTGGACTGCAAAAAAAGCAACCAAGAAGTTTTGATAGAGGCGGGAGCCCGAAGACAACTACTCACAGACATCAGAAGGAGACAGTCATCATTTTTCGGCCATGTTATAATGAGGGAAAATAGACCATGTAGTGACCACTGGAAAGATATGTGGAAGGAGGGATAGAGGAAGAGAAGATTCTTGTCAGTCGTGTTGCATGGCATGGATGTGAGTCGAACTAACACATGCTGCAGGAGATCGCAGACTGTGGCGAGGCATAGTCGCCCATACTAGTCGGCAAAGCACCTGATGATGATGATTCACTATTCGTATTCGTGTTCGTATTCGTATTCGGCCGAATAGTTGGTCCATCACTATTTGGTATAGCCCTACTATAATCTACGTACAAATCAGATGTTGGTGTAAAAGAATTACCTGGGTTCCCAGGTTGACTCAGCCTAAAATGGGTACCAGATAGAGATGTTGGAAGTAAAGGCGGCCGGAGTGATTTTGACCACATTACCCATCCAGTGGTGTTTGGGTTTGAGGGCGTGCTCTGTGCTTGGCAGGTGGCAACGGAGAGAGTGGGAAGAGAAGACGAGGAAATAGAGATAGAAGAAGGCATAGACATATGAAAGTGTGAGCCCGGAGAGGCATCATATGCCCGTCATATGCCCGCTGTGTGACTGACGAAAAAAAGTATGTATGTAAGTTGTACCCCACCAGGACATCACACAAGCGATAAACACCTGGTGACACAAAGTGCCACTATGCTGATGAGAGGTCCCATAACCCCGTTCAGTCGTTTAGCTATATTACAGGCCCGGCTATATTTAAGGTCCCCGGCAAAAGCTAGGGTGGGGCTTCAAAATAGCTAAACATTACATCCCACAAGGGGATGACGAGAACTACCGGCGAGAAAAGGATACTGTACTTTTTATACTTACAATTCAAAGAATAACTTGATCCGGAATGTTAGAGGTTTAACAGTATGACGTTTTATGTGTTTTTGTATGTGTGTGGTGTCAACCTGTAATTTTCAGTGTATTATTGAATGTGTGCTTTGTGAGCCGGTTTGTGAGCGGGAGTTGCCGAGTTGCGAGAGGAAAGGATAATGTCGGCGAATACTGCAGTAAGTATCGATTAGTGATAAATATGGCGGCCCCTATCCCCATACTGAAAATCAGCAAATAGTGATTATATATAATGTGTGTGTGACATATAAAATACGTGACTTGATGTTTTAAGACGGCCACCTACACTTCCCATGACTTTTGTCTGGCAACTAGTGTAAGTTGGGACTACCTGAAAGCCAAGACGTAATCAAAGGCTAAAAAAGTATCTCTTAGTTTGGCAGCAAATATATCCTCCCCCTCCCCTTTTATTCCACATGGAGATAGTGCTACAAAATCGGCACTGTTAAGTTGCATACATTGTTCTTTTAACCAGGCGCTGCATGTATTTCTTCTTCTTCTTTGTTCACCAGTTGTAAGATCCAGTGGACAGTGCGGTTGTTCGTACATTTGGACTTTGCCAGTTTTGCACGTACATCCGTATCCGTTTTACTGGCTTATTTGTGTGCAGTTGGTTGTTTCTTGCCGCCCGTGCAGATGCACTCTGGCTTCGAAGGCAGCCCCCACCTCACCCCATTAGTGTACTTCTACGACATGCTTGTTGGGGAGGAAGTGGGTCTATTATTGTTTCCATCGCAACGGGTCCCCGCAACGGAATGGTTGTAGTTGAAACCGCTATGGTTTAATTTCTTTGAAAAAAAAAAAAAAAGCAAAGGACAAAAATCATGTCAGTGGCACATTAGACATTTAATGTTAGACATACTTTTTAAACTGACCAATTGGCATTCGAAGGATGATGTGGCCAACATCACATAGGTCGCATTTACTTCCCAGAACATTATCATAGTAGCCAGTAGAGCCAAGGAACCAAGATCAATTCCCTAATACCTATATATAGTATTTCTATCTGTTTATTGTGCCATCGTTTGCAATCTTCTTTCTTTAACTTTTGTAAGTGTATTGCAGTGAAGGTGTTTTTTCATTCATGCTATTTCACTAGCGTGAATGGGTTTCCTTTCCCCTTGTGCATTCCGGGTCCCTATGTGGGAAAGTAAGAGACCTACTGCCTCCCCAACAAGCATGTCGTAGGTTACGACTAATTGGAAACTTCCTTCGGAGTGCATCTGCCTGAGAGGTAAGGAACCAACTGTCCAACTACAGATAAATTAGCTGCATAAAACTGTTGTGCACGCCAAACTCAGGTTCTGAAACAAGCATAAAGTCCAGTGGTGGACAAACTAACAGAACTTTCCGCCGACGTTTACAGCCGGTGAACGCGAGGAAGAAGAAGAAGAATGGTTTCCCAACAATCGGTATTTCAGTGTATCATATTTCACGAAGAAGCAGCACAGACGTAACGTGACCTGTCTAACTGTGTAAGCAATGCAGCTTCGGAATGTAGGGAATGTAAGTAGAACATATTGTCACAGATAATTCAGGATACGGACCGTTAGTTTTTGCTTATGTAAATTATGGTTTTTTTTAAAGAGGTAGGTGGTTATTTTACCTGCGTACTCACATGTTTTTTTAGCTGTAGGAAGCTGTGTGTATTTGTGTGTGTGCGTGTGTGAGTAAGAGAGAGTGGAACATGAGTATTTGCGTGGGAGTGTCTTTGTGTGTTTGTGAGCGTGTGTGTGTGTGTGTGTGTGTGTGTGTTTGTTTTAGTGTGTGTGGGAGTGGAGGGTGTGTGTGTGGAAATATAGTGGGAATGGGTTTAGAGGCGTGTGTGTGTGTGTGTGTGTGTGTGTGTGGGCGTGTGCGTGTGTGTCACAATATGCGTGGAATACGCTGTACTGCATTCTTCGAAAAGAGTCCATTGTGGGACCTAAGCTCAGGCTGTGGGTGGGGAAGAGGGGGTTGGGTTAGAGTCAGTTCTAGATGTTCTGGGGTCGTTAAAAGCTGTGTCATCGTGCAGTATAGTACACGCCACATCGCCCCTCTGACGTAGAAACACCTGAGAAAGCATGAAGGAAAGGTCAGCCAGTGTGTAGATAGGTCGGGAAACGTGAAAAGGACAGGTCTGTTTTTTTTTTTTTTTTTAAATTTTGCAGTTTATTTCTTTATTAGGCGAGCAAAGTTAAGTTAATGACCATATAACAAACGTGTCTACGCAAAAGACAGAAAGTACACGTTTTGGCGTATTGGGCACATAGTGCAAAAGTACACCTTCAGGCGTATTGGGCATATTGTGCTAGTCCTATATTGTATAGATCAGTCAGTACTTGGTGGGTGATGTGGTCATCATCATCATACCGGCCACCTTTGCTTCACAAGGCCTGTACTTGGTACCCAATCAAGGCTGGATGGACCTGGGAGGCAAAATCATTGTTAAAAAAAAAAAACAAGTCCAGTTCCGTCAGCACCCCAATTCAAGACATTCCGATCCGCAGGCGAGCGTCTAGCCGACACACTACAGCGGCTCCCTATTAGGCATAAAGTGCTGTATGTATATTTTAAAGACCAAATGCGGTATTCAGTAGTGGACGATTTTATCAACATCCAGTGACCGCTTTTACTTCCGAGGTACCAATTTAAGGCTTAGACGACCTTAAAACCAAGGTTAAAAAAATGGAACATAGGCCTCATGAGGATTTGAACTGTAAACTTAGTAACTGTGTTGTTTCATCGCCATATAAGGGGAGGGCGGGGGGTATGTGATAATTGGAGCATGAAAATGAAACCACGTGCAAAGCATTGAAATACGATTGTCGTGTTTTAAATAAATGGGTCTGCAAACACAAGGAAAGTGTGTGTGTGTGTGTGTGTGTGTGTGTGTGTGTGTGTGTGTGTTAAAAAAAAAAGAGGGAGTGGTGAGGGAGGGGGTTAGAGGCGGGGCAAGGATTTACTAGGTATTTACACGGCAAGGAATGCAATTACACCTAAGCCGCAGAAACATTTTTAGTATTTAATCAGAAAAGTACAGACATGTGTGCTTACAAGCACAGAATTGTGGGTTACACCTGGCTTGTGTGTCCGTTACAGGTGCCCTATTTATCACTTTCCTGAAGGTTGAACAGGGTAATGAGGCTTGCCATGCTGGTCTGCCATAAGCACTAAGATTTTTGGTCCTTTTCACTTTTTCCGGCTCATCTGCACACTGGCTGACTTTTCATTCATGCTTTATCAGTCTGTTCTACGTCAGAGTGGTGTCACGTTGTCTTGCCCCCAATTACGTCAGCGCCGATGTTCTACACTACGCAACGACGCAGCTTTTAACGACCCCAGAACATCTAGAAATGGCCCTAACCCAAATCCTCTACCCACAGCCTGAGCCTAGATCCCACGAGAGACTCTTTTTCAAAGAAAACAGTACAACGTGACACCCCTCTGACCTAGACCAGACTGAGAAAATGTGTAGATGGGCCGGGAAACGTGAATAGGACCAGAATTTTTTGTTTAGCCCTGCGGTGTCATACCTTCAGGTTCTGGTGGTCACCAGTCCAGACTGATCTTCACATCACAGGCTGTCAACATTTGCAAGTAGCAGCTCTAAGTGGATTAAAGGCACACTCAGATCCGCCTGTACCTGAATGCACAACGCTGCACTCGTCAGCTGTGTTTGGACACGCATGACTAATGACAATCTTTTGTCATCACAATCGATATGTCCCAGCTTGGACACATGGCGAGGGTTAATGTCCCTGATACAGCACACGTGTTGAGCACGATACGTTAGATCGGGGATTCCCAATTTGATAAGACCCGCAGATAGCCTCTTTTTTCGAAGCTCGGCCGTGGTCTCCATGTTGCTTTATTTAATAGCCATAGTTTAGGAAAGTAAATCTATATTAGATTCCAAGCAATGTTTGCCTGTTGTGAATTTTAACAATAAAGACGCAAACAACAGATTTCTCAGTTTATTGCCTGGTGTATTTCGCATGCAACATAAAAATAGAAACATCAAGAGGCAGAGGAAGGCCAAGAAGCAAATGGATAGATGGAGTTAACAACTTACTGAAACTGAACGATATCACCATGCAGCAAGCGAACGAGTGTGCACTATCCCGGACACCGATCCTTAGCCGTGCCTGCGACACCTAACAGCATTACACAAAGACAATAGATATATAAATATGTCGCTGTATCTCATCAGGGGCATACAGCAGTAACAATTAAATTTAAAAAAGCAAATAAGTGAATCTTTTACAACTGAAGCACAAATTCAACCACTCTCAAAAGCAACTGCCTATTTTCCTAGTGCAAGTGCAGGCTCATGTATATATCTATATCTAGTTCTGGACAGAGGCAACGAATAGTTAGTGAGTCTATAGATGATTCTCATTGCACATCGAACTATTGATCCCATAACCTGCTCAGATCCCCTCCTTTTTAAATCATTCAGCGTGTAGCGGCTCAAGACACCAGTTCTGTGTTGATTTTTTTTTATTTCTTCTTTGGCTTTCCCCATAGCACTCTTGTTTGCCACACCCGTCTTAATATCTTGTTCTTGCAGTCTGGTCATGGTTGCAGATTCACAATCATCACTTGTCTCTCGCAAACGTATTACTTCTTGTAGAGCATTCAGAATGTCAACATGATCCGTTGCTCGTCTGCCCTCCACAGTAGCTTTACCTGCAAGCCGATTAGCTTGCTCATTTCCTTGCACACCTCGTGCCCTGGCACAAATATGAAACTGCTTTGCGTCAAACTCGACCGTTCTATAGACTCCACTGTCTTGGGACCCAACCCTTCTCTATTTTCCTGAGCATACTCACTGAGTCACTGAGAAAACATGCGAGTTTTATGGTCTCTGTCTCCAGCCATGTTATTGCTTCGGTGACTGCCATGACCTCCCTAGTCAGACTACATGTGGTAGGCAACGAATAGTGGCAGCTTCAAGATATCTTAACGCTCTACCATATATTAAGAGTCCCCAAAACAGGATTGCAGTTTTATTCCTTTTTAAGTTGAGCTGAGCTGATTCAAGAACCAACATCATAGCACTAGGGGCATTCCTAAAAGCGCTTAGTCTCCATCTTTAGCAGCCAACGCAGATTTCCAATACCAGTTGTGCCAGTAGCAGTCTGCTTATATGACCGTCATGCCTTTCCTCTGAGCGTCGAGTATCGGTCCAGATTCCCTCGTCACTCTTCACTGCATCACGGTCACCAAATTGTGATGATTCAATTTCTGTTCCCAATTGTACACGTGCTCCTATTATGCCTTAACCACGTCTGCCTCATCAAGCATCAGTATTCCACCAAGTTGTGCAGAGCCAAAAATCTGTCAGCCTGATCGTTTCCCAATACACCAATATTCCTGTAGAAAAGATCCAGTAAATTCTTCTTACCCTTGACCTCCAAAGCGAAGTAATATCACAGACCCCTTAAATTTGCTCCGTACAGAGGTCTGCAGACCACAATTTGGGAACCACTGCTATTGATAGATCTCAGAGCTTCTGGTTATTGAACGCCTGCGGCTGCCACGGTCACAGGCTGGTTTTTTCCATTGAGGCGGATTTTGAACTAGCACTCAGGTCAGTCAGTTAGCAACAGATCATCCTCACTGCACATAGAAACACAGTGTCCATAAATGCTCGAATTCCCTCCGTGTGTATCTCAGCGAGCTATGCCTGGCTTCATCACCCGTGTATTGGTTTAGTTGTCTCCTCTAGTTTCCTACACATTGCTCATATACGTGGCATAACTGTGGTGCGTCATGCGTCATGCTCGTCTGTTTTTTTTTACAGTCTAGTTCAACACATTTTTTTTTAATGTCCTATTTTGTATAACATGAAGGCATCTCCTAAGATTTCTATGTATTTTGAAGTATTTGTATTTTGAAAAGGGGGATAAATGACTACGTTGCACTGAATTCGATTTTTCGTGCATAATGATTCGCGTCTTTTTTGCACAAAGCACGAGCATGTAGCTTTAGCAAAGACCTCTTGTGGATCTTCGAAACAGCTGTATCTACAAACCAAAGTAGGAGTGAGAAACTGGACACATACTTTTCAGAGCGCGAGGCAAAAAGCTAAACCACTTAGTCATCTACCCGTCTATAGAATAATAATATAATAATGTTATTTGTCACTATCGTCACTACGGAATTAGTCGTCTAACTGTGTGATTCAATTTTTTTGTTAATCGAAGCACCACCCTGGCTTTTGCCAGGGGCCCTGAATATTACCGGGCCTTAAATACGGCCTAACGGCCGAAAGGGGTTTCTGGGACCTCTCCACGGGTGATCCTAATCCGCATGGTGGCACTTTGTGTCACCAGGTGGTTATCGCTTATGTGATGTCCTGGTGGGGTACAACAAGAGAGTGAGAGAGAGAGAGAGAGAGAGAGAGAGAGAGAGAGAGAGAGAGAGACTACTGTCTGTTTTACCACTTCTTTTATTGAGGAGGGAAGGGGGAGGAGGCGGTGCAGACCGGGTTCGTGAACCTGAGAATTTAGGGTAGCATGGCTAGTTCTGTCGCCACGAACTGTGCAGGTTAGGATGCCTTATTTTACCCCTGACAGAAAAACTTCACTATCTTATGGGAAAAAGGGGGGGGGGGGGGGGGGTGGATTTGGTCGAACCCGTCTCCCGCACGAGAGCCCAACGTTGCAATCGCTGGTGATTTTATGTGTTCTTGTTCGTATTTATGATCTACCTTTCGATTGATTTGATATCTCTTTATTGCCTGTATATATGAACCAGACGCCTGTGTTATGAATTAGATTTACTTATACTGGAAGTTATACCCATACTTGCAGACCTCCCCCCCCCCCCCCCCCCCCCCCCCCACCCACACACATAATTAAACAGATATTAGACGGAGTTGACGAAATCAGGAGGATCCGCTTTTTTTGGTATCCCCGCCTTCAGGTAAAATCTATCTCTATCTTCTTTTACCCCACCAGGACATCACATAAGCGATAAACACCCGATGACACAAGTGCCACCATGTGGTTGAGGATCCCAGAAACCGCGTTCAGCTATTGGACCATATTTATGGCCGGGCTATATTGCGGCCCCTGGCAAGGGCCAGAGTAGGGCTTTAAAAAATGAGAAATTGCATCCCACAAAGGAATGTTTAGAGATTGTTACGTAAAAATTTTGCATTTGTGGCAACATGCTGTATTAAGCAGAAATATAAAAGCATAACTATCATACTTGTATTTACAGGTACACGTATTTTATATTGTAGCGCTAGATGTTTTGGTAAATTAAAAGTAACAGTTACTGAAGATCATATCTGGTAAACTGCTGACAATCTGCAACTTCCGGCAGGTATTCCAACCCATTTGCGTGTTAGGGGATGTTCTAGTCCAGTCGTCCCCCATGTGCGATGCAATTTTTCGTTATTTGAAGCCTCACCCTGGCTTCTGATAGGGGCCCTGAATATAGCCGGGCCATAAAAATATGGCCTATCGGCTGAAAGGGGTTGCTAAAAGGGAGATGGAGAATGAAGTTAGAGAGATGGGGAGGACAGGGGGAAAGCTGCATGCGATGGCAAAGGCTAGAACAACTTGGCGTGAGTTGGTTGGGCCTATGCTCTATTGGGGGCTAGCAAGGCAGAATAAAAAGAAGCTCGGATATCACCGCTCTCCATTCATCTCTGTGATTGGTCCTCTCTTTTCCTCTCTTTACCTTATTAAACTGTTTGCATGTCTGTCACTACGATCTTCTTTGTCTGCCTCTAGATCTACACAGCTTTTGCTCCTCTATTGTTTGACATTCTCTCAGTATGCCCCAGCCATTTCAGTCCATTAACCATCACGAAGCCAGAGATCAATGGTATTTAAACAGATAACGAATTTCGTGGTTGCTTCTCTCTCCATTCCCCGCTGTTTGCGTCTTTGATGGGTAAAGTAATAATTCATTCATTCATTCAGTAGCATGTCCCTCGCGGAACCTCGCTGCCATAACAACCCTCCGGAAAACCTTCCTATCCTGAGCAAGATGTCCTGCGTCTGATACACCCATCTGGAGATCATCTGCCACATCCTTACCCATTTCGTCCTTGGCCTTCCTCTCTCTCTTCCCAGGCATTACCCCTCCATTATTGTTCTCTCTTTCCATGACGTTTCAAGTGACCAAAATATAAATTTTCTTTGTTTTATTGTCTTTACTAGCCAACCCTCTTCAATATTCAGCTCTTGAAGTATGGATGCATTTGTTCTTTTCTTTAGTAATAATAATAATAAGTAATAATAAGTAATAATAATAGTAAAAATAATAATAGCAATATTAATAGTAATAGTAATAATAATAATAATACTAATCGTAATAATAATAATAATAAAAGTAATAATAATAATAATAATAATAATAAAAATAATTTATAATAATAACAACAAAAGGTAATTTTGTTATTATTATTCTGTTCGCGTCCTCACAGAGCCAATTTTCTTCAAAAATGACCTTGACTCCCAGGTTCGACTCTGCCTTGAGTGGGTACCAGGTGCAGTCCTGGGAAGTAAAGGCGGTCGTCGTGATACTAACCACATCGCCCATCAAGTGCCAATTGGTCTATACAAATATAGGTCTAGCCCTATATTCCCAGTAGGTCTAAAGGCGGGGTAAGGGACCTTTTATTACTTTACTTATTATTATGCAATCCCCTGAAGCACCCACAACTCAACAAAACTTTAAGAGCTCCCCTCTCAGTACGATTATTTTGAGACGGTATCCCTACATACAAATGTATTTCGCAGAACAGATCTCTCTTTGATCATACCAAAAGTTCCGCTGGAATTTTGCCAGACAGCGATGCTGTGATCTTAACAATCTCTCTCTCTCTCTCTCTCTCTCTCTAACACACACACACACACACACACACGCACACGCACACGCACACACACACACACGCACACGCACACGCACACGCACACACACACACACACACAAAAACACAACACAACACAACACAACACTCCCCTTTATCAACCCAAGAACAATGGCGCCATTATATCTATCAAAAAGAACATTGTTCTTTGTTTTGCTCTCTATGCTGGCTGATTCATTGCCCATTCTTCATTACCGTTTCCTCTACTTTTAAATGACGTTAGAAGAGCCGTGCCAAGTTTTAGCAAATGCTGTGGGTAGGATTATATAACTAGTCAGTTGTTGTTCTTGATTCTTACCTGTGGAGCCTGGCAGGGGCGACAGAACCTGGGGTTCGACACCTTAAAACCGCTAGTACTTTTGTTTAAATTGGTGCTTTAAAGGACCGTGTTGATGCTGGGTACTCGCCCAGGGACCTCACCAACATAGGGGCGCCATGCCAAAATCTGCATGTCAAGTGACTTGCCATAAAAACATTCCTTTAGTGGTTTTTCAGAGGGCCGGACAGTCTGGTTTACTCAAGAACCTATTATTTTGTTAAGGCGGCTCTTGGTTTAACCCCCCCCCCCCCCAACCAAACTCAAATCGTAGTGTAGCGGATAGATGCTCACCTGTGGATCAGAAGGTCGTGGGTTCGGGTCCTTAAGAGGCCGGCTTTTGAAAAAATGCACTTGGCTGGCAAATCGACCCAGACTTAAACCGTACCAGGTAGAGTCCTTGGAAGTAAAGGCGGCCGGTGTGATGTTGACCACATCACCCACTTAGTGCCGATTAGTCTATAAAATATAAGTCTAGCCCTATATGTAAAATATCCCATCTGACGTGGAAAAGGGTTCTTTTACAAGTTACAAGACCAATCATTCTCAGTCTTCTTAATGCCGCGACCTATATATGCAGTTGCTTATGTGGTGGTCACAGGTTGTTGCGTATCCTTTACAGGACGTTGCAGAACCAACCCTAACAGCCGCTGGCTGTTGTGTGGTTTTTCTAGGCAAATTTACGTCAAGTAGTTTGCCATTGCTTTCCTGGACGGTCGGCTTTCTTGATACCACTGTCGAAACCAACGCAAGGCGCATTGTCCGCAGCTGGGATCGAACCCGGCATTACGAGCGAAGCGTTCGCATCGACTTAGCCACAGAGCCGACTGGTGGCCACACAAAACCATATAATTATTTTCGTTGCTAGTTCAAAACTTCAGTTAAAATGCTTTTTTCCGATGGTCTTCGACAGGACACACAGGTTGAGAAACGCTGTACTAGACCCTTGCCGGCGCTTCAATAACCAGAAGGTGATAGCCATAAGTTGCACTGGGACAGTTTGTTTTGTTTAACTGACCCTATGGTGGACTCTTCCTAAAATGCGAATGTAGAGTTTTCGGAATTGCTGACGGTCAGCAGGTTGTCGACCACATTACTCAGTGCCGAGTGGTCAATTAGAATATGAATTAGCATCATTTGAGCGATGCAATATTGTTGTGAGAGAGTCGCCGTGGTGTAGTGGCTCGACACTGGCTGCGGATCCAAAGGTCGTGGGTTCAGGTCCGTGACGGAGTCGGACATTTTTCAAAAATGACTTTGGCTGACAAGTTGACCCAGAATTCAATGGGTACTAGGTACAGTCACGGGAAGTAAAGGTGGTCGGTGTGATGCTGACCACATCACCTATCAAGTGCCGACTGGCCCATAAAATATAGGTTTAGACATATGCCCCATACCGCATGAAAAAAGGTCATTTACTTTACTAATAATTAGAGAGCAGTCGTTTACATATTTATAGTTACTGACATTTACCGCAACTTCAACATAATCACATCTTAGCTCTGTCATGTGGGACTGTTTGTTCTCATCTCTAGCTGCTGCCTTACTCATTCACAGCATGTGTGAGCTATTAGCTTTATCCGGGACTGATTATATTTCACTACTCTTCCAATGGGTCAGTGATGTTGAGTTTAACTGGCACAGTAAGGAAGCAGATGGGGTGGCCCGTTGGCAAAGCCAAAATCTAGTAGACGATAAAAGAAGAATGTTATGTTATGTTATGCTGTCACAATCACTGTCAGTGCACATTTAGCATTCCCATGCGTGCTCAGTCCACCGATGCAGCAGCCACTCCAAGGTACCTCTACTGATTGTTCCTGTGAGGAGGTGGTTTTAATGTATCCTATCTCGGCTTCATAGACATGTTTTACCTTGCTTAGCTGCCAAGTTATACATTCGTATTAGTATCAGAGATTCGTCGTTATCCACTTACCTAACCCGTACAGCATTGATAATACCTATTCTGTCCATGCTTCTTCCTGCATGCGTTGCGTCTGATAGTTGCTCCGCTCGTTCATTACCTTTCACACCTGTTTGACCAGGTGTATAGATTCAGGTGAAGAGCTAACTGCCATTTCCGAATGCTATGAGCAATAATATAAAACTGGATACCTTATCCTCTAGAATACTTTTGCTGCAAAATCTAATAAAAATCGAATGGAGCAACGGCGGCCAACTCCCTTCCTCCCTCCTGACCAACAAGCATGTCATAAAAGGCTACAAATTGTTGAGTTTCTTTTCAAGTCAGAGTGCATCTGCCATAGAGGCAGAGAATCAACAGTCTGCATGTAAATAAGCAAGAGATTTAAAACAGATGTGCACTCAAAATTCAAGTTTTATAATAAGAGGAAAGTCCAGAAGTGGACGAACAACCAGCACTTTCCACCAGAGTTTGCAGGCGGTGAACACCAAGAAAAAGAAGAGAAGAAATGTACATGACTCACAGAGTATACTTGTACGAAATCATGAAGACCGAGTATGAGTAATAGTTTAGCATCATGGAAGCCAGTGCATTATCAACAAGTATATTTGATAAATGTCACTTCTGTTGCAGGTTACAGATTGACATGACTGCACATATCTGTACATATATTAGCTAGTTGGTAAGAAAAGGCTGGAGAAACTGCTCAAAAATATTGAAGGAAGGAAATGGAAGTGGCGATAGAAATAGGAGCAGCAGTAGCAGCAGCAGAAGCAGCAGCAGCAGTAGTATATAGTAGTCGTAGTAAGCAGTAGTGGTGGTGGCAGTTAAATTAGTTGCCAAACTAGTCGTTGTAGTAGCGGTAAAAGTAGTATTGGTAACAGAAGCAGCTGTAGAAGCAAAACCAGCAACAACAGCGTTAGCAGATGCTGCAGAAGATCTGAAGGTGCAGTAGTAGAAATGAAGGAGAAGTTTAAAAAAAATGGGATGATGATAAAGCAAAGAAGAAGAAAGAATGATGAAAAAAGAAAGAAAGAAGGACGAAGAGGGGAAACCATGACATGTGTTACGATAATTATGATTATAATGAAGATGTTGCTGAAGTAAGGAGGCAGAATAAAACGGATTAGGAGAAAGAGAAAAAAAGAATGAGGATAAAATCAAAGTAAGAAAGAAGAAATGAGGAAAACGAATACAGAAGCTGACAAAAGAAAAGAGAAAACAGGAAAGAAAAAAGAGGAATTGCATGAATTAGTAGAATATGAAAACAAAAGTAGAGAAAAACGAATGAGCAGAAAGGAGAAATTAAAAAGGTGTGAAGTATAGTATATAGATGAAGGAAAAAGAAAGAGGAGGAGTAGTAGTAGAAAAAGAAGAAGAAAAAGAAGTAAGTAAGAAAGAAAAAAAGAAAGAATGAAAAAAAGAAAGAAAGAAATAAAAAAGAAAAGAAAGAAATTGGAGAAAAAGAAGAAGTAAAATTATAAGCACAAATTATAAATAAATGCATTTTTCATGAGAATAAGTACAACTTTGATTGCTTACTCTGCTGTTTATATGATAAATATCTTTTCTCTACAGTTGAACACATCTACTCCTGCTACCAGACCTGAACTGATTGTTAGCACCGTCGATCAGGTAACTCACTTGTTCTGATATAACAGAGCTCTGTTATCATCTCTGAGAACCTCTTAAAATTGCATCTCATTTACATTTCTGCATTATCCTCATGTGCCATTCAGGTAAGCTTTTGATGTCTGGTTTCGCCATCTCACACGATCACCAAAATCACAGATTTGGTCAGTGTTCTTGTTTCACTCTATTCACATGGCTTACCCATTCATGTATTTATCTCTTTGCCTTCCTCTTTGCTTAAATCTTGCAAATTATTACCAAATGATCGAGTTCATTCCTTTTTTAAACATTTCGAAACACACTGATTGTCAAGTCTAATTGTTCTAATCCAGTGGGTCTTAACCTTTAAAGTACCGAGACCCTTTAATAAGTTCCTCATGTTATGGTGACCCCCAACATAAAGTTATTTTCGTTGCTACTTCATAACTTCAGACAATATGTGTTTTCGATGGTCTTAGGTGACCAATGTGAAAGGGTCTTTCGACCCTCAAAGTAGAGAACAGCTGTTCTAAACAGTTTGCGACTTTCTACTGTCTCAACCAGGAAATCATGTTTTTTTAAATTTTTTTATTTGACATATTCTTTGCATTCTTCCCAAAACTACATTTCCATTGCAAGTAAATGTTTTTCAGCTTGTCTGCTGATTGTATACACATACGGTAATAGCAAACTGTGTGTGTGTGTGTGCACCCGCGCCCGCATGTGTATCTTTGGAAGAGAGTGTGGTATGTGGTCATTACAAGTTCTCTTTAGCAGTGTTCCTCGTCTCAGCAAAACAGGATATATTGTTTTGCTGACCACGAAATAGCTAAACCACAACAGAAACAATCTGGATGTAGATAGCAGTTTATATATTAAATCCGATGTCAACAAAATACAATTGTTACCTAATGTGACTTCTGCTGCTCTTTGAGTTTGAGACTTGGCTGTTTGGTTTTTATTATTGACATGGCTGAGAAAATCTTTTCACACAAACAAGTTCTTGCAGTCACAAGAAGGCGGACATTTTTTTTAGCAGTCCACCAGGAAACATCTGCTGATCACTGGTTAAAGAACACTGCTTTAGAGAATGCAGTCATTCAAGGGTCATTTCAATTCTCTAAACTTATGGCACATCACACAATGGATACATCAGACAAACCATGTTTTTAAACTGACAATGAAACGATTAACAAACACTATCATATATTTAGAAAATTCAGGTTCAGTTGTAAACATCAATGGCGACTGTACAAAACAAGTCAAAAATGACTCGATTTAGCAAATGCAGAGGCTCAACAACCTGAAGAATATTTTGGCACAGTACCTGCAAGTGAGTTAAAGTACAAATTTTAAGATTTTGAATCTTTTCCATGGCAGTTTATGGATTTGAATCGGGAAATCACTGAAGAGAACAAGCAGAGCTTTCTGAAATGAAATACTGCAGAAACATTTTTAGAATAACATGGACTAAGAAGCAGCAAAACACTGACATCCTGCATGATGTGAGCATCGAACAGATTCAGCAGTATCCTGTCTTGAGGTATTTTAGCCATGTAGACCGTATGGTGGCCTGGACAGAGTGGTGATGGAGAATTCAGTTTCAGGAAGACAAAGCAGAGGCAGACTTTCATGAAGGTGGGGTACAAGACATTGAAGAGTGACATTCTGTAAGTAAAAGACCTACTGAGGTCAAGATAAGAGTTATAATAGTCAACTTCAAGGTCAAAATAAGAGACATTTTAACAAACTTCTTATGGATGCAGTCAGTACAGCTACCTTTGGATGACTGCTGCATCAGAGGACTGAGCACGCATGGGAATGCCCAGTATGCATTGTGAAAAATAACGTAATATTAGGCAAGGTGACCAACATGAGTGAGAAGGATGCACATTAATTTTAAAAAATTGTATTCACATGTAATGTTATTTATAAGATTTTGTATTTCCAACCAGGAACCATTCATCTCACGCAGGGTAACAAGTTCGGGTGAGGAGTATGCAGGATTTCTGGTTGATCTGCTCGATGCAATCGCCGAGAAGGCTGGGTTCACATACAGGTTTATTCAGGCATCCGATGGAACCACCGGCTATAACAGGCAAGCAGGCTGGACTGGTGTCATCGGGGATGTCTTGTCTGGGGTGAGTGTCTTTAGCGGAGTCAGTGAATCTTATAGATATAAATTATCTGTGGCGGTTCAAACTTCACAGCAAATGGGTCAGATCTTAATTGTTCCATTCTTGTTCCAGTGAAAATCACACAGCAGGCCATCAGTGTCCCGTGCGAAACGTCAAACAGGCAGCAGACCCGGCAAAATGCAACAGTTCGCATACATTAAATGCATAAGGTAGCCGTCACATGTGCCAACACCAACAGCCTGTCACTAAAATTGCAGTTTGTAATTGATGTAAGCAGCAGTCAAGATAAACTAGTAGTTGCAGATTACTGCAGTTCTATGGCAATCAGCAACTTGCCATTTTCTGCATACACAGTCATAAATGTGTGTATTTCCAATCAGGAACAATCAGCTAGCACAGTGGTTCTCAACCTGCCGGTCGCCACCCTTGTTTTTGGTCGAACGACCCTTTCACAAGGGTGACGCATAAGACCATCAGAAAACACATATTTATTGAAGTTATGAAGGAAAATAGTTGTTTGGTGAAGCCACAACATGAGGGAACTGTGTTAACAGGTCACAGCATTAAGAAGGTTGAGAACCACTGATCAAGCGTATTGGTAGTGAATATGCAGCCCGAGGTAGGAGTCTTTTCTGTAGTCTATTTCTCTAATGGTCCTATAACACAGTTGATCGTTGGGTTACCAAGTTGATGTTGTTGGCATGATCAAGTCTTTAACTTTCTGTCATCAGATACGTTGCACGTTTTCCACCTTGTATTTGTCGCTCATCCAGTCTGCCATATTTTGAGTGGATATCTTTCCTTGCCTGTATCGTCTCCTCTTTCCTTTCACCAAGCCCCTAGTGTGGCTTCATAAAGGAAACAAGTAAATACAGTGAAACCTCATTAACTCTACTTGCTTAAGGACAGGCTAAACCCCCAAACTGAATTTGATTATATCGGCTGGAAACAATGCTTGCTATAGGTACATACTGGTTAAAGATTGAAGGAAAATTAATTTTGGTAGCCAAAATCAACACATTTTCACAGAAATTGAATAAAAATGTCATATTTTATGCGGAAAATAGCCAAATTTGTACTCAACATTTACAAAGAAAGGCGCCCGTCTCTCTAGCGTATGTGGCTAAACCGGACTGCACGGTGAGTGGGTGACAAACTCCTTGTGGTCTGGGTTCACTCCCGGCTGTAGGCAGAAAAGCCACATTTCTCCCAGATTTACGGTATTTACAATGGAATCAAGGCCGAAAGGTTGCGATATCCATAATACCGAGCCTAAGGGTTAACAACTTATGGCTTCTGGATACTAAAACAAACAAACGAACAAACCAAGAAAGGCAGAAGAACAGGTACTATTAGCATTTGGATTCTTCATTGGCTACTGGAGAAGGAGACTGAGCATGTGTTGGAATGCCCAGAGTCAATCCTCAATTCTATCATTCATTCATGTATACACACATGCATTGATACGTACGTGTCTTTTATCCAGAGAGCTGACATTGGTGGTGCTGCCTTGACCGTAACACCGGAACGGGAGGAGTATATTGACTTCACGAAACCCTACATGTCCAACAGTGTCAATCTTCTGGTCCACAAACCAACATGGGCTGACCTTGGACTTGGTTACCTAGTTCGTCCAGTCTCTAACGGTGAGTGAGATTTTACTAAAATGCTCCTGTGTTCATAATATTTTAGAGGGAGTCGCCGTGGTGTAGCGGCTAGATACTCTCCTGCGGATCGGAAGTTTGTGGGTTCTGGTTCTGACAGAGCCGGAGTTGATTTCTCTACAAACATGACTTTGGCTCCCAGATCGACCCAGTCTTGAGTAGGTACCAGGTATAGTCCAGGGAAGTAAAGGTGACCAAGAAATGTTGGCCATATCTCCCACCGAGTGTCGATTGGTCTAAAACAGATAGGTCTAAACCTATATGTCCAATGCCCCTGAAGGCAGGGAAGAGGATCCTTTACTTTGTACTTACTATAATGTTCAAGTGTTATCACTGACAGGCAGTATAAGATGGTCACTCACGTTTCCCAAATAGGTTCTGGGCCTCCATTCTTGCTGGTAAAGAAGGGACAGACTGCTCCCTAACATGCGTGTTGTAAGCTGTGGAAAGTTATCAGTTTGTTAAAATCGGAGGTGTTGGGATGAAGGGCGCAGATATTGCATTCTAGTTGTAAACTACAACACAGAGTACCAACCGCCCTGTAATATATATACAGATATATACACACATATCTATATACTTGTGTGTATATATATATATATATATATATATATATATATATATATATATATATATATATATATATATATATATATATATATGTATAAATATATATATACATATATATACACACACACATATATACACACATATCTATTTACATGTATATACACATATATGCACACATATATATTTTATTGATGATACAGCGATTTTCCGAATCCCCTGGCACGCTTATCCACTATGGCCTATTGGTAAGTAGAAGGCTGAGAAAAGGACCATATGTATGTATGTGTGTCTTTCTGTTGCCATTTGATTATTTCTTCCAACAGTCTGTGTAACTATTGTTTTAATGTGACCAGCACTACAGTGGCAGTTTATGTTTTGACCATAGATTACTGGGCTCTGTTCCTTGTGGTTCTATTCCTGATTGGACTCGTCTTCTTCGTCATTGGCACACTCAGTCCCTACGAATGGGGAAACGTCGCTGCAGACAGAGATCCGAGGGGAGCCAAGAACAGTTTTACACTCAGAAATAGTTATCTGTTTGCACTCAGTACACTGACATGGCAAGGTAAGTGTCGGCTGTTTCATCATTACATTCTAGTTTTTTCATTCATGCACCATCAGGGTCATCATCGTTAAGTGATTTCTATGCATTGAAAAATAATTAAAGAGATGAGTGGTGCCTTTGCTGTTACAACCAGCAGTCTCACAGTGGAGATAATGGATACAATATAGCTGGATACTCAAGAATTTTCACATGCATAATGAGCGATTCAATTAATATGCTCAAGAAAATCCAGGCTGGCTTTATCAGATATGAATGTATTCTCTCATTAAATGCATCAGTAATAACTTGACCAACGTTCGTCTTAATGTAAGGCTACGCGGGTGTTCAAGGCAAAGAACCCGGCACTGGACAGGGATGATGTCATTAATGCCATTAATGAACGTACAATTTAAAAAGGACATGCAACGAACACGGGTAAACCTTGCCGCCCTCTGTCCAAGTCTGTCTGTCTGTCTGTCTGTCTGTCTGTCTGTCTGTCTGTATGTCTGTCTGTCTGTCTGTCTGTCCATCTGTCTGTCTGTCTGTCTGTCTGTCTGTCTGTCTGTCCATCTGTCTATCTGTCTGTCTGTCTTGTCAGTCTAATCGATCTATCTAATCTATCTATCCATCTTCGTGTATGCTTCGTGCAGAGTGGCATGCTTCGTTACGGAGGACACGGGTGAGGAGCATTGTCTGGATTTTTCACCAGGTCATGCCGGTGTTTTGGGAAATGAACAGGTGGACAGACTGGCTGGCTCTGCACAACTTGGTGGAATACTGATACATGATAAGGCAGACGTGGTTGGTGCCTCGTTGGAGAGTGTGTACACTTCGGAATTCTACTGGCACCATTAGTATCATAACTTTTCGCTGGCTGCTGAAGATAGGGACGGAGCGCTTATGGGAATGCCCTGAGTGCTGTGATGTCGGTTCTAGAATCAAATCAAATCAAATCATGGTATGTAGATGATTTACTTTTTCCATTTGATGAGTATCTGGGGAATGTGTAGATGACTGTTAGTAGAATGTCATTTCCGTCACTTTATCATTTATTTACTATTAATTAAAGCAAAAATAATCTTTTTCCTCTTATCTTCAGTGTATACTGATATAGACTTCACAAATATTAATGTTTCACACACTTGAAAAATCAATATGTCAATATTCATCAAGGGATTTCTGACATCTTTGTTTCCTAAATCCCCTTGTTTTCCAAATACAGCATATGTTTAAAAAAAAATTATTTTTCAACTACCAACATATTCTTTTGGTTTTCAACATTTACAGAAACATAGCACTGAGATAAACAATGCAGAAACTATAATCATATAGAAACTATTGTATCCCATAAAACAGGTTTCCGAGAGGCACCTCACTCCATCTCTGGGCGAATCATGGCAGCTTTCTGGTGGATGTTTGTGCTGTTCACACTGATAGCATACACAGCCAATCTGACTGTCTACATGCTCTCCAGGTAAGGCTTGCAATTGTCCATTATATCCTTACTGCAGACTTATAACAGCATAGGCCCTATTGTTGAGTACATTGTGACAATGTGAAAGGTGAAGTTGAATACAGATAGAAGAATACTGAGAGAAGAATACTGAGAGGGAAGATGCTGAACAGTTTGACATCAAGACATGGAAAATCATGTGTGTTAGGGCAGTCTTAACAACTTTATGGGCCCCCGGGCAAATCTGTGTGCTGTGGCCCTAACGACATCAACTCACAGGAATGGAGTGTAAATAGTCGATAGTATTAAACATATTTTCTTTTACTCTAAGATAACTGATGTTAAAACACAAACTGAGATTAAATGGCACAGTATACAAACTACTACAAGCTTTTTATTTTAACAAGCTTTTGTGACATTTCTTTTCACATAACTGCTTTGCTATTGGTTTGAAGTCAGGATGTCACTTTGCATGCACATGGGTGAAAACCATTTTAAACCATGCTCCCCATTGTGCTAGGAAGCACACACATGCAAGAAAAAATAATAATTTTCAGTTTTGAAAAAGAACGTTCTCCTGTACAGTTGGTTACCCTCTTATGCAAGAACACTCTGACTGCACTATCAGCATCCGGGAAACTATATTTTAAATGGTCCAAAACTATTTTTCTGTACAGTGCAGGAAGAGTCTCACAATGTCAGTTAAGAGCCATGCAGTGCTTGACATACTCACATTAATTTAAAAGGTCATAATAATTCTGGTATTTTTGATACATATTAGCCAGATATTCACACTTTTTCTTTAGTGTAAGTAAGTCTCTGCACAGCTTTTCTGTTCAAGAAATAGAGTGTCCAAAATAGGGGGGAACCTTTACACCTTAAACTTTTTAGTTTTACTGAGTAGTATCTCTTCTGGCAGTTCTGCCGATCAATCATATCTACTAATACACAGACTTCATTGTCATTCCCCTTTTCCCCCATCACCGTAATCAGTTTCTTATGCAGTTGCCATAAACGTCTTGTCCGATAAGTGCAGCAGGAGATGTCCGAGGCCAACCCCCTGGTCCTGGTCGGCCAACCCACCGAGATTGTCTAGGGCAGTGGTATGCAAATCGCGGCTTGTGGCTTGCATGTGGCTCGTTAGCGAACTGAGTGTGGCTCGGCCAGCGGGTCACAAATCGTTTTTGACTTCGAAGAAATAAACATGGTTCTTGACAGGTTCTTAAAAAAGATATTTGGCTCACAATTTGTATTCTTCCTGCTGCAGATTTTCGGCTCTTTTGAGTTTGCCGAGGTCTAAGGGATAAACAAACTGAAACAATTGTTGAAGGTGGACCATCTATTGAAGATCGGTAGGCTCCTGCTCTGCATGCTCCCGTCATGGAATTTGACTTCTTCTTCTCAGGCACCTGACGACAGCCGGGGCTGGGTTTTAAAATAAAAAAAAATTGCTTACCATACTGAGATGGAGTTATTGATAACGCTGTAGATACTTTGGTTTTGGCAGATGAAGACAATAGCTTGATCTTGATTGCATCCTCCATTCAATGCAGATTGGTCTAACACCATATATGGGTGCACCAACCAAGTTTAAAGGGTCCTTTACTGATCTTATATTAAAGGTCCTCCACATGTGGGATGCAATTTTTTCGTTACTTGAAGCCCCACCCTGGCTTCTGCCGGGGCCCTGAATATAGCCGGGGCATAAATATAGCCTAGCCATAGATGGCTGAAAGGGGTTTCTTGGACCTCTCCACAGGTGATCCTCATCCGCATGGTGGCACTTTGTGTCACCTGGTGTTTATCGCTTGTGTGATGCCCTGGTGGGGTACAACTACCTACTTACTTTATATTAGCAAGGCGCTAATGGCTTGAAGGTGTGGCTCAATGACCTAGAGATTAGAGAATGCGGTTAAAAATTTCATTATCATCGAATAAATAGTTTTCGTCCCCCCGCGGTGGATGGTTAAAAAATTGTTACTGTACGAGAGTCACACCGTGGAAGAGATTGGGACCTCACCATGTAAAATTCCCAAAGACAACAGTGGTACTCTGTAGCCAACCTTCATTGTGGAGATAGCAGAGACATTTTTTAATGGCTTCAAGAGCATGCACTTTTGTTTTTGTACTATTGCTACTGCTGCTGCTGCTGCTAATAATAATAATAATAATAATAATATTAATAATAATAATAATCAGAATAATAAAAAAGTACTAACCATCATGTTAACACTGATGACACCCAAAGGTAAGATATAGATATTTTCCAAGGCAAGGTTTTCGGGTATAGGATGCTGTTCCCACTATATTATAAATCAATCGGTGCTGCTTTTTGATGGTCTATAGTGAGGAATTACAACACCATGTATGCGGAGAAGATTTATTTATTTCACAATGTTTGTTCACTTAATAATACTAATTTCACTAAAATAAAATGTTCAAACTTCTGTTTCTGTCTCATTCAGACCAGAGCAGCTACCAGAGATGCCGTTCAGAACTTATGAAGACCTGTTAGAGAGTAATATCGGCATCGGGGCTATTAATTTCGGGTCAACTGAAGTAAGTTTAATTTAATTGCCTCTAACCATCGTAATCTAGAAGTACACTGTTTAAGTTAAATTATTTAATAAGCCGGTGTGCATCGGTGTACTGATTGCTTACTGTATTCACCCTAAGACAAATCAGTGAAAGGCAATATAATTCACCAATCAAATGAACATTGCCTTCATAGATCAAGAGAAAGCATTCGATTGAGCAAACAGAGGTTTACTTTGAGAAGTTCTTGCGTATTATTGAATAAAGGCAATGCTGCTAAACGTTATAGGAGCAATCAGTACAGAAGTGAAAGAACTGTCAGAACAAGAGTTGGTCACACACACTGGTTCCCATTAAAATCAGGGGTGAGACAAAGGTATGATCAACAACCTTTGCTTTTGTATCCTAAACATAGGAAGTATCAACCAAATTGACACAAAACCACCAGATGCTGACAAACCAGAAGACCTAAGTTAGATTTTTTTTTCGGGGTGGGGGGGGGGTGGTGGGGGGGGGGGGGTGGGAACCTATGTCTATTCCATAGGAAAAGTAAATAGCAACAGGACCACATAGATCAACTGGTCTGGTCTGGTAGTCTGGTAGTCTTGGTTTCAGCTTCATAGCAAACTGGTCACCCCATTGTTGCTCCGCTCCTGTGCGAATGAAAAACACACAGAATGTTTATCACAGTCCTTTGTGGAAAGATTGACAGACTGCTGTCTCAGCATATGCACTAGCATACACACACATTAAAATCATACAGTAGCCCTCCAAAGTGCTAACACAAACAGTCCGACATTAGAAATGCAGTTCACCATGGATGGTATCAGAAGTCATCAACAGATCAACAGTTGCACACGCAATCAATTTTAATCACATACGGGCGCCACCAATATTGCGACAACAGGCATCGCACCATTTTCTGAATCTACAATTCACACCACCACGTTGGTCACAGTCGAAAAAACATTCCAAACGAAATCCGCAGCTCAACTAGATCAACTACACCACAGATGCCCTAAAAATCAAGCGAAAGTCAAGCCTAGACTGTATAAGAGCCTTCAGAACATGTGTGTGTGTGTGTGTGTGCTTGCATGCGTGTGTGCGTGCATATGTGTGTGTGTGTGTGTTGTGTGTTTGTTTTCTATGCAGTTAGTGTCATCAGTATGAACATGGTTTCTTTTGAGTGAAAATATATTCGTTTCAGTTTACTTTTCGCAGTGGAGTTTGTATATACACACCACTACACACTCCATACACACACAGGCATACACACATACACATACAACACACATATGCATTGTACACACTCACACACAAACACACACAAATGTATATAAAAATGTTTAAAAAAAACTTCCTTCCAAGCTAAAAGAGACACCTTGGCCTCAAAAAGCCCCACAATTATATAAGACAATCAATATCAGTGAGAGCTTTCTTAAATATTATACTGATAAAGAACTGCAACCATTGTAAAGATTTTCAAACCTGAAAACATGCTGCCAACAGTTTGGGGGAATTGGGGGGGGGGGAGCACATAAGAGCACACCAAAAGGTACGAAAATACTGATTTAAAAAAAAATCAATACAGGACAGTTAAAACATCTTTAAATAAACACACACATGCACACACACACAGGCTCACACGCATGCATGTGTGTGTTTTGTGTGTGTGTGTGCGTGTGTGTGTGGTTTTATTTTTCTCTTTTTTTAATACTATGCTTTGCAACATCTTTTTTTTAAAGTGTTTTTTGTGTACTTATAATTAAATTGGATGCATTTTCAGTATCGCCAACACAAATGACTTCTAGTCAGTTTTGCATTTTCACTTCCATCAATATAATTGATTCCATTACAGAGCTTGCTAAGGAAAAGTCCTAATCCCACACTCAAAAGGCTATGGGAAAAGATGAATTCTAAGAACTCCTGGATTGATAGCTACAGTGAGGTATGTTATCGAAGAAATTATGTGAACATAAAACTACGATGGCATAGATCAACAACACCAGTGTGTGTCGGTGTCCATAAGGTAATCAAAATGTAGGAAGGTAAGCTACTATGAATTCCAAATGTAATAATAAGATAAGCTACTATGAATTCCAAATGTAGTAAGACTGCAAGCTACTATGAATTCCGTAGGAGAAGGCTAAAGAAAAGGACTGAAAGGAAGTTACTTCAGCTCACAATTTAGCTGCACACAAACACACATACAGGTAAAACACACATGCAGGGCAAACACATATATACACACGCACGCTCACACACTAACGTGTGTGACAGTTTAGGACTACAACAGGCTTAAATGTTTCCTTGATTAGCTTTTCCTCATTGAGAGATAACAAAAGAAACAGAAGAAAAAGAAGAAGAAAAGAAGAAGAGAAGGAGAAAGAGGAGGAGAAGGGGAAAGTGAAAGAGAAGGAGAAAGGGAAGGAGACAGGAAATGAGAAGGGGAAGGAGAGGTAGAAGAGGAAAATAAAGCAGAAGAAGAAGAAGAGGAGAAGGAGGAAGAAGAAGAAGAGGAAGAAAAAAAGAAAAAGAAAAGAAAGAAGAAGAAAGAAGAAGAAAAAGAAGAAGAACAAGAGGAAGAAGATCAAGGTGAGGATGAAGAAGACAGATAATTAGGAGCAGCAGCAAGAATAGGGTGAGGAAATAACTAAGACATCAAACAGTAATTGCCAAATTCTGTATAATGTTTGTGTCTATTTGTTATCATTAGGGTATTCACAGAGTTAAAACTTCCAACGGTAACTTTGCCATATTCTTGGAAACATCAACTGCGGAGTATGTTGCCAGAAGAAATTGTGAACTTATGATCTATGGCGAAAGTCTCTTTCCATCAGCCCTGGCCTTTGGTCTACGTAGAGGATCACCCTTGAAGTAAGATACAAAGATACTTATTGTATTAAATGTCTTAGAAAAAGTAGTGTGTGTGCTCATGTGGGTGTGTGCGTAGAAGAAGAAAGGAAGAGGTAGAAGAGGACGAGGAGGAGAAGAAAGAAGAAGAAAAAAAAGAAGAAGAAAAAGAAGAAGAATAAAATGCAGCATCCGCAGAAGCAGAAGCAAAAGAAGCTGCAAAAGCAGCAGCATAAGCAGAAGCAGCAGAAGCAGAATAATAATAATAATAATAATAAAAAGAAGAAGAAGAAGAAGAACCGTTGAAGTAAGATACTTGTGTATTAAATGCCTTGGAAATGCAAGGTGGTTTGTGTGCTCATGTGTGAGTGTGCATATTTTTTTTTTCGTTTTATTCTTAGGCATTCTGAGACTTTGATATTCATTACTGTAAATATCACCTGCCCACTTCATTTCTCTCATTTGTCTTTTCTTTATACCCACACACATTCATAAACACATTTTATACATATGTCTATCTGTCTGTCTGGTCTGTCTGTCTGCCTGTGTGTGCGTGCGTGCGTGCATGCGTATGTATGTATGTATGTATGTATGTATGTATGTATGTATGTATGTATGTATGTATGTATGTATGTGTGTATGTGTGTGTGTGTGTGTGTGTGTGTGTGTGTGTGTGTGCGTGCGTGCGTGCGTGCGTGCGTGCGTGCGTGCGTGCGTGCGTGCGTGCGTGCGTGCGTGCGTGCGTGCGTGCGTGCGTGCGTGCGTGCGCGCGCGTGCGCGCGCGTGTGTGTCTATATATATATATATATATATATATATATATATATATATATATATATATATATATATATATATATATATATATATATATATATATATATATATATATATATATATATATATATATATATATATATATATATATATATATATATATATATATATATATATATATATATATATATATATATATATATATTCATCGTTATTATAGAGTCAGTTATTGACACTTTCAAAGGAAAGCTGGTAACTGCTGATACGCAGCATACTAATTTTCGCGTATTTGACTTGTTCTGAGGTTTGAACAACAGATCAACATCATTGCACACGGGTAGTAACCCATAAGTTCTCCGTTCTTCTTCTAACTTAAGTCTGAGTTCGAAGAAGCTTAACACAGTGCACAGGCTCTGTAGCACCGGCGAAGATCCAGAAATACTTTGGGCAAATTTTTAACTCCAAATTTTTTCTGGGCAGCGCCGTTAGGCTACTCTTTTCGATTTACAACTGTCGTGGGATTTTTTTAACTGCGCAAAAAATGCACACAGGCATCTGATCTCACTACCCAAAGACCAGGGGAAATTACTTGAAGTCCAAACCCAAGTGAAAAAATCCCAGCCCTTACCAGGAACCTCTAGCACTCGAAGCAGACACTATGCCTCGAGACCACGCAGCCCCTATTTCTAGCCTTCTGGTTCTAGCTTAGAGTTATTCATTTAAAAACCTATTCTTTAATAAGGCAGGTGTTATACAGCATTGTCGACATCTTTGGCTTAGACTCCAATGCGCTCTGTAATGTTGGTTCAATCCCAGCTGCAGGCAATTAGGCAGCAGACCACCTTGGGTTGGTTTTGACACTGGTATCGAGAGTCGACCATTTAGTGGGCTATGGCAAAATACTGAACGTAAAGTTGCCTAAAATAACCACAACAGCCAGTAAATGCCAGGGTTAATTCTGCAACTTCTCGTAAAGGATACAGAACTGACTTTTCATATCAGTATTAACTGAAACTCATTGTTATAGAAGGGAGGTATAGAAGTTACAACAGTTTCACTGACACGAAGGAAGCTACAAGAAGCTTAGCCCCTTTATAATGTTCTATGTATGTGTGGTTGGGGTGGGGTCAAAGGGTCTACGCATTGTTTAATAATAATAATAATAATAAAAATAAAAATAATAACTACAACTAATGTTGATCATTTACTCGTTGGGGGAAGAGGGGGGGGGGGTATGGTAGGCTCAGCCCACCCCTATAAATGATTGAAGGCACCTCTGGTTTTGAAGGCCCACTGGGAAATCTTGTCGAATCCCTTGCAGTGGCTGTTATAATTATTAACAAACTGCAATGCATGCGTCATTGACATTGAATATATGATACAGTATTTTAATACTTTGTACGTGTGCGAGCCGCTCCACAATGATGATTGGCTACGGTGTACCGCTGCTGTCTCTGGGGATATTACGTGGTGAGGCGCCCATCTCTATCTGTCTATCTTCTTTTACCCCACCAGCACATCACACAAGCGATAAACACCTGATGACATAAAGTACCACCATGTGGATGAGGATCACCCGTGGAGAGGTCACTGCAACCCCGTTCAGCCATTAGGCCATATTCGGGCTATATTGCGGCCCCTGGCAAGAGCCAGAGTAGGGCTTCAAATAACGAAAAATTGCACCCCACAAAAGGATAACTAAGAATACTTCGCCCATCTCTTCTACAGTTCGGCTGTCTTATCGTCATCTGAAAGCCACTTAATTGGTTCAAACAAATTAAAATGTCTAGAATGGAAGTCGAACATTAGTGCTGAAGGATAATGAAGTTGCTGACCTCACTCACTATCCTTTCAGGGGGCTGAGTGGTCTCGAGTGCTGGTGTCTGCCTCGAGTGCTGGAGGTCCTGGGTTCAAGCCCCGGTCAAGGCTGGGATTTTTTCACGTTGACTTTTAGTAATTTTCTCTGGTCTCTGGGTAGTAAGATTGGTTCCCCGTTTTCATTCTTGCACACGTCAAAAAAACAAAAAAATCCCTTGGCAGTAGAAATTTGAAAAGAGTAACCTAACGGTTTAAAATCTACCCAAAGTATTTCAGGATCCTCGCCGGTGCCCGGACTTCGTTTACTGCACTGATATTCTACAGACAGACTTTTTCCTCCATTTGTAGAGTGAAAGGATATAGTTTTGTTTTCCACATACGTAAATGAGTGCATGATGTGACACTGTGAGCTGGGGTTTTCATTTGGAATGTTTTTTTAATGTGAACAACGTGGTGTTTAAACAATTTATTAATGGCGAATTGACTGTTGCTACAAAATTAGTGGTGCCTGATGTCATTAGAAATGGCTGCGTGTGCAACTGCTGATTTGTTTGTAGCTGCTGCTAGGATGAAGTGCATTTCATTTCCAATGTAGAACTGTTTGTATTAGCCCTTCTGATGGCTGCCTTATGCTTTTAATTTGTGTGTATGCTAGTGGATATGCTGAGACTGCAGTCTGTGTCAATTTCTCCACAAGGGAGATTGATGGACATTCTGTGTGTTGTTTGTTGGCACAGGAGCGGGGCAACTGTGAGATAAACCTGTTGGCTATGAAGCTGAAACTAAGATTACCAGATAACTGCTACTATCGTTGTGCATTCCTTAAAGATTATTGAGCATCAGGAGCAAGCCCGTACTTCGTTTCGCAACATAAGAATGATTTCTTTTTTAATGTCATTCTCTAGTGACCTGGACAATAAAACTGTAGTGTTTACTTTGCAGGAATAAGATCAACAAAGCTATTGAAGAGCTGAGAGAAAACAATTTTCTGGAGTCGCTCAAAGAACAGTATTGGCGCTTTAGTGGAGAGTGCGTGAATATTGATGGCAGGCAGTTTGTGCAGACAGGTAACATTTCATCTTCATCTTAACTGATTCAGTTAGTTAGTTAGCTAGTTAAGTAGTTAATCTGCAGATTATCCTCACTATACATAAGACAAGTCGGTTATCCTCCGAATAACGGTCCCAAATTATCGAGGCCGAAAATATACCCTAACAGGGCCTCAGTCATGTGTCAATTGTGGACTTCCTGCGACTTACATTGCACACTTCTGGCGGCTTCTGCTACCGCGGAGAGTAACCCCCACGCCGCTAACGCGGCTTAGATTGGGGCTAAACTGGATGGCTGGGACTCACGAGCAGCAACTACTGCATCTCCTGCAGCTTCTTTCATTTTATTTGCTCGTGAGTCACAGCCATCTAGTTTAGCCCCAATCCATGCCGCTCACGCGGTGTGGTAGATACTCTCGGCGGTGGCGGTATAGTTCCCGGAAGTGCGCAATTCGGCGGTGGCGGTATAGTCCACGGAAGTCCACAATTGACACGTGACTGAGGCTCTGTTAGGCATATTTTTGGCCTCAATAATTTGGGACCGTTATTCGGAGGATAGCCGACAAGTCCATAAGTGATCTGATCCAATCTTCAGTATGTGTCTCAGCGTGTGGCAACTGACAACATCAGATCTGTCAGTTTACTATTTTTCTTTGGCTACCTGTACAGTATTTATGTTTGGCGACATCTCTTTTGACCTGAAGTTCTTGTAGTCTTTTAAGTGTCGCAGACTCACTGTGGTCTCTTATATCATCATCTTGTCCTGGCTCCTTGAGAGCACCGAGAATTTCGGTCCAGTTTATTGTTTGTCCTGTACCTACAGTGACCTTGTTCATTCCCTCTTACTCCAGAGTGCCTTGGCACAAACATGGAACTGATTCCTATCAGACGAGATGTCCTCAGTGACTCCAATCATTTTCTTTGAATCCATCCTGTCTCAATCTTAACTAATTCAGTACCTAGTAACTCACCATATGTTAACTGGTTCAGCAGGCATAATCAGGGGTCACCACTGTTGAACCAATGAAATGAAGTGGATGAAGAGAAGTACTAAATGCAACATAAAATGTAACTAGATAGTTGTAATGGAAATTACATGCACACAGACAAAACTGAATACTTCGACCAGACTTTATCAATGGAGATTACTAAATACATCAACTCTGAGTTTAAAACTCAACGCACAAGACAACGGAACTTCTAAACAACCAAGGTCAACATAAAAAACAACATAAAAACATGAAATAGATAATGAAAGAAAAATATGGACATGAAGGGTTATATTACAAAATAAAATAAGACAGAAAGCATAATAAAACAGAGCTGAGAGAAATATAAGAAAGTAAAATAAATAAATTAAATTAAATTAAGTTGTGTTGAATATTGATCCCTCCAGGTCTTTAGCTGGCATAACATAAATCCACATGACTTTTCCAGCAGTTGCATTGACCCATTCTGTCCCATTCACTTCAACTATGTCTTATAGGGCTGTCAGTTTAACTTCTGAGATATACACTTTGATTAATTAAAGTGCATGCTTCTTGAGAGCCAAATTGCACAGCGGTTAAATATTCATCTGCTGGTCCTAAGGTCTTGGGGCCGAGCCAGATATTTTGTTTTTAAAATACATATTGGATCCCAGTTCGACCGGACCTCAAATGGGTTCCAGTTAAAGTCCTGGGAAGTAAAGACGGCCAGCTTGACTTTGACAACATCACCCGTCAAGGTTCAATGTGTGTACAAAATATGAGTCTAACACACATGCCTAGAATGTCACTGGCGTGAGAAGGATCCTTTCGCTTTGATTACCCGTTTCTTAGAATAATGTAGGAAATAAAGGGTCAAAACAAGATCGTGAACACTGAAGTATTGGAAGAGCAGGTATTCCAACTGTTTTCTTAATGCTCATGCTATGAAAGCTTAATAATAATTGGCTGGGTCACACCTAAAAAAAAATGGGAGGCTGTGGATTCCCCCTCTGTGGTGAATTACAGACTGGTAGAAGATGTTGAGGTCAACATCTACCACAATGTGAAAGCAGGACATGGATGACACAAAAGAGAATATCCAGATCTGGAGACACTGGTTCAAACGAGGTGTGAGCAGAGGGTCTGGATGACCCTCAACACACAGGGGAAAAATATTTCTAATCAGGCTGCAACAGGCACCATTAGTATGGGAACTCAGCATTAGCTTCTTGAGACACTGACAAAGCAGGCATGGAAATGCCCAGAGTACAGAGATATCAAATCTTGATTTAAGTATGCATTCATTTATAGGTGACTTGTTACCACTATTTCTTGATTCATGTATGCATTCATTTATAGGTGACTTGTTACCACTCTATCTTTTGATTCATGTATGCATTCATTTATAGGTGACATGTGGCCACTATATATCTTGATTTACGTATGCATTCATTTATAGGCCACATGTTACCACTATATATTTTGATTCATGTATGCATTCATTTATAGGTGACATGTTACCACTATATATCTTGATTCATGCATGTATTCATTTTTAGGTGGACATGTTACCACTATATATCTTGATTCAAGTATGCATTCAATCATAGGTGACATGTTACCACTATATATCTTGATTCATGTATGTATTCATTTATAGGTGGACATGTTACCACTATATATCTTGATTCATGTATGTATTCATTTATAGGTGGACATGTTACGACTATATATCTTGATTCAAGTATGCATTCATTTATAGGTGATGTGTTACCACTATATATCTTGATTCAAGTATGCATTCATTTATAGGTGATGTGTTACCACTATATATCTTGATTCACGTATGCATTCATTTATAGGTGATGTGTTACCACTATATATCTTGATTCAAGTATGCATTCATTTATAGGTGATGTGTTACCACTATATATCTTGATTCAAGTATGCATTCATTTATAGGTGACATGTGGCCACTATATATCTTGATTCACATGTGTATTCATTTATAGGTGGACATTTTACCACTATATTTTAACTTCTATTCTGTTTAACAAGTGACTGAATAGAAAATTGTGTTCATTCACAAGGTGGCATTCTAAGCTCCCTGCCGATCTACCCAATCACATTAAAGGACATGTCTGTGGCCATCTTGTTGCTCTTCCTCGGATTTATTGCAGCCATGATTTTCCTTGTTATCGAAGTTCTACATTATGCTGTCACCAAGCAGGTCAGTGTGTCAGCATTGAAAGATGTGCCATAGGCATATATCCTAGAATTGTTAATGGGCATGAATTATTAGAATGAGTTCCACATCCTTGTCATGGCATCGTGAACCAATGCCAGTATTTGGTTCTTGTGTTGCTGCTTCACATCGTTAATTTTACTTTCATTTGTATTCAAAAGGATTTTGTGTAGGGTCAAATGGAAATAGGGAAAAATTCAGATAAAGTTCAACTCCTATGGAGGCAGACGGTGAAAGACAGACAATCGCACTTTGCAAGAGGCCTAACGCAGCAAACTATAGAGAGGAGACTGCTGAGAGAAAACCAACCTCAGTATAACAGTGTCAATGTTTTTACATAGACTAAATGACAGAGACTACCATCCCAACAGAATCGCTCCATGGTTTCTGGAGAATGACGGTCCTTTACATAATTAAGTTAATTATTCTGTCACTGTTTTTTCTAAATGGTTAGATGCTCAAACGGCTAATATAGACAACGCAAACCAGTCTGATGCCAGATTGCTTGCAGTCAGCATTGAATTCTGGTAGATGGGAATTATGAAATACTTTTTTTTTTTACAACTGTAAGTCACAGATGAATTGAAGCAAATGCAAATTATACGAAGTGAAACCAAATATAACACTGTTATAAAAACTACAAATGTGGAAAAATACAGTTGTGGTACACCAAAGTTATTTCAGAACATGTCTTGCAAGATTGTCCATACTTTACCATTCAGTAAGGGAAAAAAAGGTGACTCAGACAAATTATGGTCACTTGTGAAGAGTTCAGGTGCACAGTTCTATTGCTAGTCTGTACTAGTATAGATGTGTTTATGATAGCATCAAGCATCATGAGGTACATAAGCTGCTGTGTGAGATCATGTACAGTAGAACCTCACTTAACGAGCACCTTGCATAACGAGTAATTCGCATAACAAGCAAAACAATTTGTAAAAAAATGACTTGCTTAACGAGCGACGTTTCGCATAACGAGTGGCGAGGAGAGAAAAAGTCCCAATTGTGCGCACGTTACATCAGTGTTTAGCACTTGTTCCAGTAACATCGTAGTGTCGCTTGTGATCACACATTTTCTCAAACTTGTGTTATCTTGTGATATATGTATGTGAATCCTCCAGGCCTACAAGATGACCTCCCTGAAGAATTTGAGTTCATCAAGATCCAGTTTCTGCCTCCCAACACCACTCCGTTACTCCAGCCCATGGACCAGCAAGTTATTTCTAACTTAGCACTCTTCGAGCATTGTTTTCAGGTGTCTAAAGGGACCAACCTCACTCTCAAAGAGTTTTGGAAAAATCACTTCCGCATCACTGCCTGCCTCAAGACAAGGCGGGGGAAGGGGTTCCCAAGAGAACCCTAACTTCTACTTAGAAGAAGCTTTGGCTGGAGAGCTTTGTCGATTTGTGACTTTGAGGGGTTCGAGACAGTACCTTTGGAACCTGTAATCAACGAGATTGTGTCTTTGGCCACTATCATGGGATTGTAGGTGGATAACAGAGATATCGAAGAGCTTGTGGAAGAGCACAGCCAAGAGCTGACCACCCAAGAGCTTATGGAGTGACATTGTGTTTCACAGCAAGAAGTTTTGGAGGAAAGTTTGTCAGAGGAGGAGGAGGTAACAGAAAAACAACTATCTTCTGGAGAAAAAAGAGAAATGTTGAAAGCATGGCAAACTGTTGCATCTTACATTGATAAGTCTCACCCTAATAAGGAAGGGGCTATGCGCATTGCAAATTTCTTAATGATAATACAGTGTTGCATTTTCGCCAAACTTTGAGTCGCCGGCAAAAACAAACGTCTCTGGACATCTGTCGAGTAAAAAATAAATTATTATCAATGTATCATAATGATTTCGACTTTTTTTTTCTGCAAATCGAATTCACATTCCTGGTGGGTTCGTTCCGCGTTTGAAGAAAAGATGAAGATGATTCACTCTCCTTAACAATATGCATATAATTTTCTTTGAATAAACGTTATACATAGCATTTTGTGAGTATTTTTTTCAACAGAGAACGCATTATCGTATTTTACATTAATTTATATGAGAAAAATTGTTTCACATAACGAGTGTTTCGCTTAACGAGCATGATTCTGGAACGAATTATGCTCGTTAAGCGAGGTTCCACTGTATATAAAAAACGAAAGACTTATAGAGTATATAGTGCCAGCTACATATTTTAAAAGATGTACAATTCTCTTCATGACATGATGAATTATCTGTGCTTCCACACTGTTCACTTGCCCCTAAAGGGCCCTTACAACATCTAGTTTGTCAAAGAACAGTTCACCACCAAGTTATGTAAAATCAGCCAGTCATACTATCTTTTTATTTCCTAATACACTGGTATCTACTGGGAAGATGTCTAAAGGACGCTAGCTACCCGAGACCTCAAGCAAATTCACTATGATTAGGTAGCTCAGCCAGGCAGAAGAAAGGAAACACACAGATACAATTAAACATGTAGACTGAAGACTTTATCAACAACTTAAAGATTCTGACTAATAGAGAATTTCATGCAGATGCAAGTATTGTAATCAAATAGCAAATTATATTATTGCATGATAACAGCATCTTTGCGATGTTCTAATTGTATTTTCAATATCTTTTCAATAGGGTAAGAAAATTGAGAAGCCAAAGATCCTCAAGAACCCACCGAAAATCTTCAGACCAAAACCTAAAGCAGCCAAGGCTGAACCTGCTGAAGCTGAAGGAGAAGCTGGGCCTAGCTCAGATGGTTTAGAGAGTGTTCCTCTTGAAGATGCTGGAGAAGAACCTGGGCCAAGTGCTGACGAAGGCGAAAAAGTCCAGGTCTTGTTTTAGTCCACACTATTTTAGATAACATTTAATCAGTTTTTAGAATTATTTATCTATTTATTCGGAGGAAAAAAAATATTTTTTTTCTCAAATTCTTAACATGATAGCTGAATCTATACTGAACCTGGATTTTATTCTGAGTTATCACTCTGATGTTGGCTGCAATTTTGAATCAAGTTTGTCAGATGCCTGTTTGTTTATTCTTAAATTGTGTTTAGAAAATAGTGGATTTTATATAAATGAAGATTTTAAAATATTTTAAGATTATGACTCATTGCGAGATGCCACCCTATTTTACAAAGGAATTTACTCCCTTTCTAAGTGCACTAAGCAGTTTGATTTAATTATGACAGCAAGCCGTTCTATATATCTTTAAAAAAATATAAATCTCAAAGTGTCTGATGTGCGAGTAGTGACCTTGCATGTTGTTTTGTTTTTCCTTTCTGTGCTGCAACTTGAACTTTTAAGAACCTGAGATTACAAAATCGCAGCCTGGATGGCAGGACAAAATGGCAAATCCCAACTACCACATTCAATCCCATATACCCCCATATAGGTATGTGGAAATGTCAAGGGAAAAGAAGACGGTTGGGGGTTTGTTGACCACTTATGCTATTGAGTGCTTACTGGTCTCTGAAACTTTGGGTCTAACATCATATGCCTGATTAACCAAAGGCATAAAATTGTCCTTTATTTGTTTTACTTACACATTGTCACAACATATTATTAGATGTTCAAAACAAGGGTAATATAAGGTGAATTTGGATATAATCAGAATCATATACACCTCTGCCGTTAAGCGTCATGGGGAGGAATTATTTGCAGTCCATGCACACTGTCTGCCAATGGTTATTGTCATGTCCTGAAAGCGCAAAGAGATTTTAAAGCTTGTCAATCCATATTTTTTTATAGCCAGCCTCATGATCTTGTAGCTGATCTTCTGATATATGGTGCTTGTGATAGTATTTTATGTTGCTGCACTGCATTCTAAGACGATGGCCAAACCATTTGATATGCTGTTTCATGGTGAATCTAGTACAAAGTGTTGCTCCCATAATCTGTCTGACAGTATCATTACTCGCTCATTCTTGTTTAGATAGATTGATGGCTTTTCTCAGTCATCAAATAAGAGGTTCATCATTAATCAGCCATCCTTTACAGAACATCGCTCTCTTCATGACATGCTTGAAAGTATCTCTTTTTCTAGCAAGTTTTCCAGCCCCATTGACTTTCATAGCCTGTGCACCTTCAGTATCCTGTATCCACCTTCACAGAGATTGGCCTCTGCATCGATTTTTGGAAACTGTACCCTCCACCACAGTTCTTGATCAACCTCGGCTTCGATTTTCTGAAACTGTACCCTCTATCACAGTTCTTGATCAACCTCGGCTTCGATTTTCTGAAACTGTACCCTCCATCACAGTTTTTGATCAACCTCGGCTTCGATTTTTTGAAACTATACCCTCCATCACAGTTCTTGATCAACCTCGGCTTCGATTTTCTGAAACAGCACCCTCCATCACAGTTCTTGATCGGCCTCAGCTTCGATTTTCTGAAACTGTACCCTCCATCACAGTTCTTGATCAACCTCGGCTTCGATTTTTTGAAACTGTACCCTCCATCACAGTTCTTGATCAACCTAGGCTTCGATTATTGGAAACAGCACCCTCCATCACAGTTCTTGATCGACCTAGGCTTCGATTATTGGAAACAGCACCCTCCATCACAGTTCTTGATCGACCTAGGCTTCGATTATTGGAAACAGCACCCTCCATCACAGTTCTTGATCGACCTAGGCTTCGATTATTGGAAACAGCACCCTCCATCACAGTTCTTGATCGACCTAGGCTTCGATTATTGGAAACAGCCCTCCATCACAGTTCTTGATCGACCTAGGCTTCGATTATTGGAAACAGCACCCTCCATCACAGTTCTTGATCGACCTAGGCTTTGATTATTTGGAAACAGCACCCTCCATCACAGTTCTTGATCGACCTAGGCTTCGATTATTGGAAACAGCACCCTCCATCACAGTTCTTGATCGACCTAGGCTTCGATTATTGGAAACAGCACCCTCCATCACAGTTCTTGATCGACCTAGGGCTTCGATTATTGGAAAACAGCACCCTCCATCACAGTTCTTGATCGACCTAGGCTTCGATTATTGGAAACAGCACCCTCCATCACAGTTCTTGATTGACCTAGGCTTCGATTATTGGAAACAGCACCCTCCATCACAGTTCTTGATCGACCTAGGCTTCGATTATTGGAAACAGCACCCTCCATCACAGTTCTTGATCGGCATCTGTGTCGATTATTGGAAACTGCACCCTCCATCACAGTTCTTGATTGACCTAGGCTTCGATTATGGGAAACTGCACCCTCCATCACAGTTCTTGATTGACCTAGGCTTCGATTATGGGAAACTGCACCCTCCATCACAGTTCTCTTCCGGTCACCCCGTCACTTAACATAGCCAAAATACACCAACTTTTGGGATATGATGCTGTTTATGAGCCAATTCTCCTTGATTTCTCAGATCATGTAGGATATTGGTATTTTTATTCGCCTTGGCCCATGGTATTCTAAGATTTTAACACAAAACTGCCTATCCTTATTTCCACCCTTATAGTTTACATTTAATATGCAGAAGCAGTGGGAATAAGGAGGAGAAATCTCACATTATGCATTGAAAGTCTCAGAAAATGGGAACCGGTGAATTTCCAATGTTTATCAGAATAGTCTACTAAGGAATGACGATGAAGAAGTGAACCGGTCTTTCCACATTTTATGTCATGGACTAGAATATTTTAAAATCTAACATGTCACAGCAACTATTGTACTGCCTCAACTTTCAACGGTTTCAGTACCAGCTATTTATTACTTCAACTCTATGTATACCAAAGGCTGGGGCTTATATATGCTTATGTCTAAAAGAATTCAACAGAGACACTATGGGGAATAAGAAATCAAGTAATAATTAAGATCCCTAGGGTTAATATAACATTGACCTGTGATAAAAAAAAAATAACAACATTATATTATCTTTGGAAACATTTAGAAATGAATAGCGAATTGTTTGGCACTGAAAGAGTTAATGACTAAAAGGAGAGATAATTACACAGAGACAACATGAACTTATACTAGGCAATTTCACATAATGCAGGTTTCCACTGCTCAATAAACGGTCGGCATTTCATACCATTGTTGAAATCAAGGCGAAGCTGTCTGCTGTCAAATTTTCTACTGCTAGAATTGAACCAGGTATTTCAGAATTACATAATGAGAGATACATTTTTGCAATACATCAGCACAACTGCGATTTATATTTAATCTCCACAATGTCTTTCCATCAGGAAAAGAAACCTGAGAAGTCAAAGTTCTTCAAGAAACTACCAAAACTCTTCAAACCCAAACCCAAGGCAGCCAAGGCTGGACCTGCTGAAGTCGAAGGAGAAGCCGCTGGGCCTAGCTCTGATGAGCTAGAGAGTGTTCCTCTCCAAGAGTCTGTAGACGAACCTGGACCAAGTGCTGAAGAAGGCGAAAAAGCCCAAGTCTAGTTATAGTCAAGTACATTTTAGATAACATTTAATCAGTTTTTATAATTATGTGTTAAAATAAATGTGCCTTGAAAAAGAAATAAGTGTGCTTAACTTATTAACGGATAGATGATGGTATGTATACGGGACTATCGCTTTTATTTTGATTTGGCTTTATGATATTATTTGCATTTTAGAATATATTTTTGCCCCAGATACCAAATCATTACTCAGAAATAGAAATTATACAAAAATTGTATAAAAAATATCTTAAACATCCAAATTACTTACATCTAGAGTGATTAATAACAGATTAAAATGAGAATTGTTAAAGGTTATGGATGCTCAATTCTACTGTATGATGAAGAAATGTGGACAATGAAAAAAGCATCTATAAAATAAATTTGAATCTTAGGAGATCTAGATATACAGTAAAGTAGGTCATATTTCACAGAAACAAAAACATCCAAAAAAGAGAGATTGTAGAGAGACATTGAATAAAAAAAAGAAATACTGAAAGAAATTGAGATAAGTGAAATATTTTGACCATAATAAAAGACACAACATTCTTTTAAAAATCATATTGTAGGTAAAAGTCCATAGCAAAAGAACAAGATGTAATCAGCGATACGAGTAGAAGGACAAATAAGATGGACAAACAGTAGTCTGTAGAATGTACAACCATAGCAATATACAGAGAATGATGGATATACATTTAGCCAACATTCAATGTGGAGATGGCACTTGATTGACTGATAAGTTTACGCATCAAAAGTAAAAACTTTGATGCATATTTGATTTGAAAGATAGTTTCAGTATATTTCAATATTACTGATGCACCAAGGTATGCTAGCCCAAATTGCACAAGATTTTAATTGCTTCAAAATAAATAACACCTAAAGAAAAGAATATTTTTTCGCTACAGAAAGCCTTTGCGGAGCATAAAAAGTCAGATAAATGTGTATATATACAGTTAGAATATTAAACAACAATATATTTGTAAATCTCTAGTATTTGAGTTGTACAGAATAAAACTGTGTTTTTGTGAGCACGTATTCTGAGTAACATTATGTGGTGACTGTTTTTCCAGCAATTAAACTAATTAAAAATGTAGGGCTGCAAGATTTTTTGTTGTTAAAGCACATTTTCTTAACAACATTAATTTCTTATTGTTTTTTTTTTAAAGCATTTAAACTCATTAACAATGTAAAACTGTAAGTGTTATTGTAGCCCACTTTCTCTTTTGTAAGTTTAAGTTGCAACTGTTCTTGTAGCATTCTGAACTCATTAACAGTGAAACTTCATTCTGCATAGCATATTTTATTATTAGCAGCGTACACTTTTGTGCATGTTCTCATTAGTTTAAAAAAATAAAGCTGTACTTTACTGCATTTTCTCCTTAGCACACTTTTAGTGGTAAACAATTGAGAACCACTTCATACAAGAGTCAGTGACGGATGATGATAACAGTTGCAAGAATGCATGCTGCAATAGTGATTAGTGATTAGAAAGAATTATCATCACAGCACTCCAGACAGATTCATGCATGCTGCAATGTTTGAGATTTACATTATTTCAAATAGTGTAGTGTTCTTATTTATATTGCCATTTTATTGATGTTACAGACATTATATGTGTGATTATACGTATCTGCACAAGAGTGAATTTACTGCATTTATTCAGTCTGTCATCTAGCGAGATAGATAAATGTTGAAAACTATGGCAAGAACAATCTCCTGTACCATAAATTATTGGCAGAAAGAACGTAAGGTACGTAGCATGGGCATTATCCAGGGGGCCCGATTGTGGGAAAAGGGCGTAAAGCGGTATAAGCCATTTGCCCCCTCAATAAGCATGTTCTAAAAGCCAGTTAATTATAAACGTTTCCTTCGAAATTGGAATGTACTTACCTGAGATAAGGTAGGTAAGTGCTGGAGAAAAAAATTGTCAGGTTCAACCAGCATCCCCGATGGAGCAGCTTTAGGATATAGTAACTAGGTTTGAGGTTTGAACAACGGATCAACATCATGGCACACGAGCAGTAACTCAGAAGTGCTCCATTTTTCTTCGAACTCAAGTCTGAGTCAGAAGAAGCTCAGCACAGTTCACAGGCTCTGTAGCACTGGCGAGGATCCTGCAATACTTTGGGAAGATTTGTAACTCCAAATTTTTGCCCGGGCAGTGTTGTTAGGTTACTCTTTTCAATTTCCACTACCAAGGGATTTTTTACATATGCAACAATACACACAGGTGTTCGATCTCACTACCCAGAGACCAGGGGAATTATTAAAGTACAAATCCACGTAAAAAAAAATAATCCCAGCCCTTACACGGGATTGAACTCAGAACCTCCAGCACTCAACTAGGTTATGAACACTATATAAAATGGTTTTGCAATGCATGCCATCAAGAGCCCTGAAAAACACATTTTTGAGGCCATTGCATATTGTTCGGCCAGTGTATTAATTGCCTAGGATTAACAGTCTTATTTTAAAACTGGCTCTATATAGCATGCCAGAATTCTTTCCTAACCTCCAATGGCATAGATTTATTGCACAAGATGGTCTTCTTTTTATGAAATACAATTTTGGCCTGTCATTTCATGTTCTTTATCTCTGTAATGCATCCTTCATCGGATGTTATCCATGTGTTTAGATATTGAAATTTCTTTACTTATCCTAAAGTAGCGCCTTTGACTTTTATGCTACATTTAGGCGCTATTCTTTTCTTGGAAATCACCGTTATTTCTGTTTTCCAATTATTCAAACTGAGTCCATTTTATACTTTCTACCACCATCTTATCTATCAATTCCTGTAGTTCTTTCTGACTTGTGGCTATCAAAACGGTGTCATCAGCATAAGGCATGTTTTTATGTTATAACCACCAATCACAATTCCTAGTATATATCCATGAAAGTACACATCTCAGTCGTACTCTCCTCTTTATGCTTTGAAATGTTTACAATGCCTATCTGTATTGTCTTATTGTTGTTTTTAGTTACTGAGTCTTCACCTAATACCCTGAGAAAAAATGTCCTTCTCCATACTTACATTGTCGTTCTATTTATGTAACAGACTGTGAGAAAATATGTATCTGTACAACTATGAATTTATTGTATTTATTCATTCTCTCATGTACTGCTTGCCGTGTTAATTAAAACTAAACATATTTAACCATTTACTATTTTACTATTATAACTACAATGTTACTATTATTTACAATGTTCTTTAAAGTTAGTGAAATAATAAACATTTTTGTTAGTAAACACAAGCCCTTCACATTTATTTTTAGAGTTAATGAAAGTGAATCTAGTTTTGAATATTCAGTAAATAAATTTGGGGGGGGGGGGGGGGGGGGGGGGGGCAAACATTTACACACGCTAGTTTTCTCTCTCTCTCCCCCTCCCACCCCCCTCTTCAACATTATGACTCCATTACAAGCATTACAAGATTATAGACTATTCACTTCAATGTTGTAGTGTGTTCGTGAATGTAAAACCTACCCTCCTGTATTCTTTAGTGCCTTGATTCCTGTAATAAATGAATGCAACTTTTAAATTCCTCATATACAGAGTTTGTTAATATGTGAATTCCACTGTAACTATTTTATTGTATAAGTGTTTGTCTTTGGTTATGCAACAAACTAACATTCAGGAAGAAACCTGTAGACAGACCTGATAAAGTCAATGCTGTACCGACTAACTATGATTGTTTGATTGGCACCTTTCCATTTCTGCAGATGATAATAGGATTTCAGGACTGTTGTGTTGTCAGCATTTGTGTTTATTGTGTTTCTTCTCAGATGCTCAGTTTTCATCCGTTCTGCAATCACTTCTTCCTTCATTCTCATTCCCTTCCTGCTGTGACCCCTCCACACAGCACAGTTCAGGGCCTTTTGTTCTCACGAGTCCACCTCGATCCTGCATAATTCATATCTAGACGTTTCACACGTCTTTATATTGTAATAGAAGTCGGCTTCGACATTTTCTACCCGTCTGTAAATCCTAGCTAGGCTTATGGCTAATGACCCAGCCTCGTGACTTAGGGGTAAAGATTTTTTGAAGCATGTCAAGACCATCATCCAGGTCATTATGGAGCAACAATTGTGGGATTAACTCATGCAGGTGACACTGTAGATTGTCTGCTTGCTTGCAAATGTAAACAGTTTTTTTTTAAGATTCAATCTCTAGTGTAGGCGAAGACGTAGTTCTATAGAAAAGTGCTCAAAATACTTGGGCAGGCAGAAATTTACAACAAATTATGAGAACATTACGGAAAGATATATAAAACTTGTATCAAAGATATATAGAAAGAAATTTACCTTACGAAGAGAACTGATTACCACATCTGAAGGAGACGATACCACATCTAAAAGAGACGATCTACATACTTTTTGTCACACACTAAATAAGGGAAGGGTAGGAGAAAATGAGTGTGTCGTGACAACATGAAAACTGGAGGGGAAGAGAGGCAGATGGAGATGAACAGTAAAAATGTTGTGTTTTTACTATCGACTTCATTACCTATAGGCATTCTCATGCATGCTCAGTCCTCCCATGCAGCAGCTGCCCGTGTATAATTCTACTTACTGCTCCTGTATGAGTTGATTATAATATTTTTCGGCAGGGCCCCGAAGACGTCGAGACATGCATAGAGAAGACAATGGATATTTTAGGACCATAAAATATGGGATCATCCTGGTCTGAAACAGCTGAAGGTGCGCGAGACACACAGCCGGAGAGTCTTCAGTCATACAGGACTACCAAGGTCATACAGAAACGATTATATTAAGAAGAACATATTCTCACACGCACACAATAATGTCCACGCATACATACACATCTAGAGTAGAAAGCAATTTGAGAAGATAAGATGTAAGATATTCTGCAACTATTGTTCGTCAACTTGTTCTTTTTTTTACACGTGCCTACTCGGAAAATGTCGGCTTTTGTGGGCTAAGCGCTGCGAACGTGCTTCGTAATTCCGGAGTGCTGGGTTCGATCGCAGCTTCAGGCGATTTGGCAGCAGAACGTCTTGCCTTGATTTCGACAGTGGTACCTAGAGTTGACCGTTTAGAAAGCAATGGCAAATTACTGAACGTCAAACGTGCATAGAAAAACCACAAAAAAAAACCACATCTTTTTATTTCCTTATTCTTTCTCTTCCTGCCTCCTCGTAGCCCTTCTACTTTTCCTCCTCTTCCCACCTCATTTTACTTTCTCCTTCTACCGTATATGTTCTCCATGTTCTCTTTTTTTCCTTCTTTTCCTTAGTCCTAATTCTTCCTCTTCGCTCATCTTCTCTCTCCTTCTCATTCATCCTCTTTCTTACTCCTTATTCTTCCTTTTTCTCTATTCTACTTTTCCTCCTCTAACCCTTTCTCCTAATTGCTCCTCCTCTTTTCTTTCAGTTCTTTCTCCTTCTCCCACCTTCTTCTGATCCTCTTTATTTTTCTTCTTTCTACTTCTCGTCCTTATTCCTCCTAATTTTTATTGGATTTTCTCCCACACCTCTATTCTACTTCTCCTTCTCCAATTCTTCCTTCTTCTTCTTTCCTCTCCTCCTTCTTTCTTCCCACCCTTTTTCTCCTTCCAACCTTCTCCTTCCTCCTCCTCATCCCATTTCCCCTCCTTTGTTCTCTATTTTCTCCTCCACCTGCCTCCTACTATTCCTTTTTCTTCTCCTCATCTTCCCTTCTTGTCCTCTCTTCTCGTCCTCCTTCCTTCTTCCTCCTCTTTTATCTTCCTACTCTTTTCTCTTCCTCCTTCTGCCTCCTACCCTTCTTTTTCCTTCTATTCTTCATCATCATTCTCCTTTTTTTTATTTTTTCTTTCTCTTCTTCATTTTCTTCTGTCTCTTTAACTTTCTTTAACTTTTTTTTAAAAACTTTTTTTCTTTTCTTTACCATTCTATTTTTCTTCTTCTTCTTTTTACTCTTCTTCTTCCTCTTCTCTTTTCTTCTTCTCCTCCTTCTCTTCCTTTGTCTCCTCCTCATCCTCTACTTTTTCTCTTCTTCCTCCTTCTCCTCCTTCTCTTCTTCTTCTTCTTTTCTTCCCCTTCTCTCCTTCTCCTCCTTCTCTTCCTTTTTCTCCTCCTCATCCTCTACTTCTGCTTCTCCTCCTCCTCTCTCTTCTTTTTCTTCTTCTTCTTCCCCTTCTTCTTATTCTTCTTCTCCTTCCCTTTCTCTTTTTCTTCTCCTCCTTCTCTTCCTTTGTCTCCTCCTCATCCTCTACTTCTGCTTCTTCTCCTCCTCCTTCTTTCGGCTTCTTCTCCTCCTCCTCCTCCTTTCTATTTCTTCTTCTTCTTCTTCTTCTTCTTCTTCTTCTTCTTCTTCTTCTTCTTCTTCTTCTTCTTCTGCTGTTTACACTTCTCCTCTTCCTCCTCCACCTTATTTTTTTGGGTCAAAATAAAGTTTGTTCGTTCGGTTTTTTTTTTTTTTCGCTTTCCTTGTTTTCTCTCCTCGTCATTTTTCGGATCCATCTTCTTTTTAATCTTCTCCTTCTTTGCCTTCTTTTCCACCTTCCTTTCCTCCATTTTTCGCCTTATATTTCTTCTCTTTACATTTTCTGCTCTTCCTCCTTTCTTTTCTCCTCCTCTTCGTTCATTTTCATCTTCACCTCCTCCGCCTTCTTTTTATTTTTGTTTTGAATAGCTTTTTTTTAAACTTGCCATTCTTCTTTGTTTTTTTTTTCTTTTGTTTCAGCAGCTTATATTACTACTAGTACAATCTTACTACTACTGCACCACCACCACTACCACCATTGCTACCACCACCACCACTACTACTGACACCACCACACCACCATTACTACTACTACTACTTCTACTACTACTACTACTACTACTACTACTACTACTACTACTACTACTACTACTACTACTACTACTACTACTACTACTATTCCAGTATGTATCCTATTTTTCCCCAATTCTCTGCTTTCGCCTTCTTCACATTATAATTTTCCCCTTTCTTCTATTCCTTCTTTACCTCTTCATTTTTCTTTTGCTTTTCGTTCTTATTCTTCCTCTCCTGTTTCATAGTTTTAATCTTGTGATTCTTCTTCTTCTTCGTCTTTTTATTTTACTCCAATTCTCCCTTCCTTTTTCTCTGCTGCTGCTGTTTCAGCTACTACTATTATTACTACTGCCATTACTATTGCTATTGCCACTACTTCTAATACTACTTTAACATTTCTACAAACTTACTACCATAAGTTTTTAATTTTATCGAACCCATTTTTTCCGCTGAGGTTAGAACGAGACTAACTAGCCTCAGAAAAGAAAAAAAAAGATCCTAAATAATTATCCATGCAAAATAAATTAAGTAATTCTCGGGGTTTAGGGGGGGGGGGGGGGAAGGGGGGGGGGGGGGGTGCGGACACTTGAAGACGTAAATAAAATACTTCTCCATGTACAATTGGATACTTATATTTGGGAATTATGTGAACTGAGGTTATAGAGTAACTGAGAGAGGTATTAAGGCTGCAGTCAGGCAATATATAAAATCCATCAGAAGGGATATCGAAATCTTTAAATCCAACCCCTGAAGTCTCAAGTGTGTTGATCGGGTCACGTCTGCAGAACTGGAAAGACCGACGACCATAATAGTTAAGAGGCCAAATTCCAGTGACACAGACCTCGAGGGCAACCCGAAGTGTTTGGGAGAAATATTAACTCATTCGCTGTTCAATTATTTATGTGTCTGGACGGGGGTTATTCACGCATTAGGGAAATATGTACCACGTTGATTTATGTTTATTCTGGGTACTTATCTGCTTTTGGGTGAAACTAAATGTAGTAAGTATACAGGATTTCATTTTTTTTTTCTTATTCTGAACCGGAATGCACAACGTTAAAGTAATGTTAACGTGAGACGATTAAAAAAAAAAAGAGATTAAAAAAAAAATTATGGGTCTCTATGGCTAAATAATTAGGCTGTTTGCCTCACCACTGCCTTCTCTATTTATACAATATACTACAAATACTTGAAGTCACCAACTGGAAAGTTAATGTTAGCTGTGTGTCCTTTACTGGTTGTCGTAGAACCAACCATAGCATTTTTGGACTGTAGCGTCGTCTTCTTAGTTTTCCTCTGTACATAACATAACCCTTGACCCTTTAGGGTCGTGGAGGTGTATTGATAGAAGCACTAGCACATAAAACCTGCCAATATTCTCTGTCTTCTACTTGATAAATAATTGTATGATAACTCAGCCCTGTACATTTCTTGATGTTGTCATTCCAGGTTCTTCTTTGCCCTCCTCTTCTTCGACTACCCCCCAGTGTTCCTTGAAGTACAGTCTTTGGAATCGAATTATGTCACACCACGTGTCCACACCAAGCTAGAGGCTCCTGATGTCCCGCAAATTTGTACATTTTGTCTCTGACATATTTATTAGTTTTGTGTTTTTAATAACTAATTAGTAAAATGCGTCTGTAACACTCACATCTAAAAGCCTGAATTCTTCTTTCCATTTCCACAGCGAAATCCCCCTCTTGGTCTACTCCCAATCAACGCTTTTGTGGAGGAGCCATATGAGGAAGAAAAGTCCGATGCAATGAAGTCTATCCTCTCAATCTGAAACCTCTAAACATAAAATTACGAAAAGTGCAGTTCTTCTTCTTCTTCCTCTTCTTCTTTTTTCTTCTTCTGCGTCTTCATTTTCTTCTCCTTCTCTTCCACCTTGTACCTCATCAAAGTGTGGGGAAAAGGAAGGGAGGGGGAGGGGAGGGTGTTGGTTGTAACGTTCGTTGATGAGCTTTGTCTAGAGCACTATTAAGACTGATGTTAATTTCTGTAAGGTTGTTCTTAATGCAATCACTCCATATTTTCCGAGGTCTTCCACTCGCTCTATACCCGTTTTAACGTTTGAGTGTTGCTCGCTGTGGCAGATAGTACCAGGGCATTCTTGTTAGGTGTCCAAACCACTTCATGTGTTGTTCTTTGATGACTTGTAAGACTCCCTTTATTCATTGCTTTCTGTCTTTCCTTGAAACTCCTGTAGCTCTTCTAAGGCATTTCATCTCTGTTGTTAAAATTTTACCCTCAAGGAGAATGTGAGTATCCACGTTTTACAGCAGTGCAGCTATTGCTTTGTTATAAAAAAGATAACTGTTTTTCAGTGTGTTGTAATGAGAGTGTATTGTGCTACAAGAAAGAGAGTGGGGTTATTGCTTTGTTATAGGTAGGATTACTGTAGCAGAGCCAGAGGCCGACCACGCAAAAAATATCAGAGACACTGAAAAGTACTTTATACGAATCGAATAGAAAGAGTCCCTTCCAAATATCTATTCCTGCCACGAGGCTGCGAGGCATTCCTGGAGTAGAGAAAAGAAGAATAAGAAGAGGAATGTGCTGAAAGGAGGTGTGTGCTTTTAGTAGTCCACAATGAAGATAGTTGATGTTTTATATTATTGTTTTTTTGCTGTGCTTCAAGAAGGATACTAGTGATGAAGTCCACATTTGTCTTCTTTCTTATATCATTTCTATTGTGTGGGACAATGCACAAGTTAGTTGTCGAGCTGATCAATAGGCTCTATTTAAATCACTGGGACTGAGGAAGGCATAGCCTGCTTTTTTATGTGCCCCACAGCCACAGTTCAAGATGTGATCTACACGCATTTCTTCTGTCTTCTTCTTCTGTCTTCTTCTTCTTCTTTCTTTCTTCTTTCTTCTTCTTTCTTTCTTCTTTCTTTCTTCTTTCTTTCTTCTTTCTTTCTCTTTCTTTCTTCTTCTTCTTCTTCTTTCTTCTTCTTTCATTCTTCTTTCTTCTTCTTTCTTCTTCTTTCTTTCTTCTTTCTTCTTCTTTCTTTCTTCTTTCTTCTTCTTTCTTTCTTCTTTCTTCTTCTTTTTCTTTCTTTCTTTCTTCTTTCTTTCTTCTTTCTTTCTTCTTTCTGTCTTTCTTTCTTCTTTCTTTCTTCTTTCTTTCTTTCTTTCTTTCTTCTTTCTTTCTTTCTTCTTTCTTTCTTTCTTCTTTCTTTCTTTCTTCTTTCTTTCTTTCTTCTTTCTTTCTTTCTTCTTTCTTTCTTTCTTTCTTCTTTCTTTCTTTCTTCTTTCTTTCTTTCTTCTTCTTTCTTTCTTCTTTCTTTCTTTCTTCTTTCTTTTCTTTCTTTCTTTCTTTCTTTTTCTTCTTTTCTTTCTTTCTTTCTTTTCTTTCTTTCTTCTTTTCTTTCTTCTTCTTCTTCTTCTTCTTCTTCTTCTTCTTCTTCTTCTTCTTCTTCTTCTTCTTCTTCTTCTTCTTCTTCTTCTTCTCTTCTTCTTCTTCTTCTTCTTTCTTCTTCTTCTTTTTCTTCTTCTTTTTGGTTCTTTCTTTTCTTCTTCTTCTTCTTTCTTCTTCTTCTTCTTCTTCTTCTTCTTCTTCTTCTTCTTCTTCTTTCCTTCTTCTTCTTCTTCTTCTCTTCTTCTTCTTCTTTTCTTCTTCTTCTTCTTCTTCTTCTTCTTCTTCTTCTTCTTATTCGTCGTCGTCGTCGTATTCGTCTTTTTCTTTGTCTACTTCTTTTCCTTACTTCTCCTCTTTCACCCGAGTGACGTAAATGCTGTTGCGTATGTTTACAACATAGCTGCGATATTTACGCCTTTCTTATGACACATCCGACTTCTTCGGGCCTATGTTTTCTGGGAGAGCTTTCCCGGTTGGTTTCGGGGAACACTGATAAACATTTTACAGCCCCATCCATGTCGTACACTTTGACGAGCGTGGCCTTGTAGCGGCGTTAAATACTTTTGGGTCATGAAGTACGTTCTTTGAGCGAAACACATCTGCACAGTTTCTGTCAATCAGGAGGACGCACGAATGACCGCACATTTCATATATTAAGACGTTTGAACCATAGTTATTCATTTAGTATAATATTCGCTCAGTGGACTCCATTTATGTTCCAAAGGATTCTTGCATGAGGGTCAGGAAATTCCGCATAGAATAAGCTGGCCCTCGAGGTGAGGTAAAGATGATGGTGAGAGGATCGAATTCCTTGCTAGCTGCCTGCCGAGAGTGTCGCCGATGGCACAACTTTGTAGCTCCGGCGATGATCTTTGGGGGTATCTGTAAACATTGCACTCGAGAACTAAACGTCGCCGCCGTAAAACCAACCCATGACCTTCAGATTGCGAGACAAACGGCTTGACCACTTCCCCACGGAGACACTCTCTGAGGTAAGGCCAATCCCCGCATATACAAAACAAAGGCCTTAACTTATCCTCATGCCTATATTTTGTTGTTTGTTTGTTTTAGTATCCCGAAGCCATGAGTTGTTAACCCTTAGGCTCGGTATTATGGATATCGCAACCTTTCGGCCTTGATTCTATTGTAAATACCGTAAATCTGGCAGAAATGTGACTTTTCTGTCTACCCCCGGGAGTGAACCCGGACCACATGGAGTTCGTCACCCGGTCACCGCGCAATTCGGTTTAGCCAACTACGCTAGAGAACCGGACATGCCTAAATTTTAAATCCCTTTGCCACTGCTAGAAACAGGCGGAGTTAAATATGTATTTAAAAACCATAAATAGATGGAGTTAAAAGCCGATAGTAGGGTAGCAGAAATCAGGGATGTCATAATATGGCCAAGAATCAAAGGACTGTTATTCTTGGCAAATACCATTGAAAACGACAGACGATTGACTCCAAAAAAACCCATTGTTACCGCAACGTTACACATTGTGTCTGCGATCTTGATACAAGAGTCCAAGGATCTTTAGAATGCCTGCAGAAATATTTTATCCGATTTCAGACTGGAACCTGTAAGCGAGAAATTACAAGAGAGATAGCCAGGGTAGCGTTCTTATAACGTATTGTAAGGACAGAAGATGATTAAATAATAAATAAAAAAAAAGGGAGGGGGGGGGGAGGGAGTGCTACATTTGAATAGGAATTGTACACAGTGGTGGATTCCGGAACCCTACTATTTGGGGCAGAATTGGGGGAAATAAACCCACTACCCAATACCAAGCATGTCGTAAAATACGACTAGTTAGTATGTTGCTGAAATCGGATGTGCTGGTCAGATAGGCGTAGCAGCTATCGCAGTCCAGCTATAAACAATATCATATAAAAGATGATGGACAAAGCAGAAAACAGAAGCTACACGAAACAGAAACAGGTAAAGCTATAGTCATTTTATCGTTTGATACCAATGTTTCTTTCCTTTGTTCTAAATGAATTTCGATCACTACCTGTTAATTTAACTGTTATAATTAATTCTTTGACTCTTTTCAATATAATGTTTTTATGTTCTTGGGGAGGGGGAACAAGTCCACAGGAATCTCATCGATCGAGTTGTGTTGTCTCTAGATTAAGATAAAACATAGTAAATAAATCTGACTGTCTCATTCTGTAAAAGTTATCGACTTAGAGCACTGAAGAGGTGAAACAATTTTTTTTAAAGCTCACAACGAGATGGTTAACTTAGCTGGGTTTGGTAAAAGTAACACACTAGCTCACTTCTAACTGGTAGTTCCTGAACCTGACGCTTTGGCACAAGGTTACGTGGGGGAGGGGGGGAGGGGTGTGTTCTACAATGCCGTTGATATCGCGTATTGTATATTTCAGCACCCCAGTGCTGCTAACACTCCAAAAACATGGAGACATTGGTCCAACGCAACCCCTTCCACCCTCCGACCCCCGATAGTGTTGCAACCTATGTCTCAGGCATTCTCTTTCTCGGAATGAAAACGTAAATGCAAGAAATCACAGAAAGCAAACAACAGAGCGGGACACATCTGTAACCTTCAGGAAAGTCGACCAGCTCAAAAAACTTGTAAATAAAAATTCACCTGCTCTATTTGGGAAGATTAACGTGAATCTAACCCTGGGTTTTTTAACCTGTCAATCACAGGTAACCTTGTTTAAAATCTTTTTATCCAAAAGATTATTTGCTAAAAATAATAACAGTTTAAATGGAAAATTTTTCTTTAACATTTTACTATGGGACAAAATCACTGAAGATATGGACAGTTTATTGCCTTTGAAAACAAATGCCTGAACAGAATGTTTGACACTGAATGGAATGAATTCAAGAGCGGTGAAGAAAAAGGAGAAATGTATGGGTAACCAATGATAAAGAAGATGGGGCTATATTGAGCATGTTCTGAGAAAAAACTAGCAGAGCATTACTAAATGTGCGCTAAAATGGGAAACAAACAGTATCGAGGAAGCGAGGACGCCCAAAAGAACACCTGAAATGAACATTAATGAGAGAAGCCAAGGGTGTTGGACTGAATTTCATTAATGCTATCAAAGGGATTGCCCAGTAAAGAAAGGAATGGCAAAACTGACTGCGAGCACTATGTAACATACGCAGGAAAATATTGCTGATGATTGGACAAACTAATTTGCATTAACAATAGTGACAGACATAGATGCTTTTACAACTTGACAAGACAGTCGAATATAAACTAATTATGTAAGGGAGGCTTTAGAAACGCAGTGTTTGAGTTGTTTGTTAACTGAATGAGTTCACGGTACATTTTTTCAGGATGTGCCAGTACCTATGCATTCATTACAGTATTTAAGCTGCTTCAGGCATTTATTTCCGCAATTTGAAACGACAGGTTCAGACATGTAAATGACTATATCTTTGCCTGTTTCTCTTTTGTGCAGCTTCTGTTTACTGCTCTTGTCGCTCTCCTTTTTTTATAAAGTTCGAACAATATCAGTGATCTAATTTGAATATTGTCTTGAAATAAACAGACGCTGTTGTAGCCTACTTGTTACTGCGCGATCAGGCTTCAATTACACAGACGTAGCAGGAATCATCCCGACGAGTACGGTTATGGAGTAGGCGTGGCTTTCATGTGGGAGACCCAGGCTCGGACCAACGAACTCTTATTTCCAAAGGGTCAATAATTGGGCACTCGGGCACTTCTTACTGTCGGCCCTTTCAAACACTTTTCTTTTAACACATCAATTCTATTTTATACATCAAACCTAGTATGCTCATTTATCACATTTTATTGTATGAAATTAGATAGTAACCCTCGTTAGGGTTACGGATTTATGCAAGCAACGCACCAACGCTTGTGGGAAAAAAGCCTGGACAGAGCAGATATCATCAAAAAAGTGGGGACTGTACTAGTGAGTAATGACGAATCTCTGACACTCACACGATTGCGTGACATGGAAGTAAGGCATGGTGAAGCACGTCTATGCTGCCTTCGAGGCCGAGATAGGAGACATTACAACAAACTTTTCATGAAAAGAATTAGTAGAAATACCTTGGAGTGGCTGCTGTACCGGAGGACTGAGCCCACTTGAGAATGCCCAATGTACAGCGAGACGCCGATTGTGATAACATAACATAATATAACGGATTTACCTTTGTCCAAGGCAAAAATTATATTCTAACCTGTACAGTCCTTGGCGACAGCACTAGCTTTGCAGTAATAAATCATCAGAATCAATGCCCCCCCCCCCCGCCCACCCTCCCCTCGTCCACCATCCTCTGCATACACCGCAAAGTAGCAGTAATAACATTGTATGTGGACGGTCATGGAGTCGTTTTAGCCTCAACAATGATAGCTGATATTTTCCAGAATGTTCAGAAGTAAAGAAGTCGAAATAATGAACTGACTACTTCACTTCACATGTCCTAGTTTTGGTTGTAACATGGCAGTATGCCAGTATCTTCTCTTCTTTAAATAAAGAAGGTGCTAACAGAACCCGAAATAAAGTGTGAGTGACGGCAGATGGAGAAAAGGAAAACACATTTTCTCTAATGAATGTTAATTAACCCGTAATGTAAATGTTACAGCTCAAGAAATGCAATTTATTTAGGTTTTCTTTGTGACGGAAGTGTTTTAGTGGGATTCTCTCAGATAAAACAGCACAACAAAAGATAATTGCATTTGAGGCTTTGATTGACATTATTACTAAAATAATAAATAATAATAATAATAATAATAATAATAATAATATGATGATGATAATGATAATAATAATAAAGAACTGCAGTTAAGCAGCTGAGTTTTGAGGTCATAGCACACAAGAGAAAATGTAAATAAAAATAGGCCTACTGACTGGCAACAACAGGGCAAAATTTACTTGCAAAAATAAAATCGTTAAAAACATGTGGAGCCAAGCAGGCATAATCAAGCACAACTATCGACAGCCATCCGAGGAAATAAATACATGCTTTGAAATAATACATAATTGTATAGTAAAGGTACGGTGAAGCGGCTAGACGTTCGCATTCGAATCCGAAGGTCGTGGGTTTATATCCGAACGGAGCCGGACAACCCCCCCCCCCCCCCCCCCCCTTCTCCCCTTTTTTCTTTTACAGATTTGATCTTGGCTGTCAGTTAGAACCAACCTTAAATCGGTACTAAGTAAAGTGATGGAAAGTAAAGGCGGCCGGCGTGATGTTGAACACTTCACCCACCTAGTGCTGATTGGTCTATAAAATATAGGTCTAGTTCTAAATACCCAACGCACCTAAATGCGTGGAAAGGAGTAATTTATAAAGTAGCCTAACGCCATTGCATCCTTGCCTGGTGACTCCGGGTTAAGCTTTCGAGCCTCTTGAATCCCGGAGTGTCCGCTATTAAAGAGAGGTCTCATGTAACATAACTAACAATAAGTGCCAGGAATGTACTTAGAAAGTAAAGACAGACGGCTTATTAAAAACAACATAGGTGTAGTTGAGTGTCTTTTTTACGAAGGTGCAAGTCAACTTAAGTACGTACTGTCACTTGTCAAGATCAAAAGATCCCAGCGTTACAGCAATCGACTAAGAAAATCCAGAAAATGAGGAACTTTACTTTCCAGAGGAAGAAATAAGATTCACACACAATAAACAAGCCACTATCTGCAGAAAATCAGTGACCGTTATACAATTGTGAGGAAAAGGGGGAGAGGAAGGAGCTTTGGTGAGAGGGAGTAGACTGAAAGACCATTTGAACATGAACAACATGCTGAAGATATGAAAGTAAATACTACTAAAACATAAGCTGGAGTCACCGTGACGTAGTGGCTAGACGCTCGAGTGCGGATATGAAGGTCATGGGTTCGCTCCCTGGCGAAGCAGAACTTTTTTATCAAAAATGATCTCGACTCCATGGTCTACCCTGCCTTGAGTGGGTACCGGGTGCAGTCCCGGGAAGTAAAGACGGCCGCCGAGATGCTGACCACATCATCCATCTTATGCCGATTGGTCTATCTTATGCCGATTGGTCTAAAAAAAATATAGGTCTAGCCCTATATGGCCTATACGCCTAAATGCGTGGAAAAGGGACCTTTCCATTTTATTTTAAACTAAAAACCTAAGTAATGCAGGTCATTAGAATTCTTAGTCAACCACATATCTAACTGAACGGTAATTGCCTGACGCAAGTTAAAGTATTTAAATATCTAGGAAGTATTTTCTCGGAGAAAGAGAGAAAAGATCGGGAATTATAAACAAGATGCCAGCGAGCCAGTGGATCATATACAAATTAACGCCGTTATTAAGACAACACACTATAAGTATGAGCTCCAAGAAACAGATTTTTAACTGTCTATCCTAATGGACTACGGACGGTTTTAGGGCCATGGGACAGACACACTATCTTAGAACACACTTAAAACAAACAACTACGGAGTACACACATAATCTTTATGTACAAAGAGCAATTCAACCTAAAGCAACAGTCAGGGACAGTCCCTAACCCGAAACGCCAGCGGTGGTAGCTTTTATATTCACTAATCCACCCCGAGCCGTTCCCATGGATGTACTAATAGACTCTATTCCACCTCACTGTCGTAGAGCGCTAACTAGGCTGCCGTCCTCGCCACGCGAGACTCAGTGGCACACCCATGGTCAGTGACCTAAGTATGAACGGGCAGTGTTAACGACACCACCAATCACAGCTAAACTCTAATAACTCATGGACATGAACTACTTACGCGTGACCCAACGCTAATACAACTGTCAGGACAATACTATATAGCACAGGAGAAATACTAACAGCTAAACAACACACATTTCGACAACACTAACAGTCCGTATCTTTCAACTCCTAACACAATACAATCTACAACGTCTCTTTATGTCTTTAGCCTCACACGTCCATGTCCAACGCCCTTCTCTCCCCATTCAGCTTCGGGTAAAACGTGTATGTAGTACCAGTGTTCAAGCCATCTCAGGTTTCCCCATATCGTGAATTCAGCTGACTGACCGCTGGCGCACCTTTTGGTCCGTCAACCACAAAGATAGGACTTCACATGTCTTATCGTCTATACTCTGTCCCAGACCCTTCCATAGGGCTATGATACCCACCAGCTTTAAGAAACGTCTTCCATAATTATAGTATTGGATTTTAGAACCGTTTTGTCAACATTTGTATTTATTGTGTTTCTTCTCTATTGCTCAGCTCTCATCCTGTCTGCAGTCGTTTCTTCCTTCATTCTCATACTCTTCCTGATGTAGCTGCTCCACACAGCACAGTCAAAGGCAGTTTTCTTCTACAGATCGACCTCAGTAGCTGTTTCATTTATGTTCCGCTTGCACGTTTGGTAGAGGTCGGCCTCGACATCTTTTACTAGTCCTTGGTTTACCAAAGAGGATGTCCGTAGGGAGTCTGCCATCCTCCACTCTTCAGATGGGACCCAGCCACTTAAGCCTTCCTAGACCGAGCATTGAGGAAACTATTGTATAAACCTGCTCTTTCCATTTTCTAAGTGTCTGTGATCTTGTCCTGCCAATAATGTCAGGGATTCTTCTTTGGCATGTGAAAGCTATTAGGCCGTTTCTCCTGGTGATACAACTTTCACGAATTTTCACTGACATATAGCATAGTGCTGAGAACACAGTTTTATAGACAAGAGTTTTTGTTTTAACCGTGAGCTTTATTTATTTTTTTTTATGCTTCATTATATATTGATACAACTGCAGCAATGCACATGAACAGATGCAGCGATATTAATAAGAAAACAACAGGGAAGCATGTACAACAGGGGTCCACTGATCATCAGAAGAAAGGTCCCGCGTCGACGATTGTTTCGCCCGTTACCATTCCTACACAATCTCGGAAGGTAGAACCCGGGTTATGACTTCCCTGCTGTACTTTACCAGGATGTTCTCGGACTGGGACAAGAAGATGTAGTGATTGTAAAAGGTGCTGTGAGGATAATTGGTATTGTCGCTGCAGTAACAAATAAGATCAGTCAACTACCTTTCGATCATGGTGACAAGCTTTCGATTGCTTCATCGGACAGGTGTTAGACGTGGCATTTGGACTCTTGCAGTCCACAGAGGGATATCGGCAGACATTTCGAAAACAGTTCGGCTTTTAAGGGATAAGACGTTTTTTTTTTCTCTCTAGAGATTCAGGCCAGTCAACCAAGGCCCATCTCCATAGACGTCCCGTTGCGTCCAGCGCAAGCTCGAAGCTCTTTCAGCAGCTTTGCCATGTTGTTTTAATGACCGTTTGCGCTGGATCCTGGCCAATAAATTGTGCAACTTATTGTTTTTATTCGCAGTATTTAATTAAAACAGGAATAGGACTTTAAAAAAAAAATATGTCATTTATCATTCCATAGTCACGGAAAAAACAACAACGATGATTTAGATTTCAGTTTCCAAGCAATTATTAGGAACGTAAAATAAATGAATTCTTTAAGTTTGCACGCACGCACGCACACACACGCACACATGCACACACACAAGCGCACACACACAGAGGAGAGAAATAGAGAGAGAGAAAGAGAGAGAGAAAGGGAGAGAGAGAGAGACATAAGCACACAGGCACGCACATAAAAACATACAAAGCAGACGACCAAGATATACTCTTTATTAATTACAAAATATACCGGTCCATATATTAATACAGTTGTCCTCCTAAGACGCCGTATTTTCTTCACTGGAAATAAAGACACTATTCCTCACATATTTTCTGTTAGTTCTCAAGAAAAAATAAATATTAATATTTTTGTCTGACCAAATTCCGCTCAGTAATATTATGCTTGCTATGAACTACAACAGGTAAGGTTACTAACACATTAGTTTAAGAAGGAACATGTAGAAGTATTAACGACTTAAATAAATTTTACAGAATGGGTAGAAGTAATTGGCAAGGAATATTGGATTTATGTCAAATACGTATGCAAATAGCCGCCGCCAGATAGTTATGTCTTGCAGTTTAAGAGATATATTTGATAGTTAATAAATTTTAGTTTTAATCTCCCTCTTCTTATCTTGGGACACTCTAAGGTGTATCCCCGTGTGGGTTCCGAGGCCCAATTGGTGGGGAAAACAAGAAACGACCAACTGCCTGTCCAAACGCACATAAGAGTCGACTAATTGGGAGCGTCCTTCAAAGTTGGAGTCATCATCATCATCATAAACCACTTCTGCCGTTAAGCGACGTGGGAGGCAATAATTTGCGATCCAGTGCATGTTGGCTGCCACTGGCTATTGCCATGCCGTGAAAACGTAGAGTGTCTTTAATGTTGTCCATCCATGTTTTCCGTGACCGTCCTCTTGCTTTTGTAGCTGATCCTCTGAAATGTAGTGCTTGTGATGGTATTTGATCTTGCGCTGCATTCTAACGAGACTACCAAGCCAATTGATCTGCTGTTTCTCGATGAATCTAGCACAAAGTGTAGATCCCACAATTTGCCTGATAGTTTCATTATTAACTCGAGCTCGGATGGTTAGGTTGGCTGCTTTTCTCAGGCATCTCATCTCGCCGGTGGTGATTTTGCGTGTATGGGCTTTAGATAGTGTCCATGTTTGGCACTGGTAGCTTAATGTTGGAATGAATACGCTACTAATAATCTGTCTCTTTGCACTCATAGTTATGCTTGGATGTCTTAATAACGGATACAATTGGTATATAAGTGCACTTGCTTTCTGACATCTGGTTTCTATTTCTCTGTCAATTCTACCATCTTCTATGATTATACTTCCTAGATATTAAAACTCCCTAACTTGATTCAGAGCAGAACCATTCAGCTGTATGTGTAGTGGGACAGGTGTTCTACTAACTTATAGTTTTCGGTTTTGTTTGCATTGATCTTCATGTCGTATTTACTGCATGCTGAGTTTAACCTGTTAATGTGGTCTTGCAGTCTATCTTCTTAAGGGTAGAATAAGCACAAGTCAGAGTACATCTGTCTTATGCGCAAGGAACCAACAGTCAGCATATACATGAGTCAGACCTGTGAAACGGATGTGCACGCAAAACTTAGTTTCTGGAACAGGACTAGAGTCCACAAGTGGACGAACAATCAGAACTATTCGCCAGAGTTACAGCCCGTGAACGCGAAGGAAAAGAAGCTATGGTGTAGCCGCTAGATACTCATCGGCAGATCCAAAGGTCATGGGTTCAGGTTCTGCCGGTACCGGACTGTTTTCAAAAATGATCTTGACCCCCAAGTCGACCCAGCTTTAAATGGGTACCAGGTGGAGTCCTGGGAAGTGAAGGCGGCTGATGTGATGCCGTCAGGAACCGTACCCTTGATCTTTTGATCCTGAGGCGACCGTCTAGCCACTAGACAATACATATAAGAATGCAAATAATATACTGAAAATAAATACAAAGAAAACTAACATCATGACAAACAGTCCAAACCAACAACCAGTGATCATAAATAACAAAACTCTTGAAAATGTAGAACATTGCACATATCTTAGCAGTGTGGTGTTCCTACTGGGAGGGACAGAGGAAGACATACAGTCACGTCTGAACAAAGCTAGAGCTGCTTTTGGAAGGATGAGGCAAATCTGGAAAGCCAACAATTACTGCAGAGGAACGAAACTCCGACTCTACAAGAGCATCATTTTGCCAGTTCTTCTGTATGGAGCGGAATGCTGGAGAATGACCAAAAAGGATGCACACAAGCTGTCCACCTTCCACCACACATGTCTTCGTAGAATTATCAAAACTTTCTGACCAGATACAATCTCAAATACTAAACTACTTCAAGCCACAAACCAAGAAACTTTAGACAGTATGATAACCAAAAAAAAAAAAGATGGAAATGGCTTGCCACGTTATGAGAATGAATCCTGAAATACCCGCTAAAACAGCTCTCACATTAGATACCAGAGGGAAAGAGAAAACAGGGGCGCCAAAAAAAAAAAAAAACCAAAAAAAAAACTTGGAGACAAACGATGGAAAGTGACCTGAGTGCGGCATCTTTGACATGGAAAACTGCACTGAAGATTGCACAGGACAGGAAAGCATGGAAAGTCCTCTCTGAAGCGTCATGTGCCACTAGGCATAACGAGAACTGCTATATAATAAATAATATGACATTTAAAGAATAAATACACAAACAGTGAGACATTCCTCTTGGAGGCAGATGAAAGTCGTAAACTGATTAGAAACATTGTTTCTGTCTGTCTGTCTGTCTGTCTGTCTGTCTGTCTGTCTGTCTGTCTGTCTGTCTGTCTGTCTGTCTGTCTGTCTGTCTGTCTGTCTGTCTGTCTGTCTGTCTGTCTGTCTGTCTGTCTGTCTGTCTGTCTGTCTGTCTGTCTGTCTGTCTGTCCGTCCCTCCCTCTCTCTCTCTCTCTCTCTCTCTCTCTCTCTCTCTCTCTCTCTCTCTCTCTCTCTCTCTCTCCCTCCCCTTGTAGAACAGAAAATGAATAATTCGGTCGCGTTCAGGTATTTCAGCTTCTCATAGCTGTTGTCTATATTTGCGACCTTTATTGTGTAGGACTTGTTCAGATATGGTATCTTTTGGTTCCATTATGTCTTGTTATCATTAGACATTTTAACTGATGTAGATTTCTTTCTTCTTTAGCATTGTTTAAGCATGTCGGTATTGGTGTCTAAGGAGGTAGGGTACCTTCTATTCATTCTGGTCGTTTGGTTTGGTTTCGTTCCCGACAATATCAGGACATATCTGGAGGCAATTATTAAGTTGTCGTATTTCGGTTCCATCTTGCTGCCGTCATTGCGATGTTGATGATTGGTTGATTCTTTCTTCTGTTGTCCCTGTCGTCCTTTCCACTCTCACTTGATGTTATCTAGGTTTCTGTTATACAATGGTGGTTAGTCCTTACAAAGACTTTTGTGTTATCTTGTATTTCTTTCCTTTCTGTTCTTTTTTCCAAAGACAAGTTATGAGAAAGAATGGATGCACTGGAGAACTTTGTAAAAACTAGGAAGATTGATGGAAAGAGAGCAAAGGTCCAATCCAATCACACTTCTCCAATCCAAAACCACGATAATTTCTCGATATATAAATACTCGAAATGCTTAGTCATATTCACGGGGATCAGAAAAGAACACTGACATGATTCGTGAATCAGGTGATAATGTGGGATGGATAAACAGGACGGCCTATGCTTACTTGCGCTTTACAAGATGATAATGATGACTCAAGCCAGCTTGGAAGCAGCGACAACGTAGTAGCTAGCATGCAAGTTACTTCTACTTTTGCAATGGTTAGCTGTTGCATTTCCTTCCATATGTTGACTGAAGTAAATAGTTCTGTAGCCCAGCTACTGAGTCGAGTGCATGGCACGACACTGTGAGCTGCATATTTCCTTTGGAAAGTTTATAGACCCGTGAGGGGCGGGGGGGGGGGGGGGGGGGGTGAGAACTGATAAGCAATGTTGTAATTCAGTGCATTCGTACCTGTAATAATCAGAATGTTCAGCTTTACAGTCACGAAAACAGAACACCGGTGCCATCTTGATGTAGAGAGCAATCTCCGTTTTTTTTTTCCAAACATCAGATTAAAAAAAAAAAAAAAACATGTGTATCGTTCAACCCCAACAGGGCCTTACAACAAGCGACCAACACCCGGTGAAACAATGTGCCACCATTCGGATGAGGATCACCCGGGTACAAGTTCCAGAAGAGTGGCCTATTGCAACAGAACTGGGTAGAACTGTGCGATTAATTGCGCGTGCAAGTGCTAATTTGTGCAAATGTTGTTTCCATCAATGATAAACTGCATTTCTAGTGGCGGACTGTTTGTTTTGGCAGCTCTGACAGCTGCCTTAGGAATTTAATGCATGTGTTGCTGTGATTTAGTCGAGACTATTGATTATTTCAATTTTGTTACAGGGATGATAGCAAGGGACATTTTGTTTGAATATCGTTGACACAGCAAGGGAACAATTATGGCGTGACTTCTGTTGAGTAAAGCCTGGTTACGTGAGTTATAATATAATAAAATGTACGAGTCAATGGAGACATAAAAAGACAGATAAATATAAGTTACTGGGAAAATAACCTCGTCGCATTAAAAAGGGCCACCCCCCCCCCGCCTCCCATATTAATTGATAACCAGCTTTAGAAACCCAGAGATTTCAAGGTACATGAATCCACGCCCCAAATGTGAATGTTCATTTATTTCCCAAATTTGGCTACACCAGCGGCATTAATGAAATTAACATCGCCCATCCAATCTCACTTCTCCAATCCATCACCACGACAAGTTCTCGATACATAATGTTCATTAATAGCATTAACAATATCATGACATTCATCTGTAAAATTGCTAGATTCCATGCCTCTATCTCCGAGCCCCATCACAGACACCAGCAGTACTGTCCATGACAACCTGAATAATACCAGAACTCGTTGCAATCTTTCCCTCACATATTGATCGCAACAACGCTGTAATTTTCAAGATGTCCGGCGTTACGGACCTGGCAATGTGTTTGAAACTGCCCTGTCAGCGTTGGACCAGCTTCCCTACAACTGATGACTCGCGCGCGGAGTTTGAACCTCAGAGGCGAGTTTTTTTCTGAAGTTTTTTTTACCGCCCCGCTGCTGTTAATGCAGCAAGCTGTTAACCTTGATTGCTTTTGGCGGAGGAATGCAAGGCAACGATCAGTCAGTTATCTTTCATTATTGATAAGTCCAACCCGAAACGCTCCTGTCTTTTAGTCAACGGATCATAACTGGCTTGGAACAACATTGGGAAGAACAAATAAAACATCTTGTTCCATTCCTTTACGGTAAGTGGAATGAATCAAACAGATTTATTTTAAAATGCCGTGATAAACAATCGTAGTATTGTTCTTTTTTTTTTTTCTAATAAGATTTGCTAGTTGCGATGATATCATTACTTGGATAGTCCAATTGACTAGCAAATAACGGCCCAATTTCAGTTCTCATCATAAGTAGGATTTGGGATGGGAAGCTGGTGGTGGTGGGGGTGGGGGTACTAGTACGGTCAATGTGTAGTTTTTAAAGATAGGTACCAGGCATTTTATTTTTTTTTGGGGTCAAATTGTCTTGGAAAGAAAAGTGTCACTGATAAAGTTTAACCCTTTTAACTTTTTAGAATTGTGTGTGTTTGTGTGAGTGCTTGTGTGTGTGTGTGTGTGTGTGTGTGTGTGTGTGTGTGTGTGTGTGTGTGTGTATGGTCGCTGCTGTTTATGTGGCTAGTTGTTAAGCATAGTTGCTTTTGGCACCTAGAGGCGGAGGAGTGATTAATTTTCCTCAATATTAGACAAAACCAAATCCAACACATACCTGGGTTTTAGTTAACGGATCTTAACTGGCTTGAAAGTAACCTCGGGTGGACAAATCATTTCAGATTCAGAAAATATCAATGACTGCCACATACAGTTTTGTAAAATTTCCCTTTTTCTAAACGGGGTTTAAGGCCGCTGTAGTGTCACCACATTTTTGGACAGCGAGTTTGTGTCTGACAAATTAGTGGTTAGCGTTCAATTGTCAGCAAACCCCTCCCCCTACCCACTTTATTTGTGTCTGTCAATCTGTCTGTCTGTTAGAAGTCTGTGTTTAATTCTCAACCGAAGAAGGGTTATTTATGGTGGTCACAACTTTACAACAATAGGTAGCAGATAATGTTAAGAACTGTCAGGGAATTGTCAAGGACAGAAAGGCGACACCAAGGGCTCTCGCTGTAGGAGTTAGGCTAAACCTTAGAGATGTTTGTTTGCACTACTGTTAATGTCACAAGTGTTCAACCATAATTAATTTTGACGGAGATACGCGAGACGAAGTTTATACATCACTGCTTATAAGTCCAATATGTTCATTGCTTTTTAGTTAGCTGATCATAACTTGCATTGGATCTCCCCCCCCCCCCCCCCCCGCCCACCCTTTTTTCCCGCATCCCCAACAACAAAATTAATTAATAAAAAATAAAAATAAAATAATAATAAATGGGTAGCAAGTACAGTTTTTGGAACTTAAAGCGGCCGGCGTCTTGCTGACCACATCATCCACCAAGGGCCGATTGGTCAATAAAATATAGGTTTAGCCCTATACGTCCGATACGCCTGAAGGCTGTGTGAGGGTGCCCACTTAGCATTGTTATCCAACTCAATAGTTACCTTCACACAGTATTCTCTGATTTGTTGTATTCGTTTGGATGCTCTACTGTTTGCTTTAAACCAGTGTTTGCTCATTTTTTTTTTTCATGTGCTTCAGCTGTTTTGAACTAAGTTATTTTATTATTAATACTTACCTTTGTCAGAAAGAGTTATTTTGTATATTAAATATATTTCAATATGTGTGTGTGTGTGTATATATATATATATATATATATATATATATATATATATATGTGTGTGTGTGTGTGTGTATGTGTGTGTGTGTGTGTGTGTGTAAATTTTGAATACCAGGATTTCCAAAAGGGTTTTCTGCCTTGTCCATGTCCAGTTGTGGACAACATTTCTATTAGCACGTTTAGCATTCGTCAACAATAAGCATCTTAGCCTCTGGCTGGTGACGAATGTCTCTGATAATTCCTATGTCGTTGCTGTCTGTCTTGTGGTGTTTCCTGTAATTCCATCTGTGCCCGCATTGACATGCTTGCACTGATTACCCTGCATTGATATGTCTGCGTACACCACCGATTCAGCATTGCCAAAGAAATAAACGTATTTTTATTTAGTATGTTTTTGTGTGTACATTTTATTTGTAGCAAGTTAACAAGAACGTTATGTTTATAGTTAAAGAAGTAAAAGCGGCCGGCGCGATGTTGCTTACGTGACTCATCGAGTGCCAATTCATTATCATCATGCCCCATGCCGGTAAGCGTAAGCTGTCATGGTTTCCTCATCTCACACTATCACCAGAATCAGGGAACAGTTCAATGTTTTTATTATATTGCCCCATCCATCTGGTCATGCCATCCAGGTATTTATCTCTCTAACTTCATCTTCTCTCTCTCCCTTAATCTTGTCAGTTGTCACCTAGCTCCGCAGTCAGTTTCCTCTTGTAATATTTCAGAAACAAATATGGACTGTCGACGTCTAATTGTTATAATACAACTTTTCTCTGTCTCGATGAGGACTGCTTCATTTGTTTTTCTGTCAGAGCAATGTTTTTCGGCCGTGAATTAGAACAAAGACACAAACAATAGATGGTACAATTTATTTCCAGGCATATTTTGCTGTATCTCGTCAGGTGCATACTATAGTATGTTTATCATATGTATGTTTTTCTATTTTTGTCATGATACTCTTTGCACTCTTTTTGATTCCATCTATAAAAATGCGAGTCTCGCGCCGTATGCCCATAGGGTCAAGACTATTTTTACTTTAAAAAAAAACTGTAACTTTTTGTTAACATTATTTATTGACCAACATTTACCAATGGTGAAAAGAGTTTGTATGCTTTTTTTTTTTTACGGAGTGAGCACATCACAAAAATAAAGGTAAAGATGAAAGAATCGACTTCATTGCACCAGGTTTTATCCCATATCTGCCAGTCTCTCTCTACTGAACAGCTAGCTGCCTGCCGTAAGCATCGCGCAGAGCACAACCTCCGTAGCTCCGACGACGATACCCAGGGATCGCTGTAAAAAAAAATTGCACTCATGAACACAACGGCGCCACTGTGAAACGAATCCACAACTTTCGCGAAGCTGACGGCTTGACCACTTGGCCAGGGAGACCGCCAAGAGTATATCATGAAGTTGTGGCGATCTAAGTACCTAAGTAAGAGAACATTTTTACTCCAGGGGCGTATCGGTTATAAAATCGGTGCTTAAAAACACAACTGCTATACATGGCTATGGGGTCACATAACCCCGTTACAATTTATTTTGACGAGGGGCTGAAGGTTCAAGGTTCTAGCCTCTTTTACTTAGACCATTAGCCAGACATGGGATTCACCGTGGTTTAGAGGCTGGACGCTCGCATGCGGATCAGAAAGTCGTGGGTTCGGGTGCTGACAGAGCCTGATTTTTTTTCTCCAAAAATGACCTTGACTCCCAGGTCGACCCATGGTACGGGGTGTCGCAGGTCGACCCAGCCTAAAATGGGTACCAGGATGGGCTGTCCTGGGAAAGTAAAGAGAGCCGGCGCAATGCTGACCACATTACCCACTGAGTGCTGATGGTCTGTAAAAATATGGCCGCTCTTCCTAAATGCCCGATACGTCTAAAGGCGTGGAAAGGGATCTTTACTTTACTCACTTACCCAGGTCGACCCAGCCTTGAATGGGTACCAGATGCAGTCCTGGGAAATAAAGGCGCCAGGTGGGATGCTGACATCCCCTTGAAAATGCCGCTTGGTCTGTTCTTTTTTTAAAAACTTTGACTAGCCACACATTGTACATGAACATGCAAAAGACCAAGGAACTGGAAAACGATCCGGCGCAAAATAACTAGAATCATCTGCAAAATACGAGTAGTTGCTACATTAGTGAGAAAAGCGGTAGTAACCGCCATGTTTCTGTTTACCTCAATGACTACTTTCAAACCGATTGGCCCATAAGAATGTGAGTCTTTAGTATCACATACCCGATTTATATACTCCCAGTGTGGGTTCTGGAGCCTCTTTGTGGGCAAAACCAGAATAGACCCACTGCCTTTCCAATAAGCATGTCGTAGTAGTTGACTAACCCTCTTCGAAGTCGGAGTACATCTACACGATTGGCAAGGAACAACCAACTGCACACAAATAAGCCAGCAAACGGATATACAGCAAAATGCAAGCCCTTGAACAAAGCCAAAGTCTAAATAGACGAAAAGCCAGGACTTTCGTGACAGCTTACAGCCAATGAACAAAGAAGAAAAAGAAGTTAATGTAGGAATATGCAACTGAATAGTTGTTGCTCGAGTTACTATGTGTCAAAGCTTTAGTTTCCCGTCCGAAGGTATCAAGAACAGATATAAAACCGAACGAAAAGTATACCAGCAAGCTTTGTAATAAAACGAACACAAAGAAAACGTGAACGTTGCGGCTATGGAGCCTTCGTCCGCACATATAGAAATAAAACAACACCACGCAAATGCAAACAATCACTTAGCTTAGTATTTCAAAGCAGTCAGGTCGATATCTTGTCAGTAGACTGACGAGACACGTGAGACAGGAGAGTAAATACCCCCCGGGGATTCTAGAGGCCATAACTGGAGGGTTTTAGATAGAACTGTGTAGGTTGTTCAATCCCCTAGGATTTTAGATAAAACTGTGTTTGCAGTTCAGTCCTCTAGATATTAAAGTGGAGGTGAAATAAGTACAAAAACTGATGAACCGTAAGCCGTTTGTGACACATAGTCGGCGCAGTGGAATGATGGTGATAATACTTTTTTACAACATTGTTAAATTTGTCTCATTCCTTTAAAGATCTGTTTTGATGAAGTGTACGCAGCAGTAGTTCTGAGAGTGATTAAACGAAGCAACAGCAAGTGTTGAGAATGACTGAGCTCATGTAGAGTAGCTTAGTCCCACATGGCAGATGGAGTATTTCCCATTCTACAGAGTGATCAATCCTTTTATCCGGAAGTAAAAATCAACCACGAGGTTGGAATTCCCACCTCAAAATTCCAGTAGTGTTTTGATGAAGATAGGAAGTAAGCGGCAGGTGATATATTCTTCTGCTACCTTGTGTTAAGAGTGCTGTTTTTTTATAGGGCTTATTTTAATGTGTGTGAGACATTGAATTAGCTATGAAGGAAACATACTTGCGATTACATTAATATTAAATTACAGAAAAAAAACCATAAATGAATAAATAGATAAACAAATAAATCAGAGTCTTTAAAGCTGAAAGTTTTATTATACAATGAAAATAAAAAGACATTAAGTAAATATCAGATGGTCCCAGTAACCACTTCAGACTTCAAAGAAAAAATCAAAATGCGTTCATAATCAACATCTCATCATCTATCTATGCATCCTCATTAGGAAGTGCCATGTTTAGAAAAATAAAGAAAAAACGAAGGAGTTATACTTGTAATGACCTATAGTTCAATTGATAATGGTAAAAATAACTACCAGAATGAGGCGAAACGCATCCGCAGTTTGATTATTTTAAAACATTTGCTGACGTTTATAGCCGCTGAACGCGAAGAAGAAGAAGAAGAAGAAGAAGAAGAAGAAGAAGAAGAAGAAGAAGAAGAAGAAGAAGAAGAAGAAGAAGAAGAAGAAGAAGAAGAAGAAGAAGAAGAAGAAGAAGAAGAAGAAGAAGGAGAAGAAGAAGAAGAAGAAAAAAAAGAAGAAGAAGAAAAAGAAGAAGAAGAAGAAAATGAAGAAGAAGAAGAAGAAGAAGAAGAGAAAGAAGAAGAAGAAGAAGAGGAAGAAGGAAGTAGAAGAGGAAGAAGGAAGTAGAAGAAGAAGAAGAAAAAGGAGGAGGAGGAGCCAAAAAAAAGGAGGTGGAGAAAGAGACGAAGCATAAAAGAAGAAGGTGATGATGATAACGACGACGACAATGAAGAAGAAAAGGAAAAAGATGACGGAGAAGAATAGAGCGAAGAAGAAGAAGAAGAAGAAGAAGAAGAAGAAGAAGAAGAAGAACAAAAAGAAGAACAAGAAGAAAAAGAAAGAAACTGCAGCTGCAAAAGAAGAAACAGCAGCAGCAGCAAGAGGAGCACTAGGATGAATTGGTCTCCGTAGAAATGAACCGCCCTGATCCCAATTCCGTCACGTTCCAGACTTACAGAAAATGTCTTCGGATCCACAGAGCTAACACTGATATAACGGGCTCACGTGCGGGACAAATCTGTTATATGGCGGCCCGTGGCCGTCTGTGACACACATATATCAGACAATAATTGACAATATCAGCGCCAAATTTCCCTGGGATATTTCCTGGTTCTAACAACAGTGATCACCACAACAGATCTAAAAGATTGAATCAGAACAGAAGCCGCGAGTGATTACTGTTAATGAAGGTGTGGAAGCATACAAGCACACACACATACACACACATACACACACATACACACATACACGTACATGCACACATATGCACATAAACATGTGCACACATACCTCAGGGTACAATACCCGTGTAGAAAAAAAAGGACCCTTGTCCCGCCAAAATGGAAACGGTTTTACGGACCATTTTGAACTTAACTAATGATGTGGTCATCATCACTCTAGTCGTCTTTACTTCCCTTTTTATTTCCTACTACACCTTTTAAACTGCTCAGACTTAGCAGGTACAATACCTATTTTTTGCCGTCTCCACAGTGAAGGTTGTCTTAAAGGTACGGTGTACTGCTCTGGTGAGGTCCCAGTCTCTACCTCTATACGACTCTCCTACCACTATTGGCAAAAATAACACTAGGGTCAGGATATTGTCAAACGCATACACTAATCGCTAGGCCAGAGAGACGCACAGGTAGCTTTAAAAGTTGTGCCGTCACGCAATTTCTTGAGGCCTCAGAGATGTAGTTTTACAAAAGAATGCTTAGAATACCTTGGACAGCCAAAGAAAGAGCAACCAAGAGGTTTTGAAAGAGGTGGGAGCTTGAAGACATCTTATCACAGACATCAGAAGGAGACAGTCATCCTTTTTCAGTCATGTTATGAGAAATCGGAAAATAGAACATGCTGTGACCACTGGAAAGATCTGTGGAAGGAGGGATAGAGGAAGACAACGAGAGAAGTTTCTTGACAGTATTGTTGCATGTCATTGAGGTGTGTCGGCACACGAACTGATACATGTTGCAGATCGCAAATTGTGGAGAGGCATGATCGCCCACCCCAGTCGGCAAGGCACCTGATAATAATGATGATGCCGTCACACGTTAACAAATATCTCCAAAAATAAAATCATGTACAGATCAGAAAGAAGTTTTGCATATGGTCTCAGATTTCCTATGTCCTTATGATTTAAAAATTTACAATTGCACAGGTGTTGTTGTTTTATTAAAGCGGCCCATTTCTAATCACTTTGACTGATAATTCGTGTACGTTTAAAAAATAGAGCGCAAAGTAATTGACACAAGTTTTTGAAAATTTTTTCATTTGTGCTGCGATGCGTGGTGGTTATTTTGATAACCTATCCCGCATACAAAGAAAATTTTTATTCATGTAGCTCACGAAAACATAACGAGGAGATGACAAGCTGAGAGTGAAACGCCTATGAAACGATTGCAGTTTTATATTTACACAGAACGGTTACTGAGTTAAAGATTGTTAAGGTTGGGCACAACTTTTAGGGCGGCGTCCGTGGCTTTGGCGTTGCGAGTCCGACTCGTACTTCCAACATACCGCGATCGAAACCCACTGCTGGCTTCGTGGGTTTTTATTATGGTATGGGGCGTCGCAGGTCGAACCAGTCTAAAATGGGTACCAGGATGGCTGTCCTGGGGAAGTAATGACAGGCAGCGTAATGCTGACCACATTACCCACCTAGTGCAGATAGTCTGTACAAATGTGGGTGCTCTTCCCATATGCCTGATGCACCTAAGGGCGTGAAAAGGAATCTTTACTTTTTTACTTTACTGGCAACTTCTGGAAAGGAATATAGTTCAATTAACTAATCATAACTTCCACGGCTGTTGCCTCTAAACCGTTGTAGCGATTAATATGGCCGAGTACATCCCTTTCTAAGAAACCATTGTGTCAACGGACCAGTCCCTTTCTGTGTTCAGATACAAGAGAATTTAACACAACGGTGCGAAAGCCATAAATTTAATCTAAACTGACAAACAGTATCAATGACTTAAGTCATTAGAGCCATTCTCCATGTTAGAATTTGTTTGTACAAATTATCAAGGCTGCTACGTCAATCCAGCCTAAAATAGACACCAACGGATATTGTTCTGGAAATCAGAGGTCACCGGAGTGATATTTGTATTATTTTTATTTATATTTGAGCTAGATAATTTGGGGCCGTTATTCGGTGGAGTGCCTTGATTTTTTCCCCTTTGAAATAGTTTTATATGAGGTCCACTTTAAAAATATTAGTATTATTCACATAAACAATGATTAGGCCTTGTTAAGAACTCCCTTGCACAATGTGTCATAGTGGCTGAGGGTCAGCATCCCTCGATCCCACCTCCACTCTTGATATGCAGAGCTCCCCCATTAAATGTGTTCCTTGTATAGGTACCCCAGATTAGCACCATTGTGTGCGTTAGTATATTTATATGTGTGAGTGTGTGTGTATGTGTGTGTATATATATATATATATATATATAAAGTATCCCAGTGTTAAATAGAAATATTACCCAGACTCCTGTGTTGATAATGTAAGCTTTCCGTCTTTCCCAACAATAGTATTGCATTATTTTAGTGGTTCCCAACCGTTTGGGAATCGCAGTTGTGTAGCAGCTAGACGCTCGCCTGCGGATCAAAAGGTCGAGGGTTCGGGTCCTGACGATACCAAACTTAGTTTTTTCATAAATGACCCGGACATCCAGGTCGACCCAACCTTGAATGGGTACCAGGTAAGTGCTCGGAAGTAAAGGCGACCGACGTGATGCTAACATCCCACATCAAGTACTGATTAGTCTAGACTTATTTGTTTATTTGTCTAGCCTCACGACTGAAAGCGTGGAAAGTGTCCTTCACTTACTTGCAACCTTTTGTTTGACTTGCAGAGCCATCTTTAGAGTCAGTTTCTAAGGCGGAGCTTATTAGACCTATGGTACCTCATGGCTTATCCGTAAATTGTTTTTAGAAGTAACAATACGGAGCAAAATAGGAGGAGTAAATAGTAAAGAAATTTACAGTAACGAGATGAATAATTTAAAGTTGTCATATTTTGATTCCATTTTTTTTTAAATTTGACTTCATAAAATATTATGTTCTTTCCTGAAATTCCGTAGTCACAGGGAAGTGCAGCCCAGTTTGGTAACCGCTGTATTATGCTATAGTAAAGTTAAGCATGGAGATGACAGCCCACGGCGTTGCCATGTGTGTCTACAGCGGAATGACAGCGGTGATCTTAGGCTATGTTGACCTTGTTCGTGGTAAGAGGTCAGCCCACTTTTAAACACATGTTCTATCTTCAATAAGAGTTCGTCGTCTCAGAGCATTCATTAGAGTGTAGAATTTCAGAATACTTGCGACACACACAGTGCTTAACTAAATGTTAACTGGGAATATCGCTGAGAAATAGAAGAGAACACAGTAAAGCTGCACAAATGATGTTTTGTCAGCCTAAAATAGGTACCAGGTACTTATGGGAAGTATAGGCGGCCTGCGTTACGTTGATCACATTACCTATCAAATGCCACCTATTGATCTAAGAAAATACATTTAGTCTACCATGGTATCCCCTGTGTGCTACAGGCCGAAAAAATGTCCTTTACTTACTTATTTACTTAGTTTAAAAGAAATGTACATTCAGTTACAAGGTAGCTGCTCCTTTAAGGGTCTTCTCTTATAAAATAGATAAGGACATAGTCCATCAGTTTCGCATCACCGGTCAAGACAACTGTAAAAAATTAAAACCAGATTCAAAGTTGGTGTAGGTATTTTGTTGTTGTTGCGATTGTGGTTTTTTTAAGGCTAATTTTACGTTCAGTAGTTTGCCATTGCTTTCTAAACGGTCAGCTCTCGGTACCCCTAACGAAACCAACGCAAGACAAATCGTACGCGGTTAGGATCGAACCGCGTATCAGAATTACAAAGAGCGTTCGCAACGCTTGAGCGACAGATATTACAGTTTGTCATAACAGGCGACTTATTAGGTGTTTTCTTTAATCAAAAGTCGCCGATATCGCAACCTCGCTGTAAAATTGGCTAACCACACTTACAGTATGACTGCAGCTCCTTTTACAATTTCTGGTAATTCAAGCCGATTTGCGATAGCGTGTGAGTGAGTGTGTGTGTGTGTGTGTGTGTGTGTGTGTGTGTGTGTGTGTGTGTGCTTGTGCGCGTGTGCATTGTGCTTTTACGCCCATTATGAGCGTACCCAGAAATTATCGGAAGCAACATTTTGAGCGATTATTTCAGAAAAGAAAACAGGCCAAAATTAATTTTTTTTAGCAATAATCAAACACGTTCTTTAATGTAAGACCCAAAAACTGCTGACGCTAGCCAGGCTCTTAGGCGATTAATATTTTGTGGAGGATTAGACTATAAAAAAATTGGTTTGTCCAGAAAATGTCACGGGGGAGGTGCAAACAAAAGCTTTATAGTTTTTTTTTTAGGTGAAAAAAAAAGGGGGGGGGTGGGGGGGTGGTTTTCATGGGCAAGTAGCCGGAGCCCAAGATGTAGAGATGTGGTCATACGACCATCGCAGCCTGGTCCAGAATTCCAGTTACTTTGTGAATGTCGAGAGCCCAATATCATCTTATGGTTGAACAGGGGCTTATCCGGATTTGAAGATGTATGGGAACCTTTTAGGGCATCGAGGCGTTGGAAATATGGATGCTATAGTGGGTTCAAAACTTCAAGCCGTCACACTGTAACAAATATCTTGAATTTGTGCATTTGGGCTTACATTTTCCATGTCATTATGATTCTGTACTTTACAATTGCGCAGATGCAGCTGTGGGTTTCAAAACTCAAGCCGTCACGCTTTAACAAATAACTAGAATTTCTGCAAGTGGACTTACATTTTCCGTGTTCTTATAATTTGTTGCCGTTTTATTAAAATGGCGAATCTCTTAGATTTTTTTTTTTTTGTTTTGTTTGGATACGTTTTTCTGTACCCTTGAAAAATGTAATAAACAGCAATTGACACAAGTGTGCAGATTGTTTGGAAATCAGTTCATATGTGCAACGATGCGTGTTGATTATTTTGAAAGCCTATTCCCTACTAAAAGAAAATCCGTAACTAACGGGAGACTTTTGCTGGATATGTTCCCCGGAAAATTCTATTTCATGGGTGCAATTGGAGGTTTTGAAAAATACCCCTTACATAGTTTACTCACTTTACTGTAAGTATGCTGATCGTTTGCTTCAAATCGGATTTGTGTTTTCATATATAAAAAAAAAGTAAAGGACCCCTTTCCACGCCTTTAGGCGTATAGGGCATATAGGGCTAGACCTATATTTTTATAGACCAATCGGCACAAGATGGGTGATGTGGTCAGCATCACGCCGTGTTTTCATATACCGCCTAGAAATCAAAATGCAAAATGAAAATTAAGATTCAAATTCTTGTGATTGAAATGCGGGCGTCAGGCAGGGCGTTACTATTTATATATTTCTACTTCTTTCTATGAGTGCCGTTCACAATGCTTTCTGTTACTTGATTAATTCATAATATTTAACGGCTTCAAATGGTTCCCCCCTCTGTCTATTTAGCGGTGACAATGCTAAAAAGTGGTTGAAAATATTCTGTAGTAATATAATGCAGGAAGTCGTGTCAGAGAAAAACAAGAACGTAAAGAACTTGTGTGTAGTGTAACAAAAAGGATAGAATTGTAGGGTGAGAATAGTTTTCGCATTAATGTTGCATAGAAGATGCTGCGGAAGTGTGGTGTTAAAAGCTATAATAATTAAGGCTGTACCGAATAGTGATTTTCACTATTTGGCCGAATACGAATAGCGGGACCAACTATTTGGTCGAATACGAAAACGAAAACGAATAGTGTATTATCATCATCAGGTGCCTTGCTGACTGGCGTAGGCGATCATGCCTCGCCACAATCTTCGATCTCCTGCAGCATGTATTAGTTCGTGTGCTGACACATCTCCATGCCATGCAACAAGACAGTCAAGAATCTTTTCTCGTTGTCTTTCTCTATCCCTCCTTCCACAGATCTTTCCCAGTGTTTGCCACATGTTCCGTTTTTTTTTTCTTTTCATAATATAGCCGAAAAATGATGACTGTCTCCTTCTGATGTCTGTGATTAATTGTCTTCGGGCTCCCGCCTCTTTCAAAACCTCTTGATTGCTTTTTGTGTGTGGCTGTCCAAGGTATTTTTAAGCATTGTTCTGTAAAACCACACCTGAGGCCTTAAGAAATTGTTTGACCTGCCTACTGATTGTCCAGGACTGTGAAAACTGAATGTATGTAGCGAGCAAAACATCGATTTCTAACCTTCAATTTTATAAAATGCAGTTTTTGCCTGTCCTCTTTTCGACAGTGGCGAGGAAAGACAAATTAAATTTTAACTTTGGTCGTCAGCAGGCAAAGACCTTGCCAGCTGCTGTACCACGCAACCGGTTTGCAGTTTGCCCAGCTACGACAGACTTAGGCAACAGCAACTATTGCAGTGTATGCAGATACGGGTGTAAGGTAACCACTGTTCGTGTTCGGCCCGACCGGAAGTATTCGGCCTAATACCGAATAGTTATTAGGTCCACTATTCGGCCCCGAAGCGACACGAAGCGAATATTCGGTGCAGCCATAATATTAACATAGTATAGAAAATGATATAAAATGTAGTTTTCAAAGTTGTTTGTGGTGTAGAGATGTAGTATATGTAATATTGGTTTATAAGTGTAATGTAGACAACTATAGAAGTACAATGCTAATTTTCGTTCTATTAATGTAATCAAATTGTGCTATAGAAGTATAGTTTAGCCGATGCTGTATAAGAGTAGTGAAAGCAGTCGTTATAAAAGTCTAGTGTAGAATTAGCGCAATAGTAATATTAGGAAGAAGAACTCCACAACGGTATCATGCACACCATGCCAACCAATGGGCAACCCGGTCGCTGAAGTGCACACCATGACAAACAATGGGCGACCCGGTCGCTGATGTGCACACCATGCCAATCGATGAGCGACCCGGTCGCTGATGTGCACACCATGCCAACGAGTGGATGACCCGGTCGCTGATGTGCACACCATGCCAACCAGTGGATGACACGGTCGCTGATGTGCACACCATGCTAACCAGTGGATGACCCGGTCGCTGATGTGCACACCATGCTAACCAGTGGATGACCCGGTCGCTGATGTGCACACCATGCTAACCAGTGGATGACCCGGTCGCTGATATGCACACCATGCCAACCATTAGGCGACCCGGTCGCTGATGTGCACACCATGCCAACCAATGGGCGACCCGGTCGCCGATGTGCACAACATGCCAACTAATGGGCGACCCGGTCACTGATGTGCACACCATGCCAACCAATGGGCGACCCGGTCACTAATGTGCACACCATGCCAACCAATGGGCAACCCGGTCGCTGATGTGCACACCATGCCAACCAATGGGCGACCCGGTCGCTGATGTGCACACCATGCCAACCAATGGGCGACCTGTCGCTGATGTGCACACCATGCCAACCAATGGCGAACCGTTCGCTGATGTGCACACCATGCCAACCAATGGGCGACCCGGTCACTTATGTGCACACCATGCCAACCAATGGGCCACCCGGTCACTGATGTGCACATCATGCCAACCAGTAGGCGACCCGGTCGCTGATGTGCACTTTACGGTTACGTAATCTCGAGTCTAATGTGCTCGGGAAAGTGCTATAACTCTCTTGGCTGCTATATGATTCAGTCACTTACCACTCATCTGCAAAATATTACCTTTATTATACTACGTTTGAGGTGTAGGCGGGGTGAGGGGTATTGGGGGGGGGGGTATTTGATCCTCAGGCTTTACGGCCGCATGGCTAGTGCTGTCGCCACGACTGTGCAGATTAGGATTTTTTAAAGCCCCAACAGTAAACAATAATAAATTCCCAGCCTTAACGAGCCCAGCCTTCTAACCGTTCCCCCAGTTGCTCCTCTACCAATGTGCACTCGTCGGTTATGTCACCTGGAGCCTAGTCTGGCCAGGAATAAGGTCTATTACTTCTGTGGCGGCTTTAAGATTCAGTCACATAAAACGCATTAGCCACAAATATAAGATTTTCTAGTCTTTAAGCAGCAGCAGATGTCTTAGAAGAATAGTAAATCTCCACTGGACAGATTTCAGATCCAATATGCACATAAGAAACAGACGAAGCAAGATAATGTATTCAGTTTTATAAGAAATCGCCGCTGGAACTACATCGGCCATGCACTCAGAATGGAGAAGACAAGACTCACACATAAAGCCCTCATATGGACACCGGAAAGGAAATAAAAACGAGCAAGACCAAGAGAGACCTAGAGTAGAACAATCACCAGAAAGGCTTAAACACTGGCCAAACAAACATCCAAGCCCTAAAACAGGTGGCAACGAACAACCAAACATGGAGAGCTATGACCTCTGCCCTATGCGCCACCTTAGGCTCAAAATGTTGTCTGTGTTTTGTTAGCTGTCGTCAGACGGCCCACGAAAAAGATTCACCAGTATTGATAGGCAGCGAGTGTAATAAAGGTTGAGGGACACTGATCTAGACGGCGTTACAGAAGTGCAGTATCTTCTTCCTTTTCTTCTTTACTTCCTCTTTTACTGCTTAGGGTGTCGAGGGAGGTATAAGTTTATGCTTCGTTCTCTTCTGCCTGCTTCTAACATAGACACATCGTGTGACCTTATTCCCGATTCTATCTCTTCTGGTCACTCCTACAGTCGTTCTAAGTAACCTCATTTCTATGGTTTCTAATTTTCTTGTATGTTTTGTTGTGAGTGACCACGTCTGGAACTAGTAGCATAAGGCGGGAATAAATATCCTTTGTATCATATGTCTCTTTGTGCTGATTGGGATTGCATTATGCTGTAAAAAAAGGGGTGGGGGCAGAGGGGGGGGGTGGGGGAACTAGCGGTCCCAATTCTTGGCCAGCTTTACTGCATCGGAGTGCAGAATCAGAGGTAGTTATATTAGTTCTATGTGGGCGATGATTTAAGCAAAAGTAATTATCTGATTGTTTTGAGAGTTCTGTTCCCTTACACATTCTCTTGGAGCTGGAAAAATTGGGGCATGCGGCCCTCGGTCAATTCCACCATGATATTTTCTAGAGTAGGGTCCTAGGGGCCAAACGGTACTGGCTACTACACTAATATGTATACATACAGCATACATTTCCTAGAATGCGGGAACCCTTGCTTGCAGGATCAATCAAATGACAAAGAAGGGGTCTACCCAATAATTATTGAGTACACAATAGATACTTACTCTAGATTATGAGATTTTAGGAATTTACACACTGTAGGTCATGATACGTGGGGTGGTGTGGCTAGTTTCCTTCCCAGACAATTCATCCAGTAAAGTCTGAAAATTACTAATTCTAAGAGCCTAGGTCGATCGCAATACCGTCCTTCTGGATACTGAACCCTGACCACCTCGTTAGCAGGTAGGAGCACTGACCGCTATAACACTATGGTTCAGATAAGAACCATCGGGTGTTCAGTGTCATCTGTTGAACGTGGGGGACGGGCATCGGTGAGCTGGTCTGGGTAGCTTGTCGAAAAGAAGTCTTATCCCTTCAAAGTCCATTGTGTCCGAATTGTCTGCCGGTGTTCCTCTGCCATTTTGCCAACAAAGTCCAACATGTGGCCGATAAACCAACCGTAAGCTTGCCACTTGGTCGTTCAGGTATGCTGACTGCTCCAATAAGCTACCGCAGCGACTATAAATAAACTTCGAATCTTACAGTACCTGTTGCATAGTCACCATTTTCGTCTTCTCCCTGTCCGAGAACATCCGGTAATACGCGTAGCAGGAGCAGATCAACCCTGAGCTTCATTAATTCAGGTGGGCCAACCCTTTGACATTGTCTAGGAGCTCGTGGGCCGAAACATTTGTGGACGAGGGATCACTTCTACTGATGATTCGTAGACTTCTGCTGTACATGCTTCCCTGAGGAGTTTCTTCTTACTTATTGTTGAACTGTGGCATTCAACCTGGTAATACTCATGTCCTTGTATAGAAATAATTATAATTTAAAAACAAAACACCTAGTTTTTATTCCGTTATATTTCATAGGAGGTGAAAAATCAAACACCAACTCAAAGTATGTAATTAGCATTTTTACAGTAAATGGATTAGCACGAACTCAGCAAAACATCTCATTGCAGACATTGTAGGGGTATTCAGGGCAGAAAGCTAAGGCTCGCAAATTTTGAATAGTAAAGTGGCTATTTCTCGTACTACCATAATGCTTGTTGACTGGCTGATAAAAAGGATATGATTTATGTAAATTACAATATGTTTTTTTAAGGTGTACACAAATTATTAGTATGAGAAAGTTCAAAGAAATTAGCCGCTTTAAGAAAACAGCAGCCCCTTTACAACTGTAAATTATAAACTCAAAAGGACATAGTGAAACGAAAACACAAATTCGTCTTGATCAGTACATGGGTTTTTAAGATATTCATTTAAGTCTGAAGGGCACAATTTTTGTGACGGACCATAGACTATAGACGGTATTGATATAGTTATATTCACACCGGCCGTTTTGAACTTACCAGCATATTATATGTCATGCCTTTTAGGCAGAATGGACCTGGGAATCAAGAACCATTTGAGAAACAAAAATGCCTAAATACGAATTCTGACCCAAGTGCGTCACGACAAAAAGCTAGCGTCTAAGATACAATATAGCTTTAACATTATTGCCGGGGACATAAAAACAGATTCAACGTTAGGCTGAAAACAAGAGAAAGACAAACATAATTATAAGGGAGAAGGGGAAAGTTAAATAAAAGGAACATAGACACAAATTTAATAGAGGCAGGCAAACAAATCAGAAACATTGAACAACAAGCAACCAAACACGCACAGATGTATCACACACAGTGTTAATAGTTTCAAGGAGTGAATTGGTGGTTAACAGAGGTTTATGCTGCCTTTAAGATAATGTATGCATGCATTCAACCAATTATATCGCGCTCACTCAGATATACATACAGAGGATGAGAATCACATGCATATTAACAAAAACATGTGTGAAAATGCGTTTTAAAACTGTGCAAAAGGAAGTTGACTTCTCGTCACATTTTACAGACTAAAACACACACAGCTGTTAAAATTTCTTGCTCCGCTTAGTTTGTCTGCTCAAACGTCGTAAAATATTTAAGCCCCTCAGTCTATGGATGCTCGAGTGTACAAAGCATTAAATCTTTTATTCAATGACTATGGGAAGCGACATCGAAATATATTGTTTCCGTTTCATGTTGCAGATTTACTAATTGATCTGGCGATAGAATCTAGGATTGATTATTTAAGGACAAAATGAAAGAGATCACAAAAGTGTGGGAAAGGCATTAACACGGCGTAGCGAAGTAGAACCAGCTTGAATATTTATTCAAGCGAGGTGTAATTTTAAGCAGTTTACAGTTAATTTACAAAGTGTTAGGTGTACTTCACACATTGTTTTACATTATTTATGTTACAATAAACATAAGTTTGTGTTTCACAGCGTATGCGTAGATGTCACTTTTATGTACGTAAACTGTAAGGTCACTTGCAACTGTGGTGTCCCTGTTGGAGGATATCGTTTATAGTTAGTTACACGTATGTGTGAAAATACAAACACACGCACACATGTGTATGTATGCGTGTATTATGTGTATATGTGTATTATTGTCTGTGTGGGTGCGAGCAATTTTGTGTATGTGTATATCTGTGCATGTATGTTTGTATGTGTGTATGTATATGTGTATGTATTTGTGTACGTATGTATGTAGATAGGTAGATATCCACGTATATACATGCGTATGTATTTATCTGTGTGTGCATGTACGTACGTATGTATAAAACTATATATTTTGTACGTATTTACATACGCACGTGCGTGCGTGTATATGTTTGTATGCTGGAGTTAGGTTTGAAGAATCGACATCATAGCACTCGGGATATTCCCTTAAGCGCTCCGTCCCCATCTTCAGCAGCCAGAGCAGAGTTCCAGCTCCGATGGTACCAATAACAGTCCGATTGTAAGTGCGTCCTACCTTTAGTCTTAGTGTGGAGTGTCGGTCAGATTTCTTATAGTCACTTTCTGTTGTACTATTCTATTGAGACAATAATAATCTAAGTGTGCCTCCGCACGGTTCACTCCCTCACATAGAGCCCTGGCCATATCTAGCTTTTCGACATAAATTCACTAAAAAGTGGCACAGAGCCAGCAAGTCTATCGTTTCCTAACACCTCTGCATGCTATTTTGCGCTAGGTGTATCCATTAGCTTTTGCTATGAACCATAATGCACTTCCACTGCCTCTCAACACAAAGGTCACCGTCAGAGATAACCACATCATTGGGGGAGATTTGTCATGAATCATTTGTTAAATTGCTGATTCCTCAGCACCTGTTGACCAGTCCCCGCACGCCCGACCCTAGTGGAATAGTACCCTACAAACTGTCTGCTTGTTGCTCAGGCATTCTGATCCACTCATCTCCTCGCCTAATATTTACAAGCCCGCACACAGGTCTAATTGTGTCTTGTGTCTATGATATTTCTTATTCTTTCTAGTTTGTGTCCCTTACCTATCATCAAGAGCTTCGTACAAGAGATGTTTCTTGTCTGTTACTACTCTAAGGAATAGGACCTCGCTTGCAGTACTTTTAGCCTATCTGCAATAGTCAGCACTGCAAGTATACATCGCATACATACTCTTTTACATCCCAGAATCACTCGCATAACTTCATTCTGTATGCGTTCAAGATTCACCAGTTGACTGATATGTTGAGCATTCCAATCCCATAATCTATCACCGAGAGGATTACGTGCTGGAACATTGTAAAAAACTTCTTGTTCAATATCCAGTTCACTGAGTCTCTTCTGGAACTTTTTTGCGACAGTCCCCACATGGTCCCAGAAGGACATGCTTCTATCGACAGTGATACCTTGAGTTTACTGCCTCTTTTGATGTTTCTGTTTTCACCTCAGATACTCTATACATCGGATCTGACAATCCTTTTGTACGGAGATCGCCGTGAAATAGTCGTCTTTTCCCCTCCTTTCAATAAAAGAAATATCAAAATATCATATCTGACTCTACCGAAGGCAGCCTCAAGATCAAGTGCAGCCACTGCCGTCCTGTCTATTCTGGAACCACTCATTAATATCAAACACAAAGTGGCCGTTTGCAGTTTAGCTGTAATTTTTTTGTGTGCGTGTGTGGCTTCTCTGCATGTTTCAACTCAATAAAGAAAACAATGATCTGACATTACAGCTAAATAATTTAAATTTAGTATAATAATTATAATTGTATTTTCCCTTGACTTTCACGCACCAATGCAAACGGGAAAAAGCATGGACAGAGCTGATTTCATTAACGCTGTACAGACTAGGTTGGGAGTTAATGGCGAATCTCTGACGCTAACACGACTTCGTGACCGAGAAGTTGAGCTTGGTGAAGCACAACTATGCAGTCTTAGAGGTTAAGACAGGAGATACTATAACCAACTCCTCATGAGAACAATAAGTAGAGGTATATCGAAGTGGCTGGTGCTTCGGAGTACTGAGCATGCATGGGGATGCCCAAGGTGCAAAGACGTCGATTGTGATAACATAGCATAACATATCCATATACATACAGAATAAATTATATGTCACCGGTTGCAACTGTCGTAAGGTGTATGTGTTGATTGTTCCAGTACCATGCTTGATTTTCACACACACACACACACATACACTCATACACTTGTGTGCACACACACACTCACACACATACACTCGTTTATACTTTGCAGATCGCTAAGGTGATCCCAGATGTGCTGAATTTACGAGGTGAAGAACAATGTGTTTATCCCCTGCAGTTTTTCTTGCTTGCATTCTTTGTTGGATAAGAGGAATTTCAGACAAAAATAATCATTTCTTGGGTCTCATCTGAGTTTCACTTATCAGCTTTACACTATACACACACACACACACACACACACACACACACACACATGTATACACACATATATAAATGTATAAACTCGTATATAATGTTTTAACGTAAACGTTTTCATACGAGTGTCACATTTCACTCCTGTCACGTGCCTGATATAAGGATTTCTCCTTCAGAACCAACAGCACTCAGAAATAATTATGTTGAGTCGTTTGGCTCGTATTGGTCTAAGGGATTCCCCGTGGGCCAATATACGCTCAACTTATTTCCTGGAGTAGGGCAACTCAAGGATTGGCACTACAGAAGTATCAATCTGTACAGAAATACAATATTTCCTAGGCACAGTACTGGGTGGGACACCCCCATACTTAACTAAAGAACGCCCCCAGGTTTAGATAGTTCATTATTATAACCATGTTAACACATTATTCAAGATTCATAAACACACAAATGCTAAAAACACTTAAAAAGGTGAAATAGAGACACCTAAGTCAGGCACATGAAAATGAATGCATGTAATCAATACAAAATATACATATATATAATAGTGAAGTAGATGCCAGATCTCAATAGCTGGATTCCAGAATACAATGTCCAGATTGCAAAGACAACTAAACAGCCAGAATGATCTGGAGATGACACAAATTCATCCTGGCAAACATAGGAGCTGTGGAGGAATATAGCAAAAACATGCATCAAACTGGCAATTATTCCTCTTCTATCGTTGATGCTTCCTTCAGCTCCTGATGATGATCGACTGTCTTTTGGTATTCTGCCTCACTGGATCAGATGGTGAAGGAGTAACCTCACCATAAAGGACACGGGGCAACTGGATAGGCACTTAACAAATCTCTCGCACTAGTCATTCGCAGCACTGTCCTGGAGCTACACCCCATGCTCTGGCACTGTAGGATGTTTGGGGTATATGGCACCCCAAAAACTGACGTCAGTCTTCACAAATGGTAGTTTGGGTGAGACTTGAGTAGGTAATAGGTTGATGGTTGGTTGGTTGGACTGTGATTCTTCTGCCAGCTCTTCACAAAGGTTTCAGCCTGCCAAGAAAGAAAACTCAGAATTAGTCATTCCCAAGAGTGGTAACATCTTGACAGGGATAACAAAGACAGAATAAGTATCAGTCACCATCCCACATCAGCCACTCCACCTCTGCTCCCCTGTTTCATTTCTCAGAGTGCACTCTCAAGACCAGGAGACTCTGTCTCCTATCATTCACCTGTCTGTTTAGTGCATAGAGATGGAAAGTCAGGTCATATATAGTGTAGATAGATAACACTCTTAACACATATATCAATCTCTCTCCCCCCTCCTCCCATCTGCACACAGACACCAATATTTACCGTCAGTACCTCTATTCCCTACGACTCTCAAGCCAGTCCCACACATTCATTGATTGGGGTCAAACCACACTCACGCACTGGCTGACCAAGTCCGACCTCTAAATTCTCTTTTCCACATTTGTATTGCACAAAAACTTCTGTTGCTAGTTTGAATCGTATCACACTTGTAAGGTATAGTTTTTACCAGTATGTGTGGGTTTATTTAGGGCATAGGATATTTAGTCTGTACAGAGGAAGGTATGGTTCGAATCCGACTCTCTAGGCGATCAAGAACTGTCGAACTATGTGTGATCCCACAGCTAATTCTGATCTCTCCTACAGCAGTGACCACTTTAACAGGACATCATTTTTAGGTACTCGTAACTATAATTAAACTACCAAAGCATAGGAAAAAGTCCTAGGCGCCACAAACCGCCTTTTTAAAATTGAAATGTACTGGTCGTCGATGAACACGTCTGAGTTCCAGGAAAGCCGTCAGAATAATACCGCTAAATTTCAATTCAGGCGTTGGTAAGAAGGAGTTCCTTGTATACAGGAGCAAGGAGTAAATCGGTTTCTAAGAAACCTCAAATAACTCCAGTAATTTTTATCCAATAGTTGCAAAATTGAAAATGACGCTAAGTCAAAGCAACTAGAAGATGTAGATATTATAATTATGTCCGATAAAGGCATATATCGATATAAGGGACTATATACCTTTCTGGACGAGTCCAAGTTTGAATGTTGTGTCGAGCACAGGTAAGACAGGTCTCAACTCTGTTAGGGTGATGCGTATTGGCTTGGCTTATCATTCCACGACAGCGAGCTATTTCAAAAGAGTACAGTACGCTACCTACATCGGTCAACGCCTTGACTGCGTTGTTCTATGCTTCATGAAACAAATGACAAGGCTTAATCAAATTCAGTTCAGTGTTTTGAGAGTCATCATCATCGTCATCATGTAGCAGGACCTTTGCAAAATGTCGCTCTCATCACGGTATGCCAGAAAGAAACTCGGTCTCTCGCCAGCTCTCCCGCCTCATGTACTTTCATACACAAGGAGTCACTTATATCCTGTGCCTATCTTCGTTTCGGTCGGCCCCTGCCGCTGATTCCTGGTACCATGCCTTCTGCAATTATTTTTTCTAGTCCGTCCTGGCGCTTGATATGACTAAAATATTTCAGCGTCAGAGACAGGATGCTGTTTAGTAGCTAATCTTCCTTGATGATCAGATCTTTCAAGATGTTTTTTGAGAGTAAAAACGTTTTATTGCAAGAGAATATTTTTGCCTTGTCCGTGGCATAATGGAGGTAATTATATGTTCTGATAAGGAGGTTTAAGTACTGTGAAAACGATCTAGCTGATTAATAACAATAATGGTAGCTCTGCAATGATTCGTGCTAAAGTGTGTCTATTGTATGCTGGAAGGGAGTACCCAAGAACGAGGTCAAAACATGTGAAAAGATGAAATTTGTTCTTTGGTGACAGAAGAGTCTCGAACCATCTTCAGTTGATTTTTTTTTCAGTTTTAAATTTGGTTGGTTGTTCGTCCATCACGAGTGACGAAAACCACTTTCCTCCAAAGTAGTAATGATCAGTGATTATGAGTACGAAGGTGGCCGATTAGTCGAATATGAACCCGGAAAGTTCTTGAGTAGTGCGGACAACAGGTGGAATCAGCAGTAAAATTGGATGAAAGTGACTTGCGCAAGGACTCTGATTTAAGCCAGGAAGAATTGCGCAATCCTTCGACTCACTCTCTCGCCTGTGTCCATCTTGATCTAATGACAGGACAATGTTGAGAAAATTGGAAATGGTCTAGGTGCAGTGGATGACCAAGGCGTCTTAAAGTGTCCTGCTGGTAATCGCCTTTTTGTCAGTTGAACCAAATAGAGGATTCATCCTTTCAGTCTCTGCATGCAGGGTGGGCATATCCCAATCACCGAGTTGTTTAGAACCAGGTCAGGGGAGGGGAGGTGGGCGTCATCTATGCTGACAGCTGCTGGGAGCCACAGGAGAAAGCTGTGTGCCGAACTTAGCCTAGTGTTGGTGAACGGCCCACGAAGGATATGACGGTCATCTTGCCAGAGGTGTTTTGATTTAATAGGAAGACAGATTCGAGCCGTAGAGTTTGGAAATATAAAGATACAAGAAAGACTTATTTGTCAAGAGTTTACCACATACAGTCAGGATTTTTTTTTAAACTGAGAAGGTGATTTAAAAACAAAAATGCGAAAATAGAAATAACATCATTGCAAAGAATGGTATGAGTTTCTTCCACTATAAACGAGCTACTTATTATTACAAACTAATCATTATTATCATTATTACTGTGCTCATAAACTATGATTTTGTGCTTCCTGAGTCCAGAAAATGTGTAAGGCGGTTTGGGAGAGGGCGCCAAAGGTTTTAGTCGAGTAATTTACTTTATGTTTTCTATGTGTCTGTTCGCTTGCCGATCTGCTGCAGTAAGTTTTACTATACGTATACTTAAAAAGAAAGCGTCGTTCGTTTTATCTACCCATTTCTTTTGTCAGTTAAAGGGGTTGAAATTAACTAGACCTTAAGATATTTAAATGTTTACTAAAACATATCGAGTGAAGGCCATTAATTGAAAGACGAACAGAAAGACAGATGGATGAGCATAAATACGGATGGTTGCATTGGCCAAACGACAAATAGCCATGCAAGCCGAAAGATAAGCTAACTTACAGACACACGGATAGATGAAGAAATGGATCGATAGGTGAATGGAAAAGTATATAAAGGATTTAATGAACAAAAGGAAAGAGGACATCACAAGAAGGAAAGCAAAATAAAAAGACACACTAACAAATGAATGGACAACAAGACTGTAGTATAGATGGACGAAATTAACACACAACGACACACATATGTATACAGTAGCGCACACCCACCCACCCAACCCCCCCCCCTCCACACACACACACACACACACACAAGTATATCTTTTTAAAGTCCATACCGTTGAGTGTCGGTAGTCATATCTATCCACAATCTTCCGTCTTATGTACTTACAGTCAGCTCTGACATAGATGCATGCCATATTGTTAAACTGTTCCACATCTTCTCTCTCGGTCTCCCTCTGTCTCTCTTCCCCTTAAAATTTCCCACAGTCACTATGTACTCCGGGTTTCTCCTCATGACATGACCCAACAATTTAGATTGACTCTTTCGGATGTGGGCCGTCAATTCTCTTCGTGAGTTAGTTTCTTTTGAGACATCTTCATTTTTTCTTATTATCTGTTTATACGTTTGTGTGTAAATACACACAAGCATTCACACCCACATAAACATACCTAAACAAATAATGAACACAAGTTAGAGGAATTCAAGGAATGGCAATGAAAAAAAAAAAAATAATGATGTATATACGTTATATTTTGCTGGACTGAATACCATCAATGATTTTGAATATCTTGATAAACATACAAGCAGAGCAGTACTCATACAAACCGACATGCACAAATTGTTCAAAACCATTGTACGAATGAGACAAGGCTGCATATTATTTCAAGTGCTAGTCAGTTTGCACATACATCATGAAACATCTATATCCACTGAGTGACTGACTGACTTTCTACCCCACCAGGACATCACACAAGCGACAAACACTCGATGACACAAAGTGCCACCATGTGGATGAGGATCGCAGTGGAGAGGTCCCAGAAACCGCGTTCAGACAATTGGTCATATTTATGGCCTGCCTATATTGCGGCCCCTGGCAAAAGCCAGGGTGGGGCTTCGAATAACAAAAAAAATTCGTCCTAAGAAGGACGAAGCTGGGTATAGATTATATCTATATCCACTGGCAGAACTGGCAGAAAACCACAGTGTAATATGTATTTAGCGGACGACAGTGATCTCATGGCTGGGGAGTAGGTTGGGGGGGGGGGGGGCGGGTTAAAGAAAAACATGAAATGACAACATCAAAAAAAAAATGACAGGTTTAAATAATTATACACCTGTTCAATAAGCTGCCAATAGAGAAAGATGACGGGCTGTGTGTGCTAGGGCTTCCATCAACCCGTCAATGGTAATATTATGTTATGATACTGGAAGAAGGATTGCACAGGTTAGACAGGAATGCGAGAATAGATTGGAAGCCCAGGATGAGGTATAAACGGCACAATAGTATGACGACGCCGATAATGATGATGATAATAATAATACACGTATGTACACACAGACACACACACATACATAATTCATCACACACACACACACTCACACACACAATAGATTTAATTCGACTTCGGCTTCGACTGGGACAGAAAAAAAGAACGCTTTGTTTCTCCCGTCCTGTACCCCATCTTAGTCTCCACCGTTGCCATATATTTGGTAGAGACTCCACAGAGGAGTGAGCACAACATGAGAAACTCCGTCTTTAATATTCTCTTGGACGCCCTGGTTTACTCGACCGGCTGGTGTCTCATTTCGTTGCATGTTTGGCAATTCTTTCTTCGTCTCCTCTCATAATTCTTTGCAATATATATATATATATATATATATATATATATATACTATATATATATATTTTTTTTACTGTGTGTTGAAGCTTTGATTTTTTTTTTAAATTATTAATAATATGACACCCCCCCCCCCCCCCCAAAAAAAAAAAAAAAAAAAACATTTTTAAAGGTACATAACTGCACAGAAAGTAAGTTTAATTTTACTGATTGCTGCAATCCGTCTAGTGGTCATGGCTTAGGAGGTGTTAACGGCTGAATATTACAATGTCCAAACAAAGTAGAGGAAGGCATATGTGCTTTATAATATAGATTGAAAATCACACAGGCGAAATGAAGGTGGGTTTATTACAAAATCCCAACATCGGATGTAGTCAGGGGTCATAATTTAATCTAATGTTTGAACTGGGTTTTTTTTGGGCTTGTGTTAGGAGAACTTTCATCCTAATGGTGGCACTTTAATCCACCAGTGTTTATCGCTCGCTGCGCGGCCTTGGTGGGATTTAACATCAGTCAAGGTAGGGAGAGACCTGCACGTTCGTACGCTTGTTTCACTTGCACCCAACCCTAGATCTGTATTCACAGACAACTTCACAAATCTGAAGACCGGACGAACGTGCATTTCACGAGCTCTTTAAGCCATTTTGCTAACCACTTTGCATAAACACGGTGATGGAAGACGGCCGAGAATGTGAAGTGAAAACGAGTTCTTAAACGCATGAGACGATAAGTTAGCCTTAGAACGGCATCCATAGCAACCGTTTAAAGTGGCATGATTTTGGCAACGGATTTACCAGTGTCATATATATAGCGATGATGTCTATATGCTGGCAGTGCAATTTGCGTACACAACGTGAATTTTCAAAACGTTATGTTTTCACAACGACATGTAAGTGTTGTTGTTAGTGTGGTGACAAAATCTCCGATTTATTTGATAAAGTAAAAGTAAAGTTATGTTTTTTCGTGCTTTCAGACGTATTGGGCATATAGGGCTAGACCTGTATTTTAAAGACCAGTCGGCACACGAATGATGTGGTCAACATTACGTTGGGAGCTATTACTCTCCAGGAGTTTACATGGTAACCAACTGTGGCTGGGTCGGCATGGGAGCCCACTAAGCCAATAAATATGGCACATGGACACAATTTTAATCAAAAGTGTTGACATAAGAAAAGAGAGTCACAATTATAACCAAAACCTCCTTTTTTCCCAAAAAGAGCTAATTGAACGTGACGACTTTTTTATTTTGTTTAAAAAAATCAGACCAGACCAGAGAGCCAAGTTTTTTTTTTGAAACAAATCCGCCTCTGTCAGGACTTGAACATTCGATCTTCAGACCTGCAGGAAAGCATCTAGCCGCTACACCTCGGCGGCTGCCTGTTCAGACAAAATTACGGATTTATACAGATGTAGTTTAAATGGTGTCTGTTATCATGACTTTGACACATATAATATTAGTTCACAAATTTGTTAACCAAGTAAATAATCCACCAACTAACATCACGCTGGGCGCCTTTACTTCCAATTAAATTGCCTGATACCACTTTTAGGCTGAGTCATTCTGGAAACCAGGGACTATGTTGGAAATAAAAATCAGACAATACTCCTCACCCGTGTCCTCCTCAGCGAAGCATGTCACTCTGCACGAAGCATGTTTGTCCTGATCTTCCTCAGCATGTTTTCTGAGTCAGTTACAATCACGATGTGTGTTTGTGTGTCGTGTTCTTTAGCCAGCGGAAAGCTGCAGTGACCCCCTCCACCTCCATTCTCATGTCAGATGAAAGTGTAGCCAGCATATCTGGAATTTATTAACGATTACAGGCAATGCTAAATGACAGTAAGCTTTTTTTTTTTTCTAGCCCATGTTCAACTTATCGGTGAATCTAACCAACCCACGTGAGGTGCAGTGCTGTACAACCTCAATATTTTTTTTAATCAGCATCATCAATTTCCACTTCTCCCGCATAGCGTTGTGGGGAGGGACAGTTTGCGATCCATTGCTTGATGGGTAGCAACGGCTATTGTCATTCTTGTCGGTGTTTATTGCAAGCGGCCTCTCATTTTCACTTCAGATCTTTTCATGTGTAGCGCTTGGTTTAGTAGTTGTTCTGCCTGCATTTTAACTGAATGACCAGACCATCTGATCTTCTGTTTCTCAAAGAATTTGCTGCATGAAGTTGTTCTTACAGTCTGTCTGATAATATCATTTCTAACTTTGTCTCGGATGGGGAAGTTGGCGGCTTTTATCAGGTATCTCATTTCACATGTGTTAATTTTACGTAATTATATTCATAAATTTTTGAAAATAGTTATTAGAAAGTCTGTACGACTACTTTGCAGATTCTATAGGCAGCCTAAACACCTTAGGAACATTTTTTTTTTTTAAAATTCTGAATGTATGACAATGAAATCCCAGCCAACAGTAGTGTACATGCGAGGAGGTTTGTTAGAGCCTGAATTCAAATTAGAAAGTAGTGTTTTCTGTACTTAGAACAATTACAGAAAATAGAACAGGTAGAGTTATAGTTCGTTAAACATCTCATGAACACACTTGCAAGCCATTTACTCGAAAAACTGCCTGTTAGATCGCAACGATTTTTCGCATGGGGCCTTAGTATATCCATACGTAAAGGCAATTGTTTTTTTAATATGGAAGAATATCATATGTAGTTTTATTTTTCTTTATTAAATATATTTTTATCATGAAACTGTCTTGGTAGACTTTTGGAAGGGATACTTTCATTAGTTTGGGGAATTAATGCACACTATGACTGGTTATTCAGGGGGTCAAAGGAAACCTACGTAATTTCATTATTTTTTCGTGCAAAGTCGCACTCATAGTGACCTGATTCAAAATAAGACATCGGTCAAGGTTGTTTAGTCAAAGGCGAAGCAACAAATAAGTGTTGAGTTATTCTGTCATAGAGTTAGCTTAAAAAAAGCTAACACAGTCAGAAATTTCCAAATTAATATGAGACGCAAATTTATAACTAAGAGCATTTGGGAATGCTCGAGTGCTGTGATTTCTTTTTTGACTCAGCTCAACTCAGTTAAACGTAAATGACAACAAACATATTTACTTCACATATCAAAGTATTATGAAGACATGCTTCTAAAATAAATTGAACCGGAAATTGAGAATTTAAATGTAAAATCAGAGAGTTTACGCCATTTATTTACAATGGTTCGAAAAGATCAGAGGAATTTGCTGGTATTCAGCATCCTTAATATCTGTAGACTAAAGAATACCCCTGGATATTCTAAGGCTGTTTGCAAAAAATCGTTGCGATCTAACAGGAAGTTTTCGAAAAAATGGCTTGCAAGTGTGTCCATGAGTTGTTGAACGAACTATAGATCTACAGCATGAGGTTGTCTTATAAAGTTAAAAAGTACTGAGGTGGCATTTATGACAAATCAAGGAAAAAAAACTGCAAGCTGAGAATGAAGACTAGACCACTGTTATTGAAATGTAAGACTCTTACTGTGTAACAGGGCTTGAGACATGTTTCCTCATTAACCGGGATTCAGCTGAAAAGACTTACCCAGAATTCTAATTTAGTTCCACCTTCTTCAGCTGCTGATCTTTCAGTACGAAAGCATCATATTAAACGTAATCCTCTGAACTCAAAGCGCATCTGCCTAAGAGGCGAGGCACCGATAGTCTGCATGGAAGTAATCCAGATCTGTAAAAGATTTGGAACAAAACTAAAGTCTAAAAGTTGACGAACAAACAGAACTGTACGTCGAAGTCTGCTGCCAGTGAATGCTCAAAAGAAGACATTAAACAGAGTGGGGGGGGGGGGTGGGGGTGGGTTCAGAAATTCCTGAAAAAGACAGAATCAGATTGCCTCAGAGATGACGACTTCTTGAGAAAAGACATTTTTTAAAAATGTTTTAGGGTTGTACAATTTGTCAGGGAGACGACAAAAGGAGCATCAGAAGAAGAAAAAGCAGATGAAGAAGAACAAGGAGAAGATAAATGCAGTGGAAAGATAACACCAGTGACACTCTACAACCACCACGATGTAACTATAACTATGATTCCATTCGGCGATTGCATAAAAAAAAGAAGAAAGCAATTTCTGTAAGTTTCTCAAATGGGTTACTAAAGTGTGGTGTGGATAACATATATTATGCAGTCACCCCATGTGAGATTCAATCTTTTGTTATTTGAAGCCCCACACCTGGCTTTCGCGGGGGGCCCTAAATATAGTCGGGCTGTAAATATGGCCTAACGGCTGAACGGGGTTTTTGGGACCTCTCCACAGGTGATCCTCAACCGCATGGTGGTACTTTGTGTCATCGGGTGTTTATCGCTCTGTGTGATATCCTTGTGGGGCAAATTTACTTAATACTTATATAACATACATTTTTGAAATGATTGTAGTGATTTTTTTCTAAGTGCTTACCTTACATTGTCTTCAAAATTAATTTTTTACATTTTTGACTTGCACTTGTGTTTTATCTGTTGGATATTCAGTTATGTTTAAATACTTATTAAATACAATATAAATAACGAATAGCGGTACTGAATTTTAGTGAGGGCATTGGGGCGTAAAATAAATTACTGCTCAGGGGCGTCATATGTCCTAAATATATCTCTATCCTTCTTTTTGGGTATGTGCGCACGCTATGTAAGTGTTTGTGTGTTTTACGTACGTACGTACGAAATTATCATCGCATTTTACCGTTTCCAAAGTTATCACAGATCAAGTAAATACAAGCAGCTAGTTCTCTTTAGTTCCCTCTCCCCCCACCCCCACTTCATTCCAATATGTTTCTGTTTAACAATTCTGGCCAATGGTTGGATAGGCCACTGGTCCAGTTTTGTACTATTGTGATTCTTAATTAAATGAAATGAGGCAGACAAGTGGGAAGTGGAGACATTGTCTATTTGCCTATAGTGAAATCTAATAAAGGCGTTATTGCCTTTTGAGTGTGTGAGAAAAGATACTGATCTATGGGGTGGGGGGGGGGGTGGGTGTGAAGTATTTAAATGAATTAGTGAAGAAGAAAAAAAAAAGAATCCTAAATACGTCCGAGGTTAATGCACGACTGAAAAATGCTAGGATGTTTTTATCACATATTAGATTTGTGTACAGCAAGAGTGATTTGGGCTTGAAGGTATGAGGCCGCATGGCGTGTAAAGTCGCCACAACTGTGCAGGTTGGGATGTTTAGTTTTGCTCCCGACAGTTTAAACTCACACACAAATAATTACCTTACCAGTATTCGAAACGGGAGCTTCCATACGAGAGCCCAGAATTTGATTCCCTTGGCCAACGTTCCTTTTTAATGGAAATGAATAAAATCGAGATCTGATGTCGAGCAGTGGTCCCACACATACGATTCCAGAAAAGCCTTAATTTGTCGCATTTTACAACATGTTTGTTCAGGGGTGGTGGTTCTATTCTTTTACCGTCCTCAAAACAGAACTCTAACACCTCCCCCCCCCCCTTTCCCACACACACACACACACACACACACACACACACACACACACACACACAAAGTTAAAAAAAAAAAAAACATTAACCACTCCCCCCACACCCCCTCCCTTCCCCCCTCCACACACACACCCATATACACACACAAAAACTTATCTAAGTAAAGTAAGCAAATGACCAATTTTTACGAATTCAGAAGTACTGGCCATAAAGGGCTAGACCTCTATTTTATTGACCAAACGGTACTCAGTTAGTGATGTGGTCAACATAACTTCGGTTTCCTTACCTCCTAGGATTTTACCTGGTACCCATTTAAAACTGAGTTAACGTGGGAGCCAAGGTCATTTTTTCTAACGAAAAAAAAAAAACAACAACAACAACAACCTCCGTGTATGTCGGGACCTGAACTTATGACCTTCTGATCAGCAGATGAGCGTCTGGCTACTACACTAATATGTATACATACAACATACATTTCCGACTAATTATACTGTGGATTTTAATTTGATACACAGATTATTGGAATCAAGTTTGTGGAGGTGGAGTCATTGAATACACCTGTCAGTCATCGGGTTTGACCGGTACTTATATAGCGGACTGAAACTTGGAAACCAAACCTCAGCGCAATACTACCACCGTTGTACAGTGAAAACACCACTGAAGAACCCACAAGTCAATGGATACTATTAACTAATGCAATATGGTAAGTATAAATAATGTGTTAAGTAATATTACCAACTGTTAAATATCCCTCGCTTAGAGTATAAAAAATTTTTTTTGTAGGGCTAAGGTGTCTTCCCTCAAAACTAGGATTCAGTGCTCTTTTTTTCAGTTTCTTGTTCAAGACATCATATTTGTTCAAATATGTTATTATATTTTAGCTTTTAGCTGTCCAGTACATTATTATTGTTGCTATTTTTATAATAATAATAATAATAATAATAATTATTATTATTATTATTAGGTACAGCGCTTAAGCGTCTTGTGGCATCCGGTCGAGAATATATGTAAGGGGACTTTTTCTCCACCAATGATTTCTTTCTGTCGGCGCCACTGCATGCAACTAAAGTTGTTTAACAACGCAGCTTCTTTTCTTTTTCACCAAAAGTCTGATCTTCCTATTATGTCGATCTCATAACAACAGACAGACTCTCAACTCAATCTTTAACGCAATTTCTTCTACGCTTACATGTCTTTGCCCAGTGTGTCTTTCAATGGATGTGTCCATCTTAGATTCCTCACCATTTCTTCCACCAGTCTTGTCTTCCTTTGCTGATATTTCTGAATGACTACGTTCTCTAATTTAGCTAAAATGTTGCAGTTTTGAAGTCTTCCTTTTGCTTACAACTGCATGTTTCTCCAATATGAACTCTTGTAAAATGTCAGTGTTACCTTTTTGTTTTGTTTCGCGTTATTCTAAGAAATTTCCAGTAACATTCAAATTCTTAAGCCCATAATTTTCATATTGCGTTTGCGGAATTGTCCTTGACCGTATGTTGCAGCACGAAATATTCATATTCAGAAAACATTAATTTTAATTCGTTTGTTTGTGTTGTGTCATGTGCTGTTATTGCACTCACCCCTTTTCATTGCTTTTGCTATCGCCATTCTAGTCTCACTACAACATTAAAGCTATGATTAATTTTTTTGGCACAGACAGACACACAAAACCACATATACACATATATACATATACACATATATATATATATATATATATATATATATATATATATATATATTTATATATATACATAGACCGTGTTTTTTTCCCTCAATGTGAATAACTTAAAAATACAAACATTAAAGCAGCAAATATGCTCACACGCAAACACACACTCACACACACACAGACTCACACACACGCAAACACACACATACACACACACACAATTAGTGACTTTTGAGGTCTTAGACGTGTAGACATTTGTTTTTACAACATATTGAATGTAAACCTTTTTACACAGCCGCTTTTGGTTAAGCACCTACATTTATCTGGAACTAATTTCTTAAAAGCAAATGTTTGACACCGACAGTGTTATGGACGCAAAGGACCCCATACGTGTACAGTGCGGTACATTCAAAGATGACTGCTGTAGACCCGGCACTAAAAGAGTGTTTTTACAAAAGGAGCGACCAAAAGAAAAAAAAAAACTTTACAAAGACAACTGCGATACATAGATAGGGCCGTTTAGTCACCTTAACTTTTTCTTGTGTGTGTGTGGTGAGGGGTGGGGGGGGGTGGGAAGGGTCGAGAGTAAGAAGTGAGTTCCCACTCGACCTCTTACATTTTCCCGAATTGTGGGTTCCCACTGGGGGATTGGGGGGGGGGGGGGGGGGGGGTTGGAAGGATGGATAGTAAGGAGTGGGATCCCACTCGACCACTAACATTTTCCATGAAGAAAAAGGGGTGGGGGCCACCTTCGGGTGTGAGTCAAATAGAAGCAAAGTCCATGCAACTCGTTCAACTGTATAAAAGAGTTACATAAGGGCACCCTTCGCAAAGTAACATGCCTTCCTATTGAGAACTGATGGGACACACACTTTAAAGACACACCTCAATACACATTACACATTTTCAGTTACAGGATATCATGTCATACGAGGTCACAGCTAAAGACAGATAATTGAAGAACTGATGTCTTTATACTCTGTATTTCTTAATATTTTATGGCTGTGTAGTACAGAGGGTCGGCTCTGTGGCTAAGACGATGCGAACGCTTCGCGTCGTATGGCCGGAATGCCTGGTTCGATCCCAGCTGCTTGCAAAACGCCTTGCGTTGGTTTCGACAGTGGTATCAAGAAAACCGACTGTCCAAAAAGCAATGGCAAACTACTGGACGTAAATTTGCCTAGAGAGACCAGACAACAGCCAGGTGCTGTTAGCGTTGGTTCTGCAACGTCCTGTAAAGGATACGCAACTAACTTTTTTGTCGGCTCTCTGTCTAAGTCGATGCGAACGCTTCGGTTCGTAATGCCGGGATGCTAGGTTCGATCCCAGCTGTCAATGCGCCTTGCGTTGGTTTCGACATTGGTATAAAAAAAACCGACCATCCAGGAAGCAATGACAAACTACTGCATGTAAATTGCCTAGAAAAACCACACAACAGCCAGGGGCTGTTAGGGTTGGTTCTGCAACGTCCTGTAAAGGATACGCTACTAACTTAACGTAGTACAGAGGTCTGAATGAATGAATGAAATTCAACACCACCAGGACCGCACAACGAACAATAAACACCCGGTGACACATAGTGTCATCATTCGAATGAGAATCACCCGGGCGCAAGTTCCAGAAACCCCGTTTAATTGTTAGGTTATATTTAGGGCCCCAACAACAGCCGGAGTGGGACTTTGAAATTACAAAAAAATTGCGTCCCATTTGGGGTCGGCAGGAGGTAATAATATCAGGACATAGATATCGTAAACCTAGATACTTATGACAGCATGGCCAGTGTAGGGCTGTGTAGGTTAGGTTTATATTTTTTGCTGCTGATAGAAATAAGTCATTACTTTCTTGAGCATTCGAACCTGGGTTCCCGATCGAGAGCCCAGTGTCATTAATCAATCGGCCACCAGCTTCTCTTTGGGAATTTCCAGCTTTTTAAAAACTGGGCACCAGCGACCTGCATCATTTTACCATGGAACAGTAATTTTCACTTAATTATTTCATCAGTGGGCACCGTGGCTTCGGTGTTGCGAGTCCGACTCGTAATTCCGCGGTACCGCGCTCGAAACCCACTGCTGGTTGTGTGGATTTTTTTTTATTGTATGTGACGTCGTTGCAGGTCGACCCAGCCTAAAATTGGTTACAGGATGGCTGTTCTGGGGAAGTAAAGACGGCTGCACATTATCCACCCAGTGCCAATTAATTGGTCTGTAAAAATATGCATGATGCACCTAAGGCGTGAAAAGGGATCTTTACTTTTTTCTTGTTTCATTTCCTCACTTTTCCGCAACGTCTTTTCTACGTTAGACATGTTAACACCTCCTGCTGTTAAAAAAATGGTTTAAGAAGAAAGAATTATAAACGTATTGATTTCTTTTGAAACCCATTAGAGATGATTCCGCGTTTCATTAGGGTATACTGGCATAATGGATGTTTTAATTGACAATTTAAGTACACTGCCTTATTTTTTTTTCTTGCTGATGCTCAACCAGGCTTCTTTAGCTATAAAATGCTTACGCAAGAAACTCTACGAATTATAGCAAAGTACTACAAGAAAAGGATTACATAGCAAAGTACTGCAAGAATAAGATTACTATCCCTAGTTTCCCATACAAGCAGAGGCGCTAATGTTTTGTTATCATGCGAGGATACTGTTACGTTTTTAACTCGTTTGTTTTCGGTGAATCGTCATCATTATGTGCCGTGCCAATAAGCGTAGGCTGTTGTGTTTCTCCATTTCATACGATCACTAGAATTATAGGTCTAATCAGTTTCTTGTCTCACCTTATCCATATAGCTAAGCCACCCGGTATATATCTCTCCGCCTTTCCTTGCTATTTGTTTATATAACTGGATAAAGAGGTTTTACATCGGTAGGATCACTTGCATTGCATCCTTTTAGCCTAAATTATCTCCATATCTTTTCTTAGAAATGCTAGCTAATTAGCCTGAGCACGTGCACAAAGCACGAACCCCGTAGTGACGAGTTCCATGGCTTTCGTAAAAATTGCTCTACAAGGGCCAGGTCATTAAACCTGTCTACGACTTATAGACTTCGTCTTGTCTCGTCTCTCTTGAAAGAGCTGTTGACTCGTTTTGCTGTAGGAAGTCTCTGATGTCTGTGCTTTACGGCCCAAAATATCCGACTTAATCAAACCCCTAATTCTGTCAGTATCACAAGGTTTCACAGGAGATAACAAAGTGATGAAAAAAATCATGATGCCAAATCATGAATGTGTTACCCTCAGAGTATCAATGTACAGTGAATGTCTAGATTACCAGATTTCTCTAGAATATTCTGACCGAATGGTGAAAGTAAGAGAGTGCAGCTGGCTATTAAATTGAATCAATGAATTTAATAATTTAGACACCATGTGTTGCTTGTGACTTTAAAAAGTTAAATAGTCTCTTTTTACAATATGCTTGAAGAAAATGGGTTATATTCCTGTCATCCCCCCCCCCCCCCCTCCTCACCCAACCAGCACTAGCAAATGACAACCAGCAACACTCACGAGATAAAGAGTATATGAGGTTGCAGTTAAACATCCAAACAGTGAAACGTTTCTAAAAGTAATATTAGTCATTGTAAAAGCCAGTTTAAAAAAACAAAACACTGTGCACACTGCTATACAAAATATATAGATTTACCCGTCACATTCGTAGACAAAGAGGAAGCTTTCGATCAAGTTAGTAGGAATAAATAATGGAAGGTACTACAGGATTACGGAGCAAACGAAGATCTTATAAAATTGTGCAAGAGTTTATACGTGCAGATTCAATATAGAGTTAGTACAAATAGATGAATGTCAGAAAACTTCTACAATATATCTGGAGTGAGACAGGGCTGTGTTCTATCACCATTACTGTTCATCACAGACGTCGACCAAATTTGCAAATCAGCTACCAACAGCGAAGGGGACAACATCAGAGAATTACCAAATGAATTTCTTTTCACCGATGATCATGAAATCATAGCAACAACAGCAGTACAACCACAAGAATATATAAAAATGCGATATGATATGAAGATCAAAGTAGACCAAACAGAAACGATGACATCCTCTAGAAAAAGGAAGAACAACTAATATCAAAACTGATGAACACCAGTTAAAGCAAGCGAAGGATTTTACACATCATTAATCAAGAAATCCAGCAAAGATGCAGTTAAGCCAATGAAGTTTTAGGCTGAATCGCACTAATTTTGAAATGTGAGCACGTGAATATGAACACTAAAAAAAACTTTTCATTCTTTTTCTTCTTCTTCTTTTTCGTTTTCTTGAAATAGATTATCTATTTCTGCAATGCTGTCTCTAGTATAAACTTCACTGTCTTTTGTAATTCACTCAGCCACCTGTAAAGTTTAACTTGCACCGATGTTTCTCTTGGCCACAAGTTTTGCCTTGATATGTTGTATTTGAGACAGTCTTGGTGGACATGATCTATTGTCTCAGGTGACACTGCACATGTGCGTTAGGCTGATTTGCCGATTTTAAATTATATGTACATGTGGCTGCGAAGTCGATTGTGTCCTGTTCTAAGGCGTAGAATTGTTCATTCTAATGACTGAGCTTGTCCACTACACGTGTGGTACTTGCAGGATCAAAGATTTGGCGACAACAGTTTGGATGTTAATATTAAAATTTTGTTTTTTTTTCATACGAACATGGTTTTGTGTGTTCAGCTATTTTATGAGCTCAGTGGCCAGATTAGACAGCTATTTTACACCAGTCTCGCAGCGTTAAAAAAAAAATTGTTCAGATGGCCACTTTTGTCCCTGGGGCCGGAGTTGACACTGCTGCTTTACTGACTCGAATTGATACAGCCGTTTTAGAAAAACAATTTTGATACATTTAAATTTTGTTTTGGGTTCTTCTTATTTTCTCTACTCCAGGAATGCCTTGTGGAATCAGGGCCGCCAGAATTCTCTTTAACGACCCCTTCTGCTCGCTTCGTATAAAGTACTTTTCAGCCACTGATATTTCTGCAGTCCGTTTCTGCGGGGTCGACCTCTTAATCTTTTACCGCTGTATCTGTATAACATTGCTCTCTGTGACGTCCTGTCTGATGCCAATCTTATTACATGACAAAACTATTTGATTTGTTGTCGACCTATAAAGTTCAGTATTGGCTCTTTGCCGACTCTGCTCATGATATCACCTAGCATAGCATAGTAAGTAAATATTTAATTTATGTCGTGATTATTTTCCTTCTGTCTTCTGAAGTCAGTGTTCATGATTGACACTAATAGCATGTGAGCTATGTTTTACACATGGAAAGCCTTTCATTTGTGCTGCGGTTGAGTCATGAATTGGTATTCAGTATGGCCAGAAGCCTGATTACGTGTGGGCTGGAGAAATACTTTAAGCAATAATTGTGTGTGTGGCCAACTTAAGTGTAACCGACTATTTCTATCGACGACAAACAGCATTTCCGGTGGCGACTATTAGCTAGCAACTGCCTTATGCATTTACTGTGTGCGCATTATCTGAACTGTGCCGGGACTAACTGTTTGTTCACGTTTTTCAAATAAGACAGCGAGGGACATTTTATTTGATTTTCACTGGCACAGGAGCGGAGCAAGTATGGGGTGACCCGACCTCGACTAATGCTAAGACATTAAATCATTCGAGACGCCTAGACTAGTGGTTGGTGAACCAACATTTATTTTGTTTTGCAAACATGTTTTTTCTTTTCCTTTCTTCTTCTTCTCGTCTGTGTGTGTGAGTGTGTGTGTGTGTGTGTGTGTGTGTGTGTGTGTGTGTGTTGTGTGTGCATTTTAATGTATTTAAGACAGTTGATGAAGACGATGACGATGAGAAAGTGGGAACGATAGCGGACAAGGATAACATTGTAAACAGCTTACTAAAACGATCTACAGAAGTACCCAGATAGCGTTCCCAAGAACCCTACTATGGCATTATGTCAAGCATGTAGTAAGAAGCGACTAAGGCAGCGGTTCTCAACCTATGGGTCGCGACCTTTTTGTGGGTCAAACGACCCTTTCACAGGGGTCGTCAAAGACCATCGGAACACACATATTCACTGAAGCTATAAAGTAGCAACGAAAATAATTGTATGAGGAACTGTAATAAAGGGTCGCGACATTAGGAAGGTTGAGAGCGACTGGAATAAGGGGTTGTGTTGGGATTGCGACTGGCTGCCTCATTCCGTAAAACACTATAATCTAAAAAAAAAAAAACAACCAAGAATTATCAACGTCATCCTGTTGCGCCATGTACATGTCACATTAAACTTGCAGTCTTTTCCCCCCATTCCGTCCCATCCTGTTCAAATCTTTCGATACAATAGATTATATTCAGTCTACCCCCGTTGGCCTCTGTCATCAACGTTCCTTTGAGGGTTTCTCTTTTGGACGTCTTCATTGCCATATATACGTATGTTTCCTTCGCCTGGAACTAGCTATGACCATGTTAGATACACGACTGAGTAAAAACCCAACCAACAAAGATGAAATAGGTTCTCCGCGAAGAAGAATTGAAAAAAAAAAAAAGAATGGGTGAGCATGGAGTAAGCTATACTCGCTTGCGAACAACATCTTAAAGTAATTTGCTTCATGGCCTCTGTTCCACTGGGAAGATAAGAAGCAGACTTTAAACAAAATCAAGAAAACGAAACAAATTGGATTCAATAAACAAAATGCAGTACTAAAGTGGCTGTTGAGAGTTGGGGCGAGTTTGATAAACCAAAAGGGAATTACTATAATTTACGAAGTCACGCAGCGAAACAAAAATGTGATACTAATGTACTTTGGCAAATGATCATGGAACTGTAAAGAGATATGGTTTTTCGTCTTTTTCTTATTTACCGGCTGTAAACCCCAGCGGAAAGGTCTGGTTGTTCATCCACCTTTAAACTTTAGTCTTGTTCAAGAACCAGAGTGTTGCATACACATCCGTTTTACAGATCTAACTTATGTGTATGCAGATTGTTGGTTCCTTGCCTTTCAGCCAGATGCATTGAGGCTTCAAAGGAAGGCACTAGTCAACTCTTAAGACATGCTTGTTAGCGAGGCAGTGGGTCTATTCATGCTCCGTGCTCTAGAACCAATACGTGGAGTAAAGAGATCCAACTTCAGAAACGATGTTAAGACTCTGCAATATTAACTACTAAACCTCCAGGTTCGGAATAGGTCTCTGCAATTCCTCAAATGTGTGAGATGTTTGAAGTTTGAAGTTTTAACAACGGATCAACATCATGGCACACGTGTAGTACCCCATAAGTGCTCAGTTCTTTTTCTAACTCATGTCTGAGTCCGAAGAAGCTCAGCACAGTGCACAGGCTCTGTAGACCTGGCGATGATCCTGAAATACTTTCGGTAGATTTTTAACTCCAAATTTTGTCCTGGCGGCGCCGTTAGGCTACTCCTACTCGATTAGGAAGAAGGCCAAGCCTCTCGCTCATTCCCACGCATGTAAACAGGTTTTGTGTTTGTACATTTTTTACTTTAGAAGTATTATTTGTGTCTTTGGCCAACACCATACATTTTTTTTTAATTGTAATCACTATTGTTATTAATATTATTATTATTTATATTGTCATCTTCTTCATCATCACCATTTGACAGATTAGGTAACTTAGAGCTTGGATCTTAGATATCAGACCCTAGGGGCACAAGCCTTTTGACTACTTAATTTTTTTAATTAAAAAAAGAGGTGTATTTGGGGGTGGGGGGGGGGGGGGTTGACATAGCCCTTCCCCCATCCTAAAATATTTTAGGTGAGCTATGCGAAGAACAAGTGGCCGTGGCGGAGCGGCTAGACGCTCGCCGCGGATCAGAAGGTTGTGGGTTTGCTCCCTGGCAGAGCAGACATTTTCAAAAATGTCCTTGGCTCCCACGTCAACCCAGCCTTGAGTGGGTACCGGGTGCAGTTCTGGGAAGCAAAGGCGGCAGGTGTGATGCTGACCAAATCACCTATCTTCTGCCGATTTGTCTATAAAATATAGGTCTAGAACTATATGCGCTATAGGTCTAGAGGCGTGGAAAAGGGTCATTTTTCATGGATAAGAACTGTCTTTAATTTCTGTTTTAAGTATTTTTTAATCAGTCAAATTGTTTACAATATGTTATATTGCCAGTCAGCACAATTTTTATTCCTTTTACGCATCTAAACAAGGGTTTACAGCCCCTGCTGTGTCAGCCCCGGTGAATATGTAAAGGGTTTAACCATTTTTCCGTTCACAGACAGTTTTTAAGGAGAAGAGTCCTCCAAATATTATATTTTTTTATCGACTTTCCTGGAAGAGACGGACAACAGAATGTAGCGGGTCTCTCGAAATTGTAAATAGTATAGTAAATAGATATGCAGATGAAGGAATTATCCTTTCAAACGGTATATAAGACTAAGAACAAATAATTCTGACAGTCAAAATGCACAGAAGGAAAAAAAAAACGAAAATCATTTTCCAAATTGAAAAAAAAAAAAAAAAAATCCACAGCTGAAAACAGCACAAAAACCATGAATTAAAATTATTAATGAGGAGATCGAAAATGTCAGCGGTTTGATTTGATTTAATTTGATACAAGATCCGACATCACAGCACTCGGGGCATTCCCATAAGCGCTGTCCCCATCTTCAGCAGCCAGCGAAGAGTTCCGATACTGATGGTGCCAGTAGCATTCTTATTAAACGTCTGTCTTGCCTTTCCTCTGAGCCTCGAGCAGCATCTGCCAGAACCTCTCGTCACTCCTCCCATGTTCAATCTCACCAGACTGTGGTGATCCATCTGCTTCTCCGAACTGTTCACGCTCTTCCACAAGGCACTAGCCACGTCTGCCTTATCATGTATCAGTATTCCACCAAGTTGTGCAGAGCCAGCCAGTCTGTCCGCCTGTCCATTTCCCAACACATTGGCGTACCCCGGTGAAAAAAATCCAGACAATACTCCTCTCTCTTGTCCTCCGCAGCGAAGCATGTCACTCTGTACGAATCATGCCTGTCCTGATCTTTCTCAGCATGCTTTCTGAGGCAGTTACAATTACGATGTGTGCGTGTGTGTGTGTATGTGTGTGTGTGTGTGTGTGTGTGCGCGCCGTGTTCTCTAAATAGCGGAAAGCTGCAACAACCACCTCCACCTCCATTGTTAAGCTGGATGTTGTAGTATCATATGCTAAGCTCTCCTTAACGTTTGCTAAGAGGCTCCAAGAACTTTTTTTGCCTCTTGACACTGAACCGTCTGTGCAAATGATTAAATCTTCTGAGCAAGCATTATCTTAAATTAATTGCTGAATGTCCATCTCCGTGGCACTTGCTGGCCAGTCTCTGCATTCCCGGCTCAGTGTGATCATCACAAGTCTGCCTGTTCAGGTGGCACTTTGACCCACTCCTTCCACGCCTAATGTTCTCAAGGATGCAAACCTGTCTGACTGTGTCTTCTGCCTGAGCCATTTATGACTCACCTCTTATCAGCCGCTGACCTTTAACTGCACCCAGAGCTTTGTGCAAAGGGTGGTCTGTGTCTGCAGCTGCCCTGAAATATGACTTCACCAGCAGCACTTTTTGCCTACCTGCAACAGTCGGCAAACCAAGGCTGTATCGCATAAACACCACCGGGGTGTCTCTGGTGCAACCCAGAATGACCTCGCATATCTGCGTTCTGTATGCGCTCTAGTTTGTCCATCTGACTCTTTGAGTCCAACAACTGCATGCAGCCTAGGTCCCACGACTGCACTCAGCCTAGCTACTAGCTACCACCCCCTGAAATATTAGACTGTCCCGTGACCTTTGGATTTTCCCTGTTCGGGGTACGATAATAATAAAGCACCCTGAAAATGTAGCAGAAAATTCTTAGCATAGAAGAAGCAAGACAGTGACATCCTCCGTGATCTGGACACTACCGGCTCGAGCTGACTAGCCGTGCTGCTGACGTCACCGGGTCGGGCTAACGATGCGTTAACACAGCGGTTCTCAGACTGGGTGCTGAGGCACCACGGAGTGCCGTGAGTGTATGCCAGGGGGGCCGCGGAAATAATCAAGAACAGTCGGCTAAAAATTGTAAAATTATTAAAGAAGGCATGTAAATACGTACAAGTTAAAATTTAAGCTGTCTTTCCTTGCCACTGTCAAAAATAGTTTATTTCTTGTTAGAGAACCGCTGCGTTAACACATCGTTAGCCCGACCCTGTTACGTCAGCAGCATGACCATTCAGCTGGAGCCGGTCGGTATCTGGAGATGGAAGAGAATTAGCACATGATCTGCAATCTACCCAGAAAACTTACTCTGTATTTTGAATATGTAAAACTTCATAGTAGCCTTGAGAGAGCAGTGATGGAGGCTAACGTTTCCGGAAAACAAAGCAGAGGTAAACCTCCGCGAAAGTAGATACAGATCATTAAAGATACATCGGCCAAGAAAGCACACAGGGTCACAGTATTAGCTTACAAAAAGAGTGACTTTCAGGCGTTCTATGATGAAAGTGAGGTTCTGTAAGGGATTTGCTCATTGAGGACGGTGGTGACCATGATAATCGTGAGCAATATAAAGTAAGTGAGGTAAAAAGTAAACGATCCGCCTCACTCCTTTGGTGCATCAGGCACATACATTTAGTATGAGCCATACAGTTTTACAGACCAAGG